>QNTS01002156.1:175365-223775 GCA_003317085.1 Hucho hucho | reverse complement strand
GCCACAACTTTGGAAGTATGCTTGGGGTCATTGTCCATTTGGAAGACCCATTTGCGACCAAGCTTTAACTTCCTGATTGATGTCTTGAGATGTTGCTTCAATATATCCACATAATTTTCCACCTCATGATGCCATCTATTTTGTGAAGTGCACCAGTGCCTCCTGCAGCAAAGCACCCCCACAACATGATGCTGCCACCCCCGTGCTTCACGGTGGGGATGGTGTTCTTTGGCTTGCAAGCCTCCCCCTTTTCCCTCCAAACATAACCATGGTCATTATGGCCAAACAGTTCTATTTTTGTTTCATCAGACCAGAGGACATTTCTCCAAAAAGTACGATCTTTGTACCCATGTGCAGTTGCAAACCGTAGTCTGGCTTTTTTTTATGCCGGTTTTGGAGAGGTGGCTTCTTCCTTGCTGAGCGGCCTTTCAGGTTATGTCGATATAGGACTCGTTTTACTGTGGATATAGATACTTTTGTACCTGTTTCCTCCAGCATCTTCACAAGGTCCTTTGCTGTTGTTCTGGGATTGATTTGCACTTTTCGCACCAAACTACGTTAATCTCTAGGAGACGGCTGCGTGGTCCCATGGTGTTTATACTTGCGTACTATTGTTTGTACAGATGAACGTGGTACCTTCAGGCGTTTGGAAATTGCTCCCAAGGATGAACCAAAAAAATTATTGGCTGATTTCTTTAGATTTTCCCATGATGTCAAACAAAGAGGCACTGAGGTTGAAGGTAGGCCTTGAAATACATCCACAGGTACACCTCCAATTGACTAAAATAATGTCAATTAGCCTATCGGAAGCTTCTAAAGCCATGACATCATTTTCTGGAATTTTCCAAGCGGTTTAAAGGCACAGTCAACTTAGTGTATGTAAACTTCTGACCCACTGGAATTGTGATACAGTGAAATAATCTGTCTGCAAACAATTGTTGGAAAAGTTACTTGTGTCATGCACAAAGTAGATGTCCTAACCGGCTTGCCAAAACTGTAGTTTGTTAACAAGACATTTGTGGAGTGTTTGACAAACGAGTTTTAATGACTCCAACCTAAGTGTATGTACACTTCCGACTTCAACTGTATGTATTCGCTAATCATAGAGTCAAGGTGACTTAAACTAGTTCCTGGTGCTGAGCTTGTTGTTGATTGGATTAGACTCACGTTATTTTCTACGTTAGTTAATTAACTAACAGTTAGATACGGTCCGGTAGGCTGTAGCTAACGTTAGCTTGCAAAGTTACAAATCACATTGGCAGATAGCAGCTGGCCATTTACTTTGGAATGTCTTGCCAGCGTTTTCTGAAAGCTAGCTAGATTTTGGTTTAGATAAACAATTGTAGTTCGCTGGATCTCGTCGCAGTATTTTTGTGCATTAAAATTGGCGTCAATAAAATGCAATTGTGTTTGTTGTCCATAGCATATGCCTGCCCATACCATAACCTCACCGCCACCATGGGGCACTCTGTTCACAACCTTGACATCAGCAAACCGCTCACCCACACAGCGCCATACATGTGGTCTGCAGTTTTTAGGCCGGTTGGACATTCTGCCAAATTCTTTAAAACAACGTTGGAGGTGGCTTATGGTAGAGAAATTAACATTAAATTCTCTGGCAACAGCTCTGGTGGACATTCCTGCAGTCATGACAATTGCACACTCTCTCAACTTGAGATCTGTTGCATTGTGTGTGTGTGTGTGTGTGTGTGTGTGTGTCAACTGCACATTTTAGTGGCCTTCTATTGTCCCCAGCACAAGGTGCACCTGTGTAATCATGCTGTTTAATCAGTTTCTTAATTCATCCACCTGACAGGTGTGGCATATTATCTTGGCAAATGAGAAAATAAGCTTTGTGTGTGGAAAATTTCAGGTATCTTTTGTTTCAGCTCATGAAACATTGGACCAACACTTTACATGTTGTGTTTATATTTTTGTTCAGTATATGAAAGTGTGTTTTAGGCACCAACAAACAGCGTTGCTTAGCTAGCAGAGGGGACTCTCCTTGTATGGGCCCCCACTGTGGAATCTTGCATTTATGTGTGTCTGTTTGTTTGTATGGAGTAGTTGGGTGGATGTCCTGTTTTTTCCTGGAAACCTGTCCTCTGGCACTGGGCTCTCTGTGAAGGAGAGAGAGAGGGAGGTAAGGAGGGGGAAGCTTATAGGGGTATGCAGTGTGTGTTCATGGCTTCTCTCTTCTTCTCTGCCCTCTCTCCCTCCTTTTACCAAAGGTCTTCCACCCTGCAGCACTGCAAAGAAAGTGTGTCTTTTGTGAAATATTATTCTCACCTTCTCTTTCCTCTGACTGAGTCAGCTCCACAAAGACAGAAGGGTTTGTTATTGAGCAGCAGACCACCCATCTGAGGGAGAACAGGGCCCAGTAGAACTGGTCTTTCTGGGTCTGTGCAGGGAGGAGAGACAGCACTGCAGTGCGCACTGATGCCAGGCCCCTTCTGTCAGTCTGTCTGGCTCATTTGACCCAGTCTCCAGATTGATATTGACGTAACACCTGACCTGAGACCAGCCAAGTGCAAAGGTCAACAGTGTCCGTCATGCTGCCAAATCCCCAAATTACTCTTAAGCACTGAAGCCAAGTAGACCACAAGACGTATCACTATTAGCCTACTCCATGGTGCTTATCAGACTGTCTCTCAGGCTCACAGAGCTCAGGGAGTGGCAGAGTAGGCTCCCAGGAAGAGGATGTGGTGTCCAGGGAGGCCCTTACCCTGGTATCAGCACTGGCTGTATTGTATTGTGTGGTTAATCTTATAGTGAGGCTCCAAAGTGTGCGGTCACCGGTCATACCTCCACCTTGTGGCCTACATTGAGAATGTTGTTGCAGCCCTGACTATTGCCTCATGGGCTACAACCAGTTTAACAGGGAGAGACTTAGGGATGTTATTTTCCTAGTCATTTGTTTTTGTGTACTGTGTTCTAGAGATGCTTAACTGGCCGGTCACACGGCTGTAAATCAAGGCGGGGGCCCCTGAGTTCTCCTTTTTGTCTATTTGGTTTTTGTAGTCTTGTACCTTTTGGGCAATCAGTAGTGATAGATCTAGAATGAGCGGTTCATGGCTTGTTGCTATGTACCATTGCTTGGTATTTCTTAAGGATTGGCAATTTCTCTTTCTTGCTGTAGTTGAGGGTTGACACACAGACTGTGCTGTGAGTTGAGTACTTTGTCTGTTCAGTGTTAACCAGATGATGGATGAGAGAGAGAGAGGGAGGTAAGGAGGGGGAAGCTTATAGGGGTATGCAGTGTGTGTTCATGGCTTCTCTCTTCTTCTCTGCCCTCTCTCCCTCCTTTTACCAAAGGTCTTCCACCCTGCAGCACTGCAAAGAAAGTGTGTCTTTTGTGAAATATTATTCTCACCTTCTCTTTCCTCTGACTGAGTCAGCTCCACAAAGACAGAAGGGTTTGTTATTGAGCAGCAGACCACCCATCTGAGGGAGAACAGGGCCCAGTAGAACTGGTCTTTCTGGGTCTGTGCAGGGAGGAGAGACAGCACTGCAGTGCGCACTGATGCCAGGCCCCTTCTGTCAGTCTGTCTGGCTCATTTGACCCAGTCTCCAGATTGATATTGACGTAACACCTGACCTGAGACCAGCCAAGTGCAAAGGTCAACAGTGTCCGTCATGCTGCCAAATCCCCAAATTACTCTTAAGCACTGAAGCCAAGTAGACCACAAGACGTATCACTATTAGCCTACTCCATGGTGCTTATCAGACTGTCTCTCAGGCTCACAGAGCTCAGGGAGTGGCAGAGTAGGCTCCCAGGAAGAGGATGTGGTGTCCAGGGAGTGTTTAGTGTTAACCAGATGATGGATGAGAGAGAGAGAGAACCCCCAACCCCTTTGTGCAGGGTTTATGGAGTGTTTAGTGTTAACCAAATGATGGATGAGAGAGCGAGAACCCCCAACCCCTTTGTGCAGGGTTTATGGAGTGTTAACCAGATGATGGATGAGAGAGAGAGAGAACCCCCAACCCCTTTGTGCAGCGTTTATGGAGTGGACAACATTGGTGTTATTACAGCTATGATAGTAGAAAATGACAAGGGCAATGCTGTTACCGTGGAATTGCATACAGCATACTTTCCCTGTCCATCTCCATTGTAATATACTGGGAAGCCAAGATGTTCCCAAACTGGACATTTAAATGATGGAGAATCCTCCTGGTTTAGCGAGCCCCCCCCCACCATCACCACTCGCCATCGTACAGAACTTGTTCCCGGGAGGCTTGTCACAAAAGGACTGTTTGAAATGCACTAATTTAAGGTTATAATTTTGATAGAATTTTGATAGGCTCTAGTTGTTAACAGAATAGCCTGAAGTGTACATTTTTCAATTCAGATTTACTTGAGGCAGACAATGTTGTGTAGTCATAGCCTGTAGACCTAGTGTTTATTACATTTGTTTTGTGTTTTACCCCCTTCTCCCTAATTTTAAATCTTCAATCATCGCTGCAACTCCCCAACGGGCTCGGGATAGGCGACGGTGGAATCATGCGTCCTCTGAAACATGACCCGCCTAACCGCGCTCCTTAACTACTTAGAGAGGATGGGGCGCTAGCAAGTAGTGGTAGTGTCGCCACTCCCGACACTACCCGGTGAAATGCAAGGCGCCAAATTCAAAATCCAAAAGTTGAATTATTAAACATTCATCAATATACAAGTGTTGCATAGTCATCAAAAGCTCTGCTTCTTGGCAATATCACAGCATTGTCAAATTTCAAAAAGGCTTTATGGCGAAAGCACTACATTTGATTGTTTGAGGGTAGCACCTTCAAAATGTACCATTAACATAAATTCATAAACCATCGCGGTTCACACAAAACACATTTCACAGCGAAAACAAATCCCTTACCTTTTGAAGAACTTCTGCTGAGGGCTTCCCAAGTGTCCAACGAAGACAATCCATGGTTCTTTTGTTAGAAAAAGTCATTTATTATATTCATAAATCTCAGTTTGGTTGATGCGTTATGATCAGAAAATACAGCGTCCACTCGCCCATTGAACCGTGAAGAGAACTCGTTCAACCTATACCTATACACTTGTCCAAGAACAATGAAACATCATTGATAATGTATCCTTAGGAACACTTTTATGTATATTTACTATAATATTTCAACCGGATTATAAACTGGGCGATAGGAAAGGAAAAAACCACAGTGCGCGCAAGCCCGTGAACACGCATCCTCTTCTGTTTACATCTGGTGACCACTTCCCAATTCTTCTTCTATTACCATCCAGAGCAACTAAACATCATCAAACACTGTCTAGACTGTTGACATCCAGTGGAAGCAATAGCTACTGAAATCTTACTCCTTTATATGGTCATTTTCAATAGGGAGGGGTTCAAAATGAGGCAATGTGTCAAATACACTTTTTCCAGGACAGAAATTCCTCGGGTTTTCGCCTGCTGTATCCATTCTGTTATACTCACAGACAATATTTTAACACTCTTAGAAACTTCAGTGTTTCCTATCCAATAGTACTAATTATGTGCATATCCTAGTTTCTGGGCCTGAGTGGGAGGCATTTTACTTTGGGCACGCCAGACTCCAAAACCGTCACCTCGGGAGCTGCTCCCTAAGAAGTTAACACCCGCCAGCTTAACCTGGAAGCCAGCCGCACCAATGTGTCGGAGGAAACACTGTTCAACTGGCGATGAGCCAAGTAAAGCCCCCCCGGCCAAACCCTCCCCTAACCCGGACGACGCTGGGCCAATTGTGCGCCGTCCGGCCGGTTGTGGCACAGCCCGGGAATTAACCCGGGTCTGTAGTAACGCCTCGGGAGGCCCTAGGCCTAGTGTTTTAATTAGATTTTTTTTTTTTTATGTATTCATTCTGGTTCACATTCCGGACCGATCCAAGGTTTTGGTACGAATAAGTGTACCGTTACACCCGTAGTGGTTAGCTATCTTGGAGGAGGTATTTAATGTTGTGTGCATTGCGTCTGCACTTAGCTAGCTGCCATCCCATAGACTACATTGCGTATGAAGTGTGACTGGCTCATCCGTGGATGTACGGAGAAAATTACCTTTTGAATGTTTTTGTCACTCCTGTTGGCTCCCCCACGTGGGGTGCATGCTTTCTGATGTGCTCAAAATCAAGTTGTCGGCCACTGACAAGCATTGCGATTCTACAAGGAGAAACGGTAGATCCGTTGCTACCGGGTCGGCACACAGCACGTACCGCTTTTGTTCTAGCAAGAGAAGGAACGGCCTCCCACTGTGATAAGTACCTATCGGCAGGGAGGTTCTCGTGTGTTTTAATGCTTTACCATGGAATTGCCCATAACCATTCACTGTTCTGATACTTATACACTTATTTTTCTCTGTGTCTCAGGTGTGGCGGATGGTGTAGGTGGATGGAGGGACTACGGGGTGGACCCGTCCCAGTTCTCTGCCACCCTGATGAGGACATGTGAGCGACTGGTGAAGGAGGGCCGCTTCACCCCCAGCAGCCCTGTGGGCATCCTCACCTCTGGCTACTATGAGCTCCTACAGAACAAAGTACCCCTGCTTGGTGAGTACACATACTACATTCTCTCACACACACACACACACACACACTCACAGTATAATGCATGTGGGGGAACAGGACAGGTGAGTAATACACACTAGAGGTCGACCGATTGCAGGTTGATGATATTACTAGGTTAACTAGCTTGTCCTGCGTTGCATATAATCAATGCAGTGCCTATTTTTATTCATCATCGAATCACAGCCTACTTCAACATTGCCAAACGGGTGATGATTCCTTGCACAAATGTGCCTAACCATAAACATCAATGCCTTTCTTAAAATCAATACACAGAAGTATATATTTTTAAACCTGCATATTTAGTTAAAATAAATGCATGATAGCAGGCATTATTAACTAGGGAAATTGTGTCACTTCTCTTGCGTTCAGTGCAAGCAGAGTCAGGGTATATGCAACAGTTTGGGCCGCCTGGCTCGTTGCGAACTGTGTTTTTTCCTAACAAAGACCGTAATTAATTTGCCAGAATGTTACATAATTATGACATAACATTGAAGGTTGTGCAATGTAACAGAAATATTTAGACTTAGTGTTGCCACCCGTTCTACAAAATACGCAATGGTTCCGTATTTCACTGAAAGAATAAACGTTTTGTTTTTGAAATTATAGTTTCCGGATTTGACCATATTAATGACCAAAGCTCGTATTTCTGTGTGTTTATTATAATTAAGTCTATGATTTGATATTTGATAGAGCAGTCTGACTGAGCGATGGTAGGCAGCAGCAGGCTCGTAAGCATTCATTCAAACAGCACTTTACTGCGTTTGCCAGCAGCTCTTAGCAATGCTTGAAGCACAGCGCTGTTTATGACTTCAAGCCTATCAACTCCCGAGATTAGGCTGGCAATGCTAAAGTGCCTATAAGAACATCCAATAGTCAAAGGTTTATGAAATACAAATGGTATAGAGAGAAATAGTTGACGCGTCATAATTCCTATAATGACTACATCCTAAAACTTCTTAACTGGGAATATTGAAGAAGTGGGAATATTAAAACACCAGCTTTCATATGTTCTCATGTTCTGAGCAAGGAACTTAAACGTTAGCTTTTTTACATGGCACATATTGCACTTTTACTTTCTTCTCCAACACTGTGTTTTTGCATTATTTAAACCAAATTGAACATGTTTCGTTATTTATTTGGGACTAAATAGGTTTATTTATGTATTATATTAAGTTAAAATAAAAGGGTTCATTGTTCATTCAGTATTGTTGTAATTGTCATTATTACACATATATATATATATATAAAATCTACCGATCAATCGGTATCGGCTTTTTTTGGTCCTCCAATAATCGGTATCGGCGTTGAAAAATCATAATCGGTCAACCTCTAATGCACACACTGTGTAATGCATGTGGGGGGACAGGACAGGCCAGGCGAGTAACACACACACGCATTGTGCTCTGGTAAATAACATATATCTGCAGCATGAGTCAGAGACTGTGCTGTTGCCTGGGTTTCCCTGCCCGCTGAACTGCACTATCAATCCATCCAAAAGGACCGTCATACAAAGCTTTCCTCCCTAATAATTTGGCCCTAATTAAAAAATTGTCCGCTCCCCAAGTAGAATAGAGTAAAATTAAATGTTCTGGTTGTTTTGACTTCCCTGTGTTCTAATTCTAAAGGTGCTGGAGATCATTCTTTGATTTTGAACTGGACCTTGGAACTGGGTGATGTAATAATCCTATTGCTGAAATGGTGCCGTCCTTCAGTCTGCCACCACCCAGTTCCAAGGTCCAGTTCCACAAGAGGTCATTGGGACAAACACCTGACCAAGTCTCTAGCCCCCGCTCCCCCCTCCTCAGTTACTATTTCAGTCCATTCCAGACCACCTGAAAGGTCAGTGGAAGGAGCTGTTACTGACACTGCTCACAGGTCCACGTTTTTTTTTAATGGCACTGGCGTGTAAAAACGTGACAGACTGAGGCCACATTTTCAACTGAGATCCCACACCACAGGCAAGGCTGCCTGCACTGAGACAGTACTATCCACCAAGTCACACGATGCTTGCCTATCCAAGTGACCCGCTTCTTATTTTGGGATAGTGTGATAGCAGCTAAAGCCAAGGTCTGTGCTTGACCGTCCCTTCTGAAGGACAGTGGTAGAGTAGGAGCTGCAGCGTGGGGACAGGGGAAGGACATATTTTTTTTGTCTGTGCCAGACTGACTGGTCCAGTATGTGATCTCACACACCCCCTTCCCTGCTGTACTGGTAACCCCACAGTTTTTAACACAAGGAAAAATGGATGTCAGGTGATGGCTAACCACCATATGTTGGTATTTTCCCTCTCTTTTCCCCCTCTCCACTTCCCCAGGGAGCAGCACAGCATGTATTGTGGTCCTGGACCGAAGGAGCCACCAACTGCACACATGTAATCTAGGGGACTCTGGTTTCCTGGTGGTGCGAGGGGGAGAGGTGGTGCACCGCTCAGACGAACAGCAGCACTACTTCAACACCCCTTTCCAGCTGTCCATCGCTCCCCCAGGGGCAGAGGGAGTGGTACTCAGTGACAGGTCAGTCCCCTCCACCTCCTTCTCTGACCCTCCACCTGGTCTCAAATTACCGTTCAAATTGAGAAAACTGTCTTTATGGCCCCGCCATAGACTTTAAAATGACTAACACCAAATCAAACTCTGTAGAAATGTCCTTCTGTTTCTTGACTGTGTCCAGCTTGCTAAAGCTAGACAGTCAGAGAGCATCGGAAATTCCAACAACTATAGATAGTTGACTATTTTTGGCTAATTTTGATGGTGAGGTAAGATAACACATTTTCAGTGCGGCCCGCTGGACCTCGTGGAAGACCGATTGCGCCCCCTGGAGCAAAATGAGTTTGACCATCCCTGCTTTAGACAATATACCTGGAGCAAATGACAGGTTATCATTGGAAATACGGTTAAATAAAATCGTATCTAGAATTTCCTTCCCCTTGTCAGTTCACAGAAGGATTTAAAAGGAACGGTGGCTAGATAACAAATAAGCTTTGTCCTCATTCTGGGACTGTATTATTGGCTCAATAACAGCCGTGTGACACTGTGCCCTCGTTAGTTAGTTTAGGCCAAACAACAGCCCACCCACCAATAGCCCTCAAGACATTTTCAGCCTGGCCTGGAGACCACGTGAGCTCCTAGGTGCTGGCAGGGTATGTTTTCCTTCTCTCTCTATTGATGGGCCATGTGACAGCAACCAACCCATTACTTCAGCTGTTCTGCCAACAGTGTGTAGTGCCTGGGCCCATGCCAGATGCGCGCACACACACACACACACACAGAGGCCAGTAGCAGACAGGGGGCGAACCCGCCAGACCCCTTTCCGCTGGGCTTGTTCTTTTTCTCTCTCCAAGAATCTCTCAAAAATAGAGATTATTTTGAGCTCCTCCATGTGTTTCTACATTTAAATGAGACCTTTGTTTTATATTGCAGTCCTCACTGCAAGACCTTCAGGCTCTCCTATAACGATTGCATTAACACGCAAACTTGCACAATGTCACTTTATGCTTCCATGCATACGTACTTCTCAGCAGACACACACACACACACACACACACACTCACATGTTCACATTTGCTCTCTGTCTTTCTGGTATGGAGGGGTTTTAATAATTCCATGGTTTCAAGGGCACAGAGTTATGTCCGGCTCCCCTACCCTGGCTTGGAGCCAGAGATTATGCTGGGCCTGGTGGGTGGGTGGGTGGGCGGGGCTGCAGCAGGGCAGGCTGCACTGTGTGCCAGGAGGAATTGGCTGTCTTATTACCCAGCCATCATATCCCTCTGAGGCACTGTCACCTTTTGACCTGATTCCTCCTGATCATGTTTGTGAGCATCACTAGTACTGTCTATCTGGTAGCAGCTCTCTGGTGCCCTCTGGCTGGCCCTGATTAACAGTGCTGTCCTGTGTTCTCCTCCCCAGCCCTGAGGCTGCTGATAGCGCCTCCTTCGATGTCCAGCTGGGTGACATCATCCTGACCGCCTCGGATGGCCTCTTCGACAACATGCCCGACTACATGATCCTGCAAGAGCTTAAAAAGCTCAAGGTAACACATCACAGTACCTCCTAGCTGCTTGCACACCCACCTAAATCTACACATTCACCTTAGGACAAAGAAATGTGTGCAGGTATTTCCTAATGCTAATGCTTGTATTTCTCAGAGCGCCAACTATGACAGCATCCAGCAGACGGCACAGAGCATTGCAAAGCAAGCGCACGAACTGGCCTATGACCCCAACTACATGTCCCCTTTCGCTCAGTTTGCCTGTGACAATGGTCTGAATGTAAGAGGTACGTATCGGGTTCTTGGGAAGACCTTTACGTCCCTAATAACACCTCCAGCTCCACTGTATTTTTATGCCCACCGTCAGCTTGCAGATTGGGTCATTCAAGGTTGACTTTAAACTCTGGAAAGCCAATTGACACGTTCTCTTTTGTCTTGTGTCCTGCAGGGGGGAAGCCTGATGACATCACGGTGCTGCTGTCCATTGTGGCAGAATACACAGACTAAGTGTGTGACGCTTATTGGATCCGTTTACTTCCCGCCATTCAAGTCTTCCACCTGCCTCCTTCTCAAGTGCACTGGTTCCTTTCGGACGGACTGCAGGCCCCCCCCCCCCAATATCCCTTTACTGACCTTCCTATCTCACCGCCACAACATGGAACACAAACTCCTCACCACAGAATTGAGCTCTATCTGTATTCTTCCATTTTGTTTTGGTACTGTATTAGTGAGAGGAGGAAGGCAGCTAGGACTTTCTCGTGTTAACCGTGATGCACACGGTGCAGAACAGCACACCGCTTCCTTCCCATTCTCCCATATCTTATTTCAAAACATCACTTCATTGGGACTGTGACCGAAGTGCAGTACTGAATGCAGGGGGGTTTGCTTTTGCAGGGAGGGACCCGATACGGGGATTATACTTGGGCTCGGTCGCCCTGAAACAAGCAGTGGTATTATAAGTAAAGTACGCCATGGTTTGTGGTTGTTAGGGAGATTTGGGTGTCTGTGTTGATGGTGATGATCTGTTCCAAGTCTTCTATGTGTGTGGCTGAATACTAAGACTGGGGAATTGAGAGGGACTGGGTTGTTGAGGGTTGTGACTTGTAATAAGAAAGGATGTAGATACAGTATGAGTTTGGTGTTAGTGTCTTGGACTTGTATGAAGGGGTAGCTGGTCAGTACCATTTACTAGCTCCTCTAGCAGGGATTTCTCCAGAGTGCCACCTATAGGCTAGACTGAAATGTCACCAGATTGAGGTTACTGAAAAGTTCTGTCAGTGCACACAGCCTCATGGATTTGTATATATTGTGTGTTGTGAAACAAGGCAGTGTGTCTTCACTTTGACACTGATAAGGATGCAAAGGATGATTATTTTGCTTTGTGACATATGTACGAACAAGCATTTAGTATCTATAAAGGTAAATATTCTCAATCCCTCCCTTCCATGGGCCGAAAGAACCACGACATTGACATGTTTGACTTGGTGTGTGTGCGTGCGTGTGTGCGTGCGTGCATGCCCACTAAATGGGTGTAGGTTCTTGTTTGAATGTCTTTGCGTGTTAACTTGCAAAGCTAATGCTAGCATCTGGGAATGCTTTCAACCGAAACAATAGGGCAGGTATGAATTATATATTTAAAAAAAAAAAGATTTATTTTTATAACTTTAATGTTATTAGTTTGAGAGCCATGATGTGACGGTTGAAATGTGTCATCCAACATATGGATTCACCATGTGATTATTTTGTGATGCTTTATTTAGCTCCGTGGATGGTAAATAAGAATCATACCATCTTACTGCTCAGCAGGAATCGTACCATCTTACTGCTCAGCAGGAATCATACCATCTTACTGCTCTGCAGGAATCATATGTAGTCTGTGTGGTGTGTAGTCTGTCTAGATTTGTTCTGTCTCCCAATAATTTACTTGCAGCTTTTGTTTCGTCATTTCAATGTGTTTAAGACTGTACATTATTTATGTGAATGGTGTGTGCACCATTTTGTTATTTTTGATCATCCTGTGCTGGTCTTGGCATGCTGTTGTTGTTCTGCATAATAGCAGAATACACACACCTGTCTTCGCTCTGTTATGATTATGAAGCCAGTGCACCAAAGAGGAGTATTCACTATCTTTGCCCCATTGATTTCATCTGGGTTTGGAGTAAACCATGCACCAATACTGTAACTTAAAATGTCTCTGTATTTTCACATTGAGAGTACCTGTCAAAAGGATTGACAGATACAATCTGTCATTCTGCTTGTGGGGAACGATGGCCAGTTGTATTTTCGGTGCAAAACAGTCAGAAGACCACTAAGGTGTCTTTTTATTTGTGCCTAAAATGCAATGTGACCTGAACGGGGCTTGGTCGTATTGGCATCTCTAGTTGTATGTGACAGGTAGTCTGTGAGCAACAAACTACAATGCCCAGGCTTTTGAATCCTTAAAGAAACCAAAGAAGGAGAGCCAAACTTCAGAAACATGACCAGGGTATAGCTTCTAATCTAAAACCTGCAGTCAGGCTAACATAGTGTAATGGAGACCAATTAAGTTGTCACTATTTGTCATCTTGCTTAGTTTTGCATAAAAATAATTTAAAAGAACGTCAAGCAATCAGACAGGCAAGATCAATGGGTACAATTAAATGTTTGTATACAATTTCAATTTGGTTTAAGTAAATTTTCTGTAGCTTTTTACTTCCTTTCTTGAGTATCGTCTGTCGTATGCATTCTGTATTTGCATGACAAGCTGTCTTTGTCCCAGCTATTTGAACTACTGGAATTTGCTTACCTGCAAAGGTGCCCCTGTCACTCACAGCTTGCCTCGCCTCCAAATGTCTGATCAGCTCCCCTTAATTTAAAGGTTGTCCTTCAAACACTTAAACATGCACCAACATTCATTGGTCATTCTCATATTTCCAGTTTTCTCTTTCTGACAGTCTGTGGGGTTGCACTGTGTTAATGAATAATTACCTGATCTGATTTTGAGACAGTCAACCTCTATGGTTTAAGGACACTCTATTACATGTGTTGAAGCAGGAAGGGCGAGGCAGGTTGAAGTGCTTTTTATTGATAACGGTGAGTACCGATTCTGCCTTAACAAATAGATGTATCTTGTATGTTGCTCAATGTCAATTAAATCCCTCTAATTCTGTCCACACTCATGACAGTTTTTCAATGGTGCTTCTGCTGTCAAGACAAAGTCTGTGTTTTTCTCTAAGCAATGTTTGTGAGTATGAAAGCTACATGTGTGTGCACAGTGTAGTAATGCAGGACTAGTTTCTGTAAATATGTTTTCAAAGTTGCAAAATATTTAAATAAAGAATATAGTATTTATACTAAGATACATGCATCTGAGCTTTTGTGGCTATGCATTGAGTAAAGGCTAAAACCGGAATTTCATCAAACCAACTCAAGACTGCATTTATCTTTTATCACATACTACCTAGTTTTTATACAGTATTGCTTTCCCCCTGTGTTACTATATGAAACCGGTATTAAAAAGGACACAATATGCACGGCTGTTGATTGCAGCCATCACTGTGATGGCATTGCCTCAGACAAATTTCACTAGCAGTGTGAAACATTGCCTAGCTAGCAGATATTAACTTCCCCTGTTGAGGTCAGCGTTATTAAGCTGGGATATTTTTCACCCGTATTGATGGGAAGGTACTTGATTAGTTGCCTTCCAGTCATGGTCAAATGCTGATCACCACCTCAACCCATCAGGCATCGTGTGACTGTCAATCAACCCCTTGCAATGTTCTTGAATGCCTCCCAAGCATTCATAAAAGGACTTTGGTATAATGTGAAAGCTAACCTGACCCTCATCTGTTTGATGATCTCCCCTCACGTGGAAGACGGCTTATCAAAGCCACTGGTCCGGATTAGTCACCATTTTATTTTTGTTTCATGTTTGTTTTCTTGCAATTATGTGCCCAACCAATGACCCCACAGTTTGAGTGAGAGGGTTAAGGCAGGGAAAAACCCTCAGAATTACTGCAAATAAGCCTGACCTCATTTCCCCTTAGGTCTTAGGAAGCTTTCCCCGTCTTTGAGAATCCACCAGAATTCTAGAGTTCTGAATGTAACAGGTTGGACCCTGTTATGACAAAAGACAACAGAATTCCTGTGTATTTCCCACATACAGCTAACTTTGTGCAAATACATTAATGAGCATTGGCATTGTGTCTGAGTGTGTGTGAGGCCAAGCGTGTGATCCTTTATTTGTGCGCTCCTGCAGCAGCATGTGACTGAACATGAGGGTGAGAACGAGAGGGAAAAGAGATGGAAGGATGCCGAAGGGAGGAGACTGAAATCTCCCCCTTGGGTGAATGTATAACACTCTAAATCATTCTCTAGATCAGCGGTTCCCAAACTTTTTATAGTCCTATACCCCTTCAAACATTCAACCTCCAGCTGCATACCCCATCTAGCACCAGGGTTAGCGTACTCTCAAATGTTTTTTGCCATCATTGTAAGCTTGCCGCACACACGCTATACAATACATTTATTAAACATAATGAGTGTGAGTTTTTGTTACAACCCGGCTCGTGGGAAGTGACAAAGAGCTCTTATAGGACCAAGACACAAATAACAATATGATAATCAATACTTTTGCTCTTTATTTAGCCATCTTACATATAAAACCTTATTTGTTCATCAAAAATTGTGGATAACTCACCACAGGTTAATGAGAAGGGTGTGCTTGAAAGGATGCACATAACTCTGCAATGTTGGGTTGTATTGGAGAGAGTCTCCGACAAATCATTTTCCACACAGTCTGTGCTTGAATTTAGTTTTCATGCTAGTGAGGGCCGAGAATCCACCCTCACGTAGGTACGTGGTTGCAAAGGGCATCAGTGTCTTAACAGCGCGATTTGCCAAGACAAGAAACTCTGAGCGCAGCCCTATCCAGAAATCTGGCAGTGGCTTCTGATTAAATTACATTTTCACAGAACCGTTTGTTGCAATTTCGATGAGGCTCTTTGTCAGAAATCGGTAAGTGAACTGGAGGCAGGGCATGAAAGGGATAACGAATCTAGTTGTTTGTGTCGTCCGTTTCGGGAAAGTACCTGCGTAATTGCGCACCCAGCTCACTCAGGTGCTTCGCTATATCATATTTTACATTGTCTGTAAGCTTGAGTTCATTTGCACACAAAAAAATCATACAATGATGGAAAGACCTGTGTGTTGTCCTTGTTAATGCAGACAGAGAAGAGCTCCAACTTCTTAATCATAGCCTCAATTTTGTCCCGCACATTGAATATAGTTGCAGAGAGTCCCTATAATCCTAAATTCAGATCATTCAGGCGAGATAAAACATCACCCATATATAGGCCAGTCGTGTGAGAAACTGAAAAAGTGAAAATTATGGTCAGTAAAGAAAACTAAGCTTGTCTCTCAATTGAAAAAAACGTGTCAATACTTTGCCCCTTGATAACCAGCGCATTTCTGTATCTTGTAAAAGCATTACATGGTCGCTGCCCATATCATTGCATAATGCAGAAAAAACACGAGAGTTCAGGGGCCTTGTTTTAACAAAGTTAACCATTTTCACTGTAGTGTCCAAAACGTCTTTCAAGCTATCAGGCATTCCCTTGGCAGCAAGAGCCTCTCGGTGGATGCTGCAGTGTACTCAAGTGGCGTCGGGAGCAACTGCTTGCACCCGCATTACCACTCCACTATGTCTCCCTGTCATGGCTTTTGCGCCATCAGTACAGATACCAACAAACACATCTTGATCACCAAAGTCCATTTGATGTCACAAAGCTGTCCAGTACTTTAAAAAATATCCTCTCATGTTGTCCTGGTTTCCAGTGGTTTGCAGAAGAGGATGTCTTCCTTAATTACCCCCCATAAACGTAACGGACATATACCAAGAGCTGTGCCAGGCCCGCCACGCCTGTTGACTCATCCAGCTGTAACGCATATAATTCACTGGCTTGTATGCGAAGCAGTAATTGTTTCAAAACATCTCCTGCCATGTCACTGATGCATCGTGAAACAGTGTTGTTTGATGAAGATATTGTCTCTATATTTTTGGGGGCCTTTTCCCCCAGCATTGTCCCAGCCATATCCGTGGCAGCACGAAGAATTAAGTCCTCCAAATTAGTATGGGGCTTGCCTGTCCTAGCCACTCGGTAGCTCACCATATAAGACGCTTCTAGCCCCTTCTTATTAATGGTATCTGTTGCTTTTATACACGTCTTACTACTCGAAAGTTGTCTTTATTCTCGCTCAAAAAACTCCCGTGGCTTATTTTTCAAATTGGCATCTTTCGTTTCTAAATGTCTGCGCAAGAGTGAAGGTTTCCCGCGAGAGAGTAACGGTTAATGTGATTGGAGGTTAATTATTTGACTAAGCTACCTGTATTTGACATTGTGTTGTTATTTTGCTGAACACTAGATGGTTTAATTAGATTTTTGGCAGTGAAACGAGGCTACTCAGGCGAGAAAAAAACCTCACCAAATGTACAGTATAAGCCCGTTGGAAAATATAAATGTACTGTTTGAAAATGTTAAGAAAAAAAAATTATTTGGTGTACCCCGGACGGCATTGCGCGTACCCCTGGGGAATACCTGCTCTAGAGAACTTGTTGGGGTTCGTTCCTTGTTCCTTGTCAGTCATTGGCTCATTGGTGAAATTAGCATTGAGACAATATCTTTAAGTAAATCAATCAAAAACCTTTATTAATGCAATTGCAGACAGAAGTTGACAACAGGAACATAGCACACATGTTTCCGAGTAAGTTCTGCAAAATATAAAAGGGTCCAAGTTGTTTTATTACGCTTGTAGTCTAACCGGAGTGATGTCACTGCCTACGTCATTACCTTCTACTCATGAGACCAAGCCCATGCCTACACAGCTATACGAACAAGAATTTCAGTGTTATCTAAAGGCTCAGCAGTAAATGTCCACTCCCCTAGTTGATTTATAGTGGTATGTCTGACTAGTCTCTTATCTCTTTCACTCCCCTGCAGAGTTCTGTGTCTCTGCATCTCTTTTATCTTTGAGGCTCTTTCTCACAGACACCCTGTTTTGACTGCCATAACTCACACATCTCTCAGATCGATTTTTATAAGAAGCAGAGACTAGAAAATAACTGTGGAACAATATTAAACCTTATAATGTATATATATTGTTAATCTGTAGTCTAGGACCCTATAAATGTAAGGGGGAGGGGTATTATAACCCTTCCCCTTCTATTAATACAACATAAGCATAATCAATTATTATAATACATCAAACAGTTGGTACAGCCCCTATCATGACCCCAAGGTGAACCCAACAAACTCAGTCAGTCCTCTCTTTCTGTCTACCCCTCTCTCAATCATTGTCTTGCACATCCCTTTTTATAATCCTATTTCCACCTTGTCATTGTATCTCATTCAGTATTTAATATCTTTCTCAGTTCATCGCTCTATCTTCTCTCTTTTCCCACACGTTTCAGACAATATGGCATATGAGCCTTTGTGACCTTGAACAAACTCATATGCCACTGTGTCACCACCCAAACAGCCCCCATATCTGCAGGCTATGTATTGAATACAGATGCCAAACCAATTTCCATATCCACCCACATGATGAACAATGCTAAATGTGATGTGTGTTGTGATCTGAGCTCTTCACAGACCAGTGGAGGCAGAGTGTGAAAGGAGTGCCAGGAAACCACGAGACAGACGTGCTAGTCGACCTATTGTATTTGTGCCAGTGCTAGGGTGCCACACACTAGTAACTGACTGGGGTCAACTCAGGGGTTTTCTGTCCTCCACATATAGGGCCAGTCATACTACCAAATATAGACGGACATCTCAAATTAGAGGCAATCTCATAAGTGAGTTGTGTGTGATCATAACTGGGACAGTGTCCAGGATGATTAGTGGTGTTTCCAGCCAAGCAGCCCTGATCACTATAAGTGATTTATTATTAGCCAATATTATTTGTCTATTTATAAGTAGTTTTATTTATGAATAAAATGCATTTTCATTATATTATTCTATTCCTATCAGGCATTATCCAAGACAATTGTTCAAACATTAACCTTAAAGGTGTCTCCCATATTTGCGCCGGAGGGTCTTGTTATGAATAAGGTCAGCTTTTTGCACATGCACAGAAGAGGTTTAATATGGTCCTCCCCAAACCCACACGTTCTCTGAGCCACTTGTGGCCCTTATGGTAGGACAACATCAAGAGGGTTAACAGCAAACAAAGTCTGTTGGCAGTTTGACAGTATCCCCTACCACCTGCACCAGTCATTTTGCAAGGTTTGAGGCCAGATCACCATTTTGAGAATCATCCATTGAGTTAAAGTGTTATTATTCCATTTCTGTGGAATCAATACCTCAGTGCACTCAAAATTCATTATAGCCACTGAAAAAGGGACATTCACTTTCATCTCATGGAGCAGTAATTTAGGACATGTTAGCTAAATGCATCGATAGGTGGCGACAAATATCAACTAACACTATTTGCTGACAACAGCCATCGACATTAAAACCAAACGCCAGAGATTTATGGGCGCGTTCCAGGTCATCTTTGTTGTAGTCATGCTGCGCAGAAGATCTCACAAGCCCTGGATAAGTGTTTGGCTTGTCTGGAACCACATTCATATGATATGCCCATCATTGTAAATAACAATTTGTTCTTAACTGACTTGCCTAGTTATATAAAGGTTAAATAAAATAAAATAAAAATATGAACACATGCAAAATATGTCTATACCATATTGATGTGGTTTCCGAGAACTAAACTTATCCAATCTTTGTCATATATATGTATATATTGAACAAAAATATAAATGCAACATGCAACAATTCTAAAGATTTTAGTGAGTTACAGTTACAATCAGTAAATTGAAATAAATTCCTCTGGCCCTAATCTATGGATTTCACATGACTGGGAATACTGATATGCATCTGTTGATCACAGATACCTTTTAAAAAAAAGTTAGGGGTGTGGATGAGAAAACCAGTCAGTATCTGGTGTGATCACCATTTGCCTCATGCAGCGCAACACTCATTTCCATAGATTTGATCAAGCTATTGATTGTGGCCTGTGGAAGGTTGTCTCACTCCTCTTCAGTGAATGTGTGAAGTTGCTGGATATTGGCGGCAACTGGAACATGCTGTCATACACGTCGATTCAGAGCATTCCAAACATGCTCAATGGGTGACATGTCTGGTGAGTATGCAGGCCATGGACGAACTGGGACATTTTCAGCTTCCAGGAGTTGTGTAAAGATCCTTGCTACATGGGGTCATGCATTATCATGCTGAAACATGAGGTGATGGTGGCGGATGAATGGCACGACAATGGGCCTCAGGATCTCGTCACGGTATCTTTGTGCATTCAAATTGCCATCAATAAAATGCAATTGTGTTCGTTGTCCGTAACTTATGCCTGCCCATACCATAACCTCACCGCCACCATGGGGGCCACTCTGTTCACAACGTTGACATCAGCAAACTGCTCGCCCACACAACGCCATACACGTGGTCTGCAGTTGAGGCCAGTTGGACGTACTGCCAAATTCTCTAAAACGACTTTGGTTGGCGGTTTATGGTAGAGAAATTAACATAAAATTCTTTGGCAACAGCTCTGGTGGACATTCCTGCAGTCAGCATGCCAATTGCACGTTCCCTCAAAACTTGAGACATCTGTGGCATTGTGTTGTGTGACAAAACTGCACATTTTAGAGTGGCCTTCTATTGTCCCCAGCACAAGGTGCACCTGTGTAATGATCATGCTGTTTAATCAGCTTCTTGATATGCCACACTTGTCAGGTGGATGAATTATCTTGGCAAATGAGAAATGCTCACTATAAGGGATGTAAACAAATTTGTGCACAACATTTTGAGAGAAATAAGCTTTTTGTGCATATGGAACATTTCTGGGATCTTTTATTTCATATCATGAAACATAGGACCAACACTTTACACTTTTATATTTTTGTTCAGTATATATATATATATATATATATATATATATATATATATATATATATATATATATATAAGCAATAACGCTTGGGTGTGGTATGTGGCCAATATACCATAGCTAAGGGCTCTTCTTATCACAAAGCCCCAAGGTGCCTTATTGCTACTATAAACTGGTTACCAACGTAATTAGAGCAGTAAAAAAAAACGTTTTGTCATAGTACACGGTCTGATATACCACGGCTGTCAGCCAATCAGCATTCAGGGCTTGAACCACCCAGTTTATAAATAAACGACCTGGAACGTGGTATTTGCTGAACTGACAGTCAGCTGACGCTAGCTAGCAGTGTCTCGGTCTAATTAATCCGCTCTAGGCCTGTCAGAGTGAGTCATTGATGAGAGGTTGATTCACATTGGATTTCAATGGTTTTATCTGGCTGACCAGTCGTTAAACAACACCATCTTGCTTGATAGTAACGGTAGAAGTAGACTGCATTTTGTGTTGCTCTGATTTGTGGTGGTGTAACGTACTTAACAAATAGTGGCATGTTTCTCACTGCTAGCGCTTAGCTAACGTTAATGCTAACCTAGCCAGCTAGCTTCTTTTGCTATCTGTCCAGTTCATTGATTTTAACTTTACATTGTATTTTTCGTTAACGTTAATTGGTTGGTTAGCTAACGGTAGCTAGTCAAGAGAGTGTTTTTTGATTTAGACTATTTAGTTAGCTATGTCGCTCTAATTTACTGCGACGATGCTATGCGGGTTACGTTAGCTAATGACATGTTGACGACCAAAACAACTTCACTTCAGACCGTAGCTAAGGTTTTCACTGAAATGTTTGACTTAGAATTAAATAACTGGAGGTATACTTAACTAATGATATTAGAAGACGCTAAGTTAGAGAGAGTGGTTTAAATGGCAAGAATTAGAATTGAGCCAGGTAATGGACTTCAGTCAGCAGAGTCCATCAAAAGTTTTCGGGGCACTAGAGAAAGCCTGGCACTGACAGATGAAGGCAACTCTTTCGGCTCGGACTCAGAACTAAATGGCTATACCAGCGAGAGACCAACTGATAAATATGGATTTATTGGGGGTGCACAACAATATTCAGAACAATCGTAAGTATGACACATCTGTTTATCATTTTCCACCAGCAATGACGTAGCCAAGCTCTGTGGCTGACACAATTGTCAAAGTGAATCTTCCTTCCAGATTAGGCACCTGATTGGCCCCCTTTTCATCTGACTTTACACACCACTTTATTGTTTGTACATTTCTAATATTCACTTATTTGAATCAGTAGCCTGTCATTTGCGATATAACTCCAGTGGGTGCTTTCCACCAAAGACACAGAAAATGTTACATTTTAGTCATTTAGTAGATGCTCTTATCCAGAGAAACTTACAGTAGTGAGTACATATATTTTGGTACTTTTTCATACTCTTCCCCCGTGGGAATCGAACCCACAACCCTGGCGTTGCAAGCGCCATCCTCTACCAACTGAGCCCCACAGGAGGACTTGGAGGTCAACAGAAAGTTATTCCTCTCTTGCTCTGTGTTACTCAGAAGATGTAATTTGTCAAAAAATGACCTGCCATATTCTGTCAAGGGTCCCTTCCTAGCCTTTAGTAACACCTGCCTTGTCCAGAATGACCCCCTACCCCACCCTTAGCAGGTTTAGTTTGCTGCTCTGTGAACCTCCTTGAGGAAGCTGTGTACAGAGTGTCTGGTCTGGTCAGACAAGATGGATAAGAAAGCCTCTGTCATGTAAGCCTCTGCATCACTCAGAGATTTTCTTTTTTTAAAAGGACCCGCAGTTCTTCCACGGTCCCTTGGTGTATCAACCCTCATTCTATCTTTCCACCCTCTCAGCAGCTACTCTTCCTGGGGTCCAAACAGGGTTAAAACAGTTACATCACCACAAAACACAACAGCTTAGATCACAAATAAAACGATGCATAATACAATACAATATTACTCTAATATTAAACATTTACAATATAAAATCCAGAATACCAATACATCAGGGTGTGTGTCTCCTCACAGTCCACGTTGTGCCTTGAGGTGGTATTTTATCAGTTTCTTAAATGTGATTTTACTGCTCGCTTGAATTACTTGACATGGAAGAGTTCCATGTAGTCATGGCTCTATGTAGTACTGTGCGTTTACCAGAGCCTGTTCTGGACTTGGGGACTGTGAAGAGACTCCTGGTGGCATGTCTTGTCGGGTATGTATGGGTGTTTGATCTGTGTGTTAGCTGTTTGAAAAGAGTGTTTGAGCTTTCAACACCAATACCCTCTCAAAGACAAATAGTGATGCGGTCAATCTCTCCTCTATGTTGAGCCAGGAGAGATTGACCACATTTACATGCACACAATATTCTGGATAGTAGTTCAAATCCCGCCTAAGGTCTTATTTGGGATAAACTGTTTACATGGACCTTTTGATATCCCGCTCTGAGTATCCCTGTAACCATGAATGAACAGAATACCCGACCTCACTAATGCTCTTGTGGCTGAATGGAAGCAGCAATGTTCCAACATCTAGTGGAAAGCCTTCACAGAAGAGTGCTGCTATAACAGCCTCCAAAGGGGGGGACCAATTCCATATTAATGCCCATGATTTTGGAATGAGATGTTCAACAAGCAGGTGTACACCTACTTCTGGTCATGTAGTGTATCTTAAATATATGTGTGTTTTTGGCAATGTTTCTTAAACTTAGATCAGACATAACATTTTCTCCAAAACTAATTGTGTTGATATTAGTTGGCAGGGGTCTTTACTTCAACATTGTGTTTTGATGCATTTCTAATACCTTAAGACTTTTTCTAGTAGATGTTTTCGAATACCCCTTTTCCATCTGTTGCTTATTCAACATGTTTGGGATGGAAAGGGGTAGGAAATGTATGCCTTCATTTCTCAAATATAGACTTTTAGCTTTCATTTGACACCCAATTTGACATGCTCCTATGAACTTTACATGTTGGTGCTCATGGGTCCTTTTACATGGAAATGACCGTACATAAACACACAGGCTTTACTCAATGCTAGTGGTAGATCATTAGTAAAAATATACAAAAGTAAGGGGCCAAGACAGCTACCATGAGGTATGCAAAACACTACCTGGATTACGTTAAAGAGGCTTTAATTAAAGAACACCTCTGTGTTCTGTTAGATGGGTAATGCTCAATCCACGGTGTGGTAGAGGATGTAAAGTCATTTGTTTTAGCAGCAGCCTATCGTCAATAGCTGTTCTAAAGTCTAACAAAACAGCTCCCACAATCTTCTTATCGGTTTCTTTCCGCCAATCATTAGTCATTTGTGTTCGTGCCGTACATGTTCAGTGACCTTCCCTATAAGTGTGCTGAAAGTCAGTTCATTTGTTTACTGTGAAAAAGCATTGCATCTGGTCACAATTTTTTTCCCCAAAAACGTTTAAGGGTCGGTAGCAGGCTGATTTGGCCGGCTGTTTGAACCAGTGAAGGGTGCTGCTTTGCTATTCTTGGTTAACGCTATGGCTTTTGCTTCCCTCCAGGCCTGAGTGCACATACTTTCCTGTAGGCTTAGATTGAAGAGATGGCAAATAGGAGTGGCATTACCAGGTGGTTTGTCATTATTGATAGACAAGTTTTTTTCACCTCTTCCACATTCACTTTAGAGTTAAAAACAATGCTTGTCTTTCATAATTTGATATTAAGGTTCAGAGTTTGTTGGCATGTCATGCCTAAGTTTGCTAATCTTGTCAATGAAAGTCATTAAAGTATTTGGCAATATCAATGGGTTTTGTGATGAATGAGCCATCTGATTCAATGAAGGATGGAGCGGAGTTTGCCTTTTTGGCCAGAATTTCATTTTTACTGTCATCCATTATATAATTTCTCTTAGAAGAAGCAATTTCATAAATGTGTCTATTTTACAAAACACAATGCAGTTGAGGTGACCAGGGCATGCGTTTGCTTAAATGTTGTCGCAGGAAGAGGAAACCTCCTAGAACAACATAAATTCAGGGCTCTATGGTGACATGTTCTCCTATGTTGAAAAATGTAGAAGCACACATGCATTTAGGAGCACAATGAAAAATATTTGAGGTAAGATAAGAATTGACAGCAATTTCAAATCCAGGTTTTCGGAGCACCAGAAAAGTCTTAAAAAAAAAAAAAAAGATTGAGATATAAGCCTATATTTTTTCTTTCTGTATCACCACGTTTGCTTGTTTTGTTCTAAGGGGCACTGGTGCTCCCAAATAAAAAATCCAGGTAGCACAGCAAAATATTTAGGAAATATTATTTCTGTGCTTACAAAATGGTAGCACTGTAGAGCCCTGAAATGGGAATAGGGACATTATAATCACAAGCAAACTCCTGGTAAGGAGTTATTTTTTGTTAGGCTACTACCAAACTTCCTTCTAATTGCTAATCGAGAGATCGGATTGAGTCATTTCCATGTAAAAGGACCCATGAGCACCAACGTGAAGTTCATAGGAGCATGTCAAATGAAAGCGAAGAGTCTATTTTGGGGAAATAAAGGTATAGATACATTTTTCAACCATTTTCCATCCGAAAGATTAGGCATAAGTAATGGCTTTGATTTCTGGTCAAACAGATTGTAAAGAAGTCTTAGACAACATCCTAGCAGAAAATGTCTTAAGGTATTAGAAATACATCAAAACACAATGTTGAAGTAAAGACCCCTGCCAACTAACATCAACACATATTTAGGTTTGGCCGGTGTAGGCTGTCATTGTAAATAAGAATTTGTTCTTAACTGACTTGCCTAGTTAAAGGTTTAATTAAAATTTAAATACTAATTCTTAATTTTTTTACTATTTTCTACATTGTAGAACAATAGTGAAGACATCAAAACTATGAAATAACACAGGGAATCATGTAGTAACCAAATATAAATATATTTTAGATTCTTTAAAGTGTCCACCCTTTTGCCTTGATGACAGCTTTGCCCTCTCTTGGCATTTTCTCAACCAGCTTCACCTGGAATGCTTTTCCAACCGTTTTGAAGGAGTTCTCACATATGCTGCACTGTTGGTTAAGGGCTTTTAAGTAAGCATTTCACGGTAAGGTCTACATTTGTTGTATTTGACGCATGTGACAAAGTTTGATTTTATCGGCTCAAACACATCAAGAAGGAAAGAATTTTCACGAATTAACTTAACGTACACCTGTTAATTGACATTTATTCCAGGTGACTACCTCATGAAGCTGGTTGAGAGAATGCCTAGTGTGTGCAAAGCTGTCATCAATGCAAAGGGTGGCAACTTTGAATAATTTCAAATATATTTAGATTTGTTTAACATTTTTTGGGGTTACTACATGATTGTGTTAGTATTATTTCATAGTTTTGATGTCTTAACTATTATTCTACAATGTAGAAAATAGTAAAAATAAACACTTGAATGAGTAGGTGTGTCCCAACTTTTGTCTGGTACTGTATACATTTTTTTTCAAATATCTTCTCTAAATAAGCGTTGTAAAATTGAAGGTCAAATAGACTGCATTTCAAACAATCAGCAATAATCTAATGAATTCAGGGCTTAGGAAGTTATACCTAGGCTTAATCGAAGCCTTCCACAACCATGGGACCCACTAATAATTTAATTATTTTGTGAAAATAGTTTAACATGCTTTTTTTGTTGCAATAATCATGGATCGGTCTTTCAAGTCTATGAAAATGCCCTTTTTTGTTAGAAATTTAACTAGTTCCATTCATAATGCACATTCAATAATAATGACTAACTTCTTTTAGCAGGCATTAGGCCAGGGTCCCCCTACTGGCGGATGGAGGGTCGAATTTGGCCCACGTGGTTTTACTTTACTTATTTTTCATACTGAACTAAAATATAAACACAACAAGCAATTTCAGTGTTTTTACTGACTTACAGTTCAAATAAATTAATTATGCCCAAATCTATGAATTTCACATGACTGGGCATGGCATGGCACAGCCATGGGTGGGCCTGGTAGGGCATAGGCCCAAACACTTGGTAGCCAGGCCATCCAATCAGAAGGCCATTCCCCACAAAAGGGGGAATTCTAGGCCATTCCCCACAAAAGGGCTTTATTACAGACAGAAATTATCGTCAGTTTCATCAGCTGTCCGGGTGGCTGGTCTCAGACGATCCCGCAGGTGAAGAAGCTGGATGTGGAGGTCCTGGCGTGGTACACATGGTCTGCGGTTGTGAGACCGGTTGGATGTACTGCCAAATTCTCTAAAACGATGTTTGAGGCGGTTTATGGTAGAGAAATTAACATTACATTCTTTGGCAACAGCTCTAGTGGACATTCCTGCTGACAGCATGCCATTTGCACCCTCCCTCAACACTTGAGACATCTGTAACATTGTGTTGTGTGACAAAACTGCACATTTTAGTGTGTCCTTTTATTGTCCCTAGCACAAGGTGCACCTGTGTAATGATCATGCTGTTTAATCAGCTTCTTGATATGCCACACCTTTTAGGTGGCTGGATTATCTTGGCAAAGGTGAAATGCTCACTAACAGGGATGTAAACAAATTTGTGCACAAAATTTAAAAGAGAAAAGATTTTAGTGCGTTTTGGAAAATATCTGAGATCTTTTATTTTAGCTTGTGAAACATGGGACCAACACTTTACATGTAGCGTTTTATATTTTTGTTCAGTATAGAATTTTCATTGTTGGACAAGACTGTAAAAATACCAAAATCAGCTCCAAAATATTTTTATTTGGGAAATCTGTTCCCAAGCATTCCCACGCATAAGAGGTGATCATATACGAATGTAAGCAAGGTTTGAAATTGTTTGTTATTCTTGCGGTCAAATTGCAGTCTACAAATTAGCAGAAAATCAGCCCGCAGCTGAATCTAGTTGATTATCCCTGCATTAGGCTATAGAAAATTAATACAGGTCTCCTCAATAATCTCTCAAGCCCATGTGCTAGTGGTTAGCCAGCTATTCTTTTATATTTCAAGTTTAGCCAACTTGGATATATTTGCCAGCTAACAAGGTTGAACAGTTGAATTGTTATGAACACACCCTTCTGTCTCCAACTGAAAAGCATGTTAGCCTGTCCACTTTGTTCAGATGTTGAAATCAAGTGGCCTACAATGAGAAATTCCTTTGTCATTGTTTTATAAATGTGAGATAAGTATAAAACAGACTAAACCGCTAGTATAAGTCTTTGGATACAATGATGCTAGCGGTATGTGGTACCCCAATGCTGCGCTCAACAAACTGAGCATTTTCCAGAATCAATGTTCATTTATACACTCATTTTAGGTGTCTGCTCTGCTCGCAACTTGAGTAGTTGAGACATAAAAAGGGCATTGTTAGAGAACTTAACTTCTCTATTACAGTCAATGTGTTTTGGTGTCCATATGACTGATTCTGTTGGACCAAACCTCAAATGCAAATACTGAGTTGAATCCTCTTGTCAGAGAGGAAGATGTGATGTCTCAACTTTGTTGGTGTGAGAGGCAGGGGGAGGGGCTTGTGTGTGAGTCCATAGAGGAAGAGGCGAAGCAAGAGGTTTCACTCTCGCCTCATTTTGGAGAAACAAATTTGCGTGTTTCTATGGAATTATTTTGGACCTAAGCTTGTCACCTGCCTTCCCGCCTTTGGGATAACGACTCTCATTGTTAGGGCGGAGACATGAGCATCTCGTCATTATATACAGATCTCTGGTATAAATCGGAAGGTGCACACAGGAGTGAAGGAGACGAGACCAAAAATACAACATGAGAACAAGCGGACATGAGCTCATAAAAATGAATAAAGAGCAAAACCTTGATTCTTGCTATACAGGCATTTGGAAAATCGTGCAAAAACATTTGAATTAATTTGATATCGCCAAGCCCTAACCTATGAATTATTAATTGATTTTTAAACTCGTATTCTGTTAACAAATCAGTGACCAAATTACAAAAAAAATCTGTAAAGAAATGACTGCAATTGAATTGTCTACAATGGCATATCATAGTAGTCACAAACCACAGTTTAGTCACCTGCTACTGTCCTCCCTTCCACTGGCATTCTGTTATGTTCAGCTCATAACTGTTTTCTTTTCTCTTTCTGTCAGTCTGGTGGTCAAAGTGAGAGTGTTAAAACAGTCTGGACAACCCCTCCCTCGCTCTCTCTCTGCGTCGCCGCTTAATTTACCTCTCCCGGCTCTTACTGACACCTACCCATGAGCCCCCTCTCTTCCATTAGCTGTAACCAGCATCCGCACTGAACCGACACTGGTGTACATGGGCGTTGAAAAGTAGTTGAAATTTGATCAGTCCGCCCTAGCCTTGATTTCAACGTCCACAGACCAAAACATTTGGGCCGGTCTTGATTTGAACGTCTATAGACATAGAGTTTTGGTCTGGACTGTTTCCCAAGTTTGGACAGTACAGTGTGTTGAATAATACCCTAATATGCAAAGCAGGATATTGCATATTTCTACATTTGTGTACCTCTTTAGGATACATCACCATGAAGAGAATGACATTCAAATTCATAATTATGCATTTCTTTGTAGTTCAGATTAGGGACCATGATATAATTCTGTTCCTGTAATTCTGTTACTGGGTGTAAATCCACTTGACTTTTTTTCAAACTCAAGGTGTCATGTCATAGCTGACAACCCTTTCTTTCTGTGGACTTATTTAGCATTGTTTTTGGAGAACATGGACACAAAAAAAATGAAGGGAGATAATACTGAAATTTCATTACCAAACTTTGCATCTGCACAGTTCTTCCAGTAAATGTGTTTTTGTACAATGTTCAGTGTAAAATGTTTAAATTTGCGTACAGTTGTATGGTTAAACTTTGAAATCAATGATTCTGTTACCTTGAAATTGCCCATCAACACTTAGGATAGGGTAGTTGTTTAGACTATAGTAGACCTGGGTGCTTTGGTTTAATTCATTGGCCTCTTCTGGTGACTGTCAGCCATAAAAGAAAAAAATTGTGAGTCCGTCTCAGCCAAGTCATTGTTGGCTGTACTGTTACAAATGGAGGTGTTTAGGACAGTCCAACAGATTATTATCAGTGGGCCTTTTCGCTACATAAGTGGAGTCCATGAAGATTCTGGAAGTCCTGCAGTACCTTGAATAATCAGTTCCAGACATGACATCTTTTGTAGATTAGTCTACATGGTATGACAAGGTTTTCTCCATTGTTTGGTGATCTTGTTTTTTTTACAGTCTCTTAGTTTGTTGTTTTCAAGTTGTTTACTGCTGCCATGGTGACTTGATAACCTTTTGTGTTGTATGGCATTGTTTTTCACTCATTTTGCTTACCAATGTGGTATGTTAGGCCGGCTACTGCTGCCTTGCAAAACAGAATACCGTCCTGATGTGTCACCTCTTGTTCTGAACAAACGCCTTCTAACTCGTCTGCTTACAGCCTATTGTGATGTGCATTTCTCCCCAGTGTTTAGGCTCCCAGTGAGTGGTTTCTGAGCAAGAGTAGGAATGGGAAGGTAACAGAACTTCCTCTTACTTCTGTCAGAATTTCCTGTTTTTTTGTGTGCTTTGCGGGTCGTGGCAAAGTGTCCCACTGTTTTGTCTGAGGATGGATTTCCTTTGAGGAGTAGGATGGGATCAGTCGCTGCCCCGCCCCTTCCCCCAAGAGTGCCAGGATGTGATGTAAAGTATATCCCAGGACACTGCTGTTTGTCTATCGATATCTATCGTGATGTGCAAGACCATACTCTATTTGAACTTTACAAATCAAAACTATGCAGTTTAATCAGTTAGTCTGTATAAAGATGTTGAAAATGAAGTCTAAATTAATTAACTAAGCCTTGTTTTTTTTGCCACGCAGAGAATATTTCATGAGAGTCTGACCATTGTAAATGAGCACAAAATGAGGTCTGGAATGATTTAGTCGTTAACGGCGCAAATTATTTTATCGGATATCGCAACATTTGGAGTAACATATCGCACAACTCTAGCTCAGAATGATGGTCTTTGGACTACACTTGTCCCTGTTGACCTAGTCTCTATTTCTCAGATCACCCTCGACCCGGGATACCTGTAATATGATAGTCTTCACTAATCCAGCAAGGTTATTGCTAATCACCGTGCTTAGCCCTGTGCTAGCTGCTAGTTCTCCACCTTGTAAAGCAATCGCTTGTGAGGCACTGCTGTGTACACAGCATGAGTGACCACTCTTCCACTCTGGGGTTTTAGGTCTAGTATCTCTATCTATGTCATGTGATCTGATCTGGCCTGCTGGATGGAAAGCGAATTTAGGCCTAAGTGTTCAGCCCATTTTGGTTGGATGTAGGCTGATGACTGCAAGGCAGTCCCTAAAAGGAAATAAAAACAAATGTAAACATAAAGCAGACTTGTCAGAGCCTTTTAGGCTAAGAGCCTGTTAGTTTTAGCCTGTCCAATCTGTCATGCGTTATTGTTAAGCCTCTTTGTTGTGGGTTCTGTAGCAGGCTTAGCTGGCTGTTCGGTCCTGCTCTATTGGAAGGGAAAGACATGTTGTCCTTTGCCTAATGCTGCTACGGTTACCACAGTTGCTACCACTGTGACAGAAAAGTGGTATCTGTGTGTTCATGGATCTGTGTGTGTCGCTCTCAAATCAATTCCGTTTAAGGGGCTTTATTGGCATGGGAAACATATGTTTACATTGCCAAAGCAAGTGAAATGGATAATAAACAATAAATGAACAGTAAACATTACACGCACAAAAGTTCCAAAAGAATAAAGACACTTCAAATGTAATTGTTTATATATACGATGTTGTAATGATGTGCAAATAGTTAAAGTACAAAAGGGAAAATAAATAAATAAATATAGGTTGTATTTAAAATGGTGTTTGTTCTTCACTGTTTGCCCTTTTCTTGTGGCAACAGGTCATAAATCTTGTAGCTGAGATTGCACACTGGTATTTTGCCCAATACATATGGGAGTTTATCAAAATTTGACTTTTCTAATTCTTTGTGGGTCTGTGTAATCTGAGGGAAATATGTGTCTCTATGGTCATACATTTGGCAGGAGGTTAGGAAGTGCAGCTCAGTCTCCACCTCATTTTGTGGACAGTGTGCACATAGCCTGTCTTCTCTTGAGTGCCAGGTCTGCTTTTGGTGGCCTTTCTCAAGAGCAAGGCTATGCTCACTGAGTCTGTACATAGTCAAATATTTCCTTAATTGTAGGTCAGTCACAGTGGTCAGGTATTCTGCCACTGTGTACTCTCTGTTTAGGGCCAAATAGCATTCTAGTTTGCGCTGTTTTTTTTTTTGTAAATTATTTCCAATGTGTCAAATAATTATCGTTTTGTCATGATTTGGTTGGGTCTAATTGTGTTGCTGTCCTGGGGTTCTCTCTGTCTGTCTCTCATATTTATGTAGCCCTACAACAGACAACCTAGTTTCATTCATTCATTTCAGAGAAAAAGGATAGCCTATGTTTAAAGAGTGCAAAAAATACTGTCATGGTGTTGTGTGTTCACCCCTCCTCTCTGCATCCCCCTTGGTAATTTGACCACAGTCGGTCCAGTGTACTGGGTGTGTCCATCAGCTGGTTACAATAAAGATGCTATTTCTCTGAGCGACACTGAAACACACGCAGCCTCTTTAGGGCCCCTTTGAACCGCCCTCTCCTCCTACCAAGGGAAGAAGCCCAAGCCCAGCAGTCCTCCAGAACTATGTTGTCAGCTTTCTCTCGTTTTCATCTGGAGAGGCGCAACAATGGCAGCTATTGTCCTTGTCTCTTATCTTTTTCCGTTCTGGTTTCAATGGACACTACGATCATATGGCTCCAGTTTTCTAGTCGAAAGAGTTGTTTCTGTAAGAAAAAGAATGTACGCTCCTCTGGCGAATGATTTTCGGAAGCTACAGGAAGCAGCTTCCTGGGTGAGGGATGGCTCTTCCTGTTTGGCTCCCTCACTCGCCTCTCGTTTCGCTGGGGTCTTTGTTGTGTTTTAGAGACTGGTGTGTAGCTGTAGACTAACCCTCAGTCTGTCCCCTGACTCCCACAGAGCTGAAGACATCCCTCCTGAAGTGCTGAGACAGAGAGAGGTCAAATGGCTGGACATGCTCAACAACTGGGACAAATGGATGGCCAAGAGACACAAGAAGGTCAGCAAGTCCAACATCTGCTGCTCAACACCGGCTGATAGGCTACCGAAATCACAATGCTGATGATAACCGCTTTCTTTATCGAAAGCATGTTAACCTTGCAAGCTGTCATGTCACTCCTTCTCCTCTTATTTAGTGACTGTTATGCATAGTATGCACCAGAAAATATGTAAGGAAAGTAATTGAACACATACTTGAACAACACCCCCCGCCCCCCCCCGCTTGATATTGAATCTATTACACTGAATGAATGCCCATGATTTTTAATCTCACTGTGCATGATTATGAGTGGATGTGACAGTAGCACTAAGTCCCTGCCCCCCAGATGAAGCTGCGCTGTCAGAAGGGCATCCCCCCCTCTCTGCGAGGCCGGGCATGGCTCTACCTGTCAGGAGGAAAGGTGAAGAGGGAGCAACACAAGGGCAAGTTCGAGGTCGGTCACTAACCACCACCGCTACACATTCATTCATACACACACTTGTACTTTTACACATGAAGCATGGGAATTCCGCTAACTGTGGTTTTTAAAGGAGCTGGACAGGCAGGCAGGAGACCCTAAGTGGGTGGATGTGATCGAGAAGGACCTCCACAGACAGTTCCCCTTCCATGAGATGTTTGTGGCGAGAGGAGGCCATGGGTGAGTAGCTCGTTTGACATGGACCCATGGCTATTTCTCAGTACATGTTTGTTTTTTGTAACCTGAAATCGTGTGCGCGTGTAGGCAGCAGGACCTGTACCGTGTCCTCAAGGCCTACACACTGCACCGGCCTGAAGAGGGTTACTGCCAGGCTCAAGCACCCATCGCTGCTGTGCTGCTAATGCACATGCCTGCTGAGGTCAGTCCACGCATACCATCCATGTATATGCAAAAAAAATGGAATACTCTGTTACTCACTACAGGAATATGGCATACTCCACAGCCATGCTGAATTGATGTTTGCGCTTTATTTAACAGGATGCATTCTGGGGTCTGGTGCAGATTTGTGAGAAGTACCTTCCTGGATACTACAGTGTAGGGCTGGTAAGACTGACCACAGACACAAAGAATACAAGGAACCAAGGTCACATGTTGAAGAGAATCCGCTGATTGTTGGTTGTGACAGGGAGGTTTTATATTGGGGTTTAAAGATCAGGCTTACCGCGTGCAGTTCGTTGGGTTTTCCCAAGGGCAGAGCTAGAGAGTAACTCGAAAGAGCTTACCTGTCACTAAAATACAGTTAAACATTAATTCAGCATGTTTATCATTGTCTGGAACCGCAGTGTCTTGCAAAAGAAAAGCTGTACAATGTTAGGTGACACTGATGTTGAATGCAGGTAGGTCATATTACTGAGCCATCAGGCTACATGTCCTGTAGCCTGATGTCAGTGACCAGCTAATGACAAATGGCCCTGAGTGAGCGGGTGACCAGGCAATGTGGGCCAGTTAAGGAAACTGTAACATTTAAAAAAGAGGAAGGAGTCTGTTCTCTCTCCCTCACCCCTCTCTGCCTCTCAACCCCTCCATTCTGATGGTGGTTCTTGTGTGCTCCTGAAGGAGGCGATCCAGCTGGATGGGGAGATCCTGTTTGCTCTGCTGAAGCGGGTGTCTCCTCTGGCCCACCGCCACCTGAAGAAGCACAAGCTGGACCCCATCCTGTACATGACTGAGTGGTTCATGTGTGCCTTCTCCAGAACCCTTCCCTGGGCCTCTGTGCTACGTGTCTGGGACATGTTCCTTTGTGAGGGTGAGACGCAGAATGTAATTTAACAGGGTCTTTGTGGAGTGCAATATGTTTCATGTATGTGGCTATATGAGACACGTACAATGTATGACATTGGTAACGTGCAATGTGTGTAATATGCTGATTCCACACAGTAAACACACATTTACAATTTGTCCACATGAGAGCACTCTGAGAGGCACGCTCTTTAGACAGACAGACATGGACACACACCCCAGCATACTCATAATCCCCTACATCATAGACCCATTCAAACATACAAAGAAACACACACAAATATGTCACACACACACACAAGGACGAGTCTTATCTCAAGACACTGTGTGCGACTTAATCTGTTTGTCTGGTGTTGTCTAGGTGTGAAGATCATCTTCCGGGTGGGCCTTGTGCTGTTGAAGTGCATGCTGGGCTCCCAGGACAAGCTGAAGGCGTGTCAGGGCCAGTATGAGACCATGGAGCTGCTCAAGACCATAGATACACGCTACATGCTGGAGGGATTCCTAGTGCGGGAGGTAGTGAAGCGCAACCACCATCCACAGCCAGACTTCTAGAAACATCATACTGGAAAATGCTCAGTGTCATGGTTTTTAGCCGCTTTGAGAATTGCTGACATGAATGTGATTAGACTCTCAGGGCTGTGTTGAATGCTAAGGGCTTTGGTGTAAATGGAAAAAGACCCTACTGCCACCTAGTGGTACTTTAATAAAACTATGATATTACAGTCATGATTTCTGCTACCTTGTCAAGCTGACAAGAGTTTAAGACTGCTTGGTTAACCAATGCCTCTTATGCTCTGTCCCAGATTATAGAGCTGCCATTGTCAGAGCGGGACGTTGAGAAGGAGCACCTGGCCCAGCTGCGGCGCTGGAAGGAGACCCGGGGTGAGTTGCACTGCAAGTCCCCTCCCAGAATGCACGGCGCCAAGGCTATCATGGCTGCCGAACCACCCAGTCGCCAAGACCTGAGACAGAACCCCACCATCATAGTTGAGTCGTCCCTGGCAACCAAAAAGACCAAAGAGCAGAAGAATGGGAAGAAGAACGGCACCCTGGTGGCGGCCAACCCTGAACCCAGCGACACCTCTACCAACCCCTCCCCACCCCTCAAAGACACACCCCTGCAGGGCTCCAATCAGAGCCTGATTAGCACAGAACATGACACCTACCTGTAGCAGATGGAAAGAGCTTGAACCAGCCGGGGATTACAAAACCTGTTTACTGCTCACTGACTCCAGATCCCCAGTATACCCTTAACCGATTCCCCCATCCCATTCCCACCCTCTTGACTGACTCTTTCCATTATAGCCAAATGCATCTATAGCAAAACACCCTAACGCCAGAGGCTTCCATTCTTATGGAGTATCTTCCATATTGCCCTCGGTGCTACTACAAGTGTAGACCAAGTAGACTGTTGTTTTTCACAATGTATGGGAGATGACAATTTAATCATCAGTTGGGAGAGTGCAGCACTTCGTTCAGTGAACCATACGGGTATACAGGCACTTTGGCTGAGGGTAGATCGATTTCGGTGGCAGGCTGTACAATCACGTCAGTTTATTATCTCAATATTTTCTTAGTTAATGAAGTATTTTAGGCTGATTTTGAAGATCAGGTGACAACTATGTAGTCTGTTTAGCCAGGAGTCCTGCCCCAGCTGATCCGGGGTCATTCCTGGATGTTTGAGCACTATGCCTGTTTGTCTGTCACTTAATATGTACTGTAGTATGAGACACTACATTGCCAACACACACCATTGTTAGATTAACAGGAAATGTCAATAGTTAAATTGTAATCACAATAGAATATGGTTTGAATACCGTAAGTTGCCGACATATTGTATAAAGATAAATGCTGTTGTCATTCACTCACTGGTGCATCCTTTCTCTCTGGTTGTAGTTGATGTTGATGAACACTAGAGGGCTCTGTGGGGCCATTGTTCAGCCCTGACCAATGAAGGACTTGAACGACAGGCTCAAGGGGAAACCAATCATCCATATCATCTTTTAAACTTCCTATTGAAGTAAATTAACATTTGCTGGACAATTCCTGTCACTAGACCAACAATTTGATGGTTTACCATGTTTGTGTTGTGCTGTCTAAATCATTCCTTAGTGTGTGTGATTCTGTACAGAGCTCCAGGGACCGAGACAGTAGTTATGTAGTGGGAGAATGTCAGTCGATGGAACGCTCATGTCATACTCAGCCATGTTGATTCAGCTTTGTCTATATAATGAGCGAAGTATACGCTTTTTGTGTATACTCGTTTATCTCTGTGCATAATTGCTTTATATGTAATCGTCAATATTACACACGCGTTAGTCAAATATTTGCCTTTAGATTAGAACTGCAGAAGTTATTAGATGAAAAAAATAACTTATGTATGTTAAAAGGATGATTTCTGTAAAAATTGCTATGGATTTTCACACTTGCACATAGTTTAGAACTTCATATACTATAGATTTATATTTGTCTAAGATGAAGCACTTTGTCCCTGGTCAAGCCCTTTAAGAATAAAATGTGCATTTTGTTTGTCTTCTGTAAAGTTGCCCATGTTTATATATTGTGCGACGTCTATCTTCACGTAACCTCTGCCACACATTTAACCAACACTCTGACACCACAATAATGTATTCGACTTCTATTGCACTTTTCATAATAGAAAGCTCTTCATAAGCAAAAGACTAACAAACAAGCAATATCATGACTGGTCATCCAATAGAGGCCAAGTCTTTGGCAGCTGCATCCTCTGCAGATAGAGGGTCAGTTCATGGCTTGAGTGGAGGAAACTGGTCAGACGATGGTGATGGAGTCTGCTGATGATGATCTTGTAGAGGGCAAGTCTGGGAACCAGCCGGAGTCATATAGCCACTGGACTTCTCCTCTTCCACTCTGTGAAACACCCACTTAGGTGATGCCTCAGCAGCTCTAGGCGCCAGAAAACAAAAAAGTTCAGAATAGTAGCCAGTTGTCCTCTACGAGCCCTCTGCCTCAGCACTGTATTCCTCCATCTCCCATTCCACTCCTGACATGATGTTCTCAAAAGAACAGGAACTGGCAGCCAGGTGAAATAAGAAAGTTACAGTTGAAGTAGGAAATTTATATACACCTTAGCCAAATACATTTAAGCTCAGTTTTTCACAATTCCTGACATTTAATCCTAGTAAATATTCAGTCTTAGGTCAGTTAGGATCACCACTTTATTTTAAGAATGTGAAATGTCAGAATAATAGAGAATTATTTACTTCAGCTTTTATTTCTTTCATTACATTCCCAGTGGGTCAGAAGTTTACATACACTCAATTAGTATTTGGTAGCATTGCCTTTAAATTGTTTTACTTGGGTCAAACGTTTCGAGTAGCCTTCCACAAGCTTCCCACAATAAGTTGGGTGAATTTTGGCCCATTCCTCCTGACAGAGCTGGTGTCAGACCAGAGGACATTTCTCCAAAAAGTATGATCTTTGTCCCCATGTGCAGTTGCAAACCGTAGTCTGGCTTTTTTATGGCGGTTTTAGAGCAGTGGCTTCTTCCTTGCTGAGTGGACTTTCAGGTTCTGTCGATATAGGACTCGTTTTACTGTGGATATAGATACTTTTGTACCTGTTTCCTCCAGCATCTTCACAAGGTCCTTTGCTGTTGTTCTGGGATTGATTTGCGTTTTTCGCACCAAAGTACGTTTATCTCTAGGAGACGGAACGTGTCTCCTTCCTGAGCGGTATGACGGCTGCATGATCCCATGGTGTTTATACTTACGTACTATTGTTTGTACAGATGAACGTGGTACCTTCAGGAGTTTGGAAATTGCTTTCAAGGATGAACCAGACTTGTGGAGGTCTACAATATTTTTTTCTTGGCTGATTTCTTTTGATTTTCCTATGATGTCAAGCAAAGAGGCACTGAGTTTGAAGGTAGGCCTTGAAATACATCCACAGGTACACCTCCAATTGACTCAAATTATGTCAATTATCAGAAGCTTCTAAAGCCATTACATAATTTTCTGGAATTTTCCAAGCTGTTTAAAGGCACAGTCAACTTAGTGTACGTAAACTTGTGATACAGTGAATTATAAGTGAAATAATCTGTCTGTAAACAATTGTTGGAAAAATGTATTGTGTCATGCACAAAGTAGATGTCCTAACCGACTTGCCAAAACTATAGTTTGTTAACAAGAAATTTGTGGAGTGATTGAAAAACTAGTTTTAATGACTCAACCGAAGTGTATGTAAACTTCCGACTTCAACCGTAAATGTGAGCTGTGGAGAGAATACAGCAGTTTTTCATATACTTGTGTATACAGTAGGGGGGGCATTGCGCTTTGAACAGGAAACTAGCATGGGTCCAATCCTATTGAAATGTGCTAATGATCGTTGATCATGGGACATTTTTACACCCACGTTGTGTGGATGGATCTCTTCCAGTCTGGACCACATTCGGGAATAGTGGATAGGCTACCAATGGTGAAGCACTCTGGGGGACATTCGGGAGATTCTCTGTTGCTGTAACTTAATCTGTAAACATCATTTCAAATTGTGGCCACCTAAATGCTGAAGTGTTAGGCCTTGTGTTGGTCTCATTGTAAGTAATACTTAGGAGGAATCAGAATAATCTAGCTATCAACTTTCCAGATGGCCATGGGTGATGATGATTACATAGTAAAAGCACTCCTTTCTCCCTTTTTGTTTGCTTATGAGACTACATCTCCCTGTATCTACTTGCTGTATCTTATGAGACTACATCTCCCTGTATCTACTTGCTGTATTGTATCTTATGAGACTACATCTCCCTGTATCTAGCTGTATCGTATCTTATGAGACTACATCTCCCTGTATCTACTTGCTGTATCTATACCAAACCAATCACGTTTACATGAATACAATTCAATACTCTTGGACTAATCTGTTTTGTCTGTTTCTCGTTTGATATAGTGGGATATTTGGTGCAAACAAGAGTGATGGCAGAACAGAAAGGCCAGAGAGGACTGGACAGAGGGTTATGTGATCTCCATATACTCCCCCAGTCCCCCACCCTCCCACACACACATTAGCAACTTCCTTGGACACCTGTTTCTCTGGGTCTTTCAGCTCTGAGCGGTATTTGCATCTCAAAGACGGCGGAATCCCACAACACGTCTCGCGTTAATGGATGTGCAGAGCCTGTAAAATGTGCAGCAGCACAACAATAAGGACAGCCTTCTCCCTTGCTCTGATGCATTTATCTAGACCAGGGTTTCCCAAACTCGATCCTGGGGCCACCCCTGGGTGAACGTTTTGGTTTTTGCCCTAGCTCTACACAGCTGATTCAAATAACCAACTCATCATCAAACTTTGATTATTTGAATCCCCCAGGGGGGCCCCAGGACCAGGTTTGGGAAACCCTGATCTAGACAGTCATAATGATCAGAAAAGCCATTTTCTCGCTCTTTCCCTTCAACATAATTTACATCAGAACATCCTGAAATATTCTTTGACTTTTTGATGTGGCTGTCTCACTGCCATAGATACACTGTAACTTAAGGTAACACAGACCTGAGATGTCTGCTCTTCATTTTGTGGTGTGTCCTCTCTACACACTTCCAATCCTTTGTAACGGAATACATTTTAGGGCCTCTGTGGATAGTCTCTTCCGTGGAGATGAAGGAGAAGATATATTTACTACACCCCAAGGAAAAGGAGAGAGGGAATCCTCTCTTTCACAGATGGCCAAAAGACAAGATATGAATTAGAGATTAGACGATGGGGTCTATTTCTTTCTCTTTCCTCCGAGCCACCATCATTGTGTCTAACTATCAGAGGATGCCTGTCTTTGGAAACTTTTCGCTTGTCTCCTTTTGGCCTTTCTCCTGATTACTGGGGGTAACAATGTATCTCTTGCTGCTCTCCACCTGTCCCCCCCTGCTCCACAGAGACATTCAGACAGAGGCCCAGACTACAGGGGGCGTAATAGGAGACCAGTGAATAGCCTCTTAGCTAATCTGTGCAGAACAAGACTTGACCCAGACATGCCCCTAGAACCAACCCAACCTATGGGACCCAGACATACTGTAGCAGTGTAGCCCACTATAACCACGCAGCTATAACTATAACTAGCCACCCGTACAGACACTCAACATTTCCTTCTCAAAGTATATCCCAAAAAATCAAGAAACTGTTCCCGGTACAGTCGTGTTTTAAACGATTAGGATCCTGTGTTATGAATCCCTTGCTCATCATATTTCCATTATGTGATATAGGTTTTATAGGGAGATGAATGGTGGTGTGGAGGGATGATCTCACAGGGCCATATGTGGACAGTGTCCGTCTGGGGGATTACAGTCTGGCTTAATGAGCCCTAAAGCTCCTCAAAAGCTTTTTGGTGACTGAGCGTCTCCCTCTCCTGTTATCCCAGTCATTCACCCCCTTCTCAGCCCACTGTCTCACTGTTCATGAAGGGGTGCAGAGAGAATCTAGATAGGTTAATCTGACATGCAACATCTGAAGAAAAAAATTATAATCTTGCCTTTATAGTGGGAATCACTACTATTGTGATGCTGTCTGAAATGTGCAAAAGTACAATTATATATACCAGCCATAAAACACTGCAGAATATTACTGTAGTTGTCACATGCAAAAGAGTGCAAGGTTATCTCTTTTTATGTTTACAAATGTAAAATGGAACACTCCCATTGAGGAGGGGCACGTTAACTATAACTGTCACTTTGTTATTCATCATCTGATTGTCCTAAACCATGAGATTCAATGCCGCCACTGAATGAAATGGATTTCCCCAATCCATTCATATGATGTTTCCATGTCCTTCATGTCTTTGGGAAACAGCTTTGATGAACCCAGATTTCAGTCTCCTCCTGTGCGTGTGGGACAGGAAGCTAGTTCAGAGTAGCAGGGGTCAGGGGCCAAACATATGCTTTTACAGTAGACCAAGGACAGGAAGTGTATGTGCATTTTTATTGTGCACACTAGATAACACTACCCAGCTAGCATATCATGTTCTGAGAACCATATGTTTATTAGAGCTTGGTTAGAGTGTAGTTGTTATTTTCCAATACAGCCTTCCCACAACTTTCTTGGAATGGTGCAGAATAGTTGCTTGAACATTAAGTGGGAATTTCAGCACTTCAGCATAACGTTTCCTGCAGGTTTCCTCATGGTTCTATTTAATGTCATGTTCTCAAATTGTTCCATGAATGTTAAGAAACAATGTTCTTCTGTGCGAATTTCAGTATTTCAGCGATACATTTCCTACAGGTTTCCAAATGGTTCTATTTAAAGTCATGTTCTCAAATTGTTCCAAGAACCTTAAAAAACAACGTTCTTCTATGGTAATTTAAGTATGTTGGGTGGTCCTTTGCATTGGGTGATGTAAGTTTCCTTTAACAATCAGTCTTCCAGATAGATGACAGACACAGGAACCTTGGTATAAAACTCTTTAGTAATAAAATGCAATTGCAGACAGAGATTCACATACAGAATACCTCAGTAGTCTATAGTAAAGATCTGCGTGGCGAAACAGGAGACCCCACTCTTTATACAATCTACCGTCAATCATATCTTAACATTGTTGATTGGATTAGATACAAAGTATCTAAGATGAAAAAACATGTCTAGACTGTGGTTTCTTACTCTGCTATCTCGGCCTTGAGCCTGCGTGATTATCAGCAGGTGCAGACAATTCTCAGCCTGAGAACTAAAGCAGTACATCTCCATTTACCCAGTACTTTTCCAACATTGCGCATTGCAAGCATATAAAGGTTATCACATATATATATATATAATAACCATGGCACTGGTGTAGCCCCACACCTGACCCCCAGGGTAAACCCCAACAAGTACTTCAGCATAACGTTTCCTATAGTTTTCCTTATAGTTCTATTTCAAGTAATGTTCTCAAATTGTTCCGAGAATGTTAAAACTTTCAATAAAAACCACAAGAGAACGTTTGTAACGTTCAGAGAACGTTCTGAGAATGTTATTTAAAAACATAAACATTCCGTTCTCAGCATCAACAAAACTCTTTCTAGCCTATATCTTGTTAACCTTTTCACATGTGAGTTCCAAATATCTCTAACGGTCGCCCCAGTGTGAGTTGTTTTATGCAAGTTATGTCAGAATGTACTCACTGTTCCAGAATGTACTCACTGTTCCAGAATGTGATTGCTACGCAACAGAACAGTAAACATCGCTGCCTGCTGATTATCTATAGACTGTTTCAACTTGTCAATTTCTAATTATTTTCGAACAAGTTGTATTTTCTAACAACAGTTTGAATTGAGGTGTGTTCCGCCTCCTCATTAATTCACATAGAAGTAGCCATTTCAGGGTTGCGGACAATTTATGTTTGAGGTTTTACTGAGCTGGACAAACTTCTCTCTCTCTTCGAGGAGAGCCCAAGCACTTACCCAGTGTTTCTGCAGATCAAGTATGCAGACATTTGCGCAGTCTTGCACGAATTGGTACATTTTCTGGCTGGCGGCCGCATTTTCATTCATTGTTGTTTTCCTTACAAATATTACTTTGGACGTGTGTGCGTTCCTATCAAAGTAAGTGCCTTATTTTCTGTATATCGTGTTGTCGTTTCTACTGTAACATTCAGTATGTATGTATATATACTACCGTTCAAAAGTTTGGGGTCACTTAGAAATGTCCTTGTTTTTGAAAGAAAAGCACATTTTTTTGTCCATTTAAATAACATCAAATTGATCAGAAATACAGTGTAGACTTAATGTTGTAAATGACTATTGTAACTGGAAACGGCAGATTTTTTATGGAATATCTACATAGGCGTACAGAGGCCCATTATCACCAACCATCACTCCTGTGTTCCAATGGCACGTTGTGTTAGCTAATCCAAGTTTATCGTTTTAAAAGGCTAATTGATCATTAGAAAACCCTTTTGCAATCATGTTAGCACAGCTGAAAACTGTTGTCCTGATTAAAGAAGCAATAAAACTGGCCTTCTTTAGACTAGTTGAGTATCTGGAGCATCAGCATTTGTGGGTTCGATTACAGGCTCAAAATGGCCAGCAACAAAGCACTTTCTTCTGAAACTCGGCAGTCTCTTCTTGTTCTGAGAAATCAAGGCTATTCCATGCGAGAAATTACCAAGAAACTGAAGATCTGGTACAACGCTGTGTACTACTCCCTTCACAGAACAGCGCAAACTGTCTCTAATCATAATAGAAAGAGGAGTGGGAGGCCCCGGAGCACAACTGAGCAAGAGGACAAGTACATTAGAGTGTCTAGTTTGAGAAACAGATGCCTCACAAGTCCTCAACTGGCAGCTTCATTAAATAGTACCCGCAAAACACCAGTCTCAACATCAACAGTGAAGAGGCGACTCCGGGATGCTGGCCTTCTAGGCAGAGTTGCAAAAAAGCCATATCTCAGACTGACCAGTAAAAAGAAAAGATTAAGATGGGCAAAAGAACACAGACACTGGACAGAGGAACTCTTTCTAGAAGGCCAGCATCCCGGAGTCGCCTCTTCACTGTTGACGTTGAGACTGGTGTTTTGCAGGTAAGTGACCCCAAACTTTTGAACGGTAGTGTATGTATGGAGCATACTCTATTTACAGTTTTATTCACATGTTTTCAAGTACTGGTAACAAATAATGCATTCCAATTATTGCATAGATTGTAATGGACATCTATGATGTGTGTAAAATACTTTTTTGAAGGTTGTACTGATTATAATGAGCAAATGCTAAGCTATTTGCCAGCTGTGTGTGGTGCCATGTTTGTTGACATTATACAATGCATTCTAGGTGTCACGTAAATGTCTGTCAGACCAAAGATGTTATAATGAGGTGAAGGAATGGTTCACTCATCTTTCGAGTAAACTTCCAGAAGTGAATGAAGGGAAGTGAATGATCGTAGACGACACACCCCCTTCAAAATGCATACTGCAAACAGACCAAAGTCTTCTTGTCTCCTCTTATTATCTTTGGTTGTGGACTATAAGACAAGTGAGGAGAGCACGCCCCGATCCACATCAACGGGGCTGTTGTGGAGTGGGTTGAGAGCTTCAAGTTCCTTGGCGTCCACATCACTAAGAACTTCACATGGTCCACACACACCCGCACAGTCGTGAAGAGGGCACCGCAGTGCCTCTTGCCCCTCAGGAGGCTAAAAAGATTTGTCATGGGCCCTCAGATCCTCAAAAAGTTATACAGCTGCACCATCGAGAGCATCTTGACTGGCTGCATCACCGCTTGGTATGGCAATTGCACCGCCCTTGACTGCAAAGCGCTACAAAGGGTGGTGCAGACAGCCCAGTACATCACTGGGGTCGAGCTCCCTACCATCCAGGACTTCTATATCAGGCGGTGTCAGAGGAAGGCCCAAAAAACTCCAACCAAACAAGCCATAGACTGCTCACTCTGCTACAATCCAGCAAACCGTATTGGAAAATCAGCTCTCGAGACCGCTTCTACCCCCAAGCCACAAGACTGCTAAATAGCCAAACTGCTAAATTGTCAATTAATGATACCCGGACTATATGCACTAACTATATCTTGCACTGACCCTACACACACTCACTAAACTATACATACACATCATATACACACTCACTCACACACACTACACTGTTATACTGACAAAACCCTCACACATTCACAAGCACTACATACACATATAACACACACATACCGACACAACACAAACACACATACATTCACACACACACACACACTCACACACTTTTACACTCATTTGCTGCTGCTACTCTTTTCTTTATTGTATTATTTATCCAGATGCCTAGTCACTTTACCCTGCCTTTAAATATCTGCATCAAGTACCCCATACCTCTGCACATTGATCTGGTACTGGTACTCCCTGTATATAGTTCCATTCTTGTGTATTTTATTTTATTTATCTTGTGTTAGTTACTATAAAAAAAAAATCATTATTTTTTAACTCTGCATCGTTGGGAAAGGTTTATAAGCAAGCATTCCACTGTAAAGTCTATACCAGTTGCATGTGATGAATACGATTTGATTTGATTTTGTGAGAGGAGAGTGTGCTTTTTGTTGATTTGTCGTTCGGGGAAGTTTGTTTTGTGTTTATCTGTCTATGTGTTTGCCGATAATCTGTGTTTGATCTCGAGTCACTTCCTGCCATTGTTGTGTCACATCCCCACTGTCTCCCCTTTTCCCGTCCATCCAGTCCTCTCTCCCCCAGCAAGGAAACCAGGGGCTCAGAGAGAATTTGTAGATACGCACAGAGGGGAATAGGGACTGTGTGTGTGTCGTGTGCACCATGGAACACTTGCCCTGATAAAGCTGGGACCATAGATATACAGTATAATTGCTGGGACACACACAGAAAGACATATGCTCATATGAATTGGGAACAGCAGCGGCAACAGCAGCAGAAGAGCCAGTGATAAGAATGAGAGAGGGACAGACAGAGAAGAGGGGTTTCCTATTACTGGCTTCCCAGGGATGAGACTACTTGACCAGAGAATTTGTAGGTCAATGGTACAACAGACACCAAATGTTTGTGGTAGAAAATTAGAAAAGTTAGCAACATGAGTCTGACTGCTCTGACATATTCACATATGCACAAACACACCTTCACAGATGAATACACATACAGGAAGTGCGTTTAACTCTGATTACAGTAAACAATAGGCAAAATGGTACATGATGTCATACCTGTGTGTGTATGTGTGTAGCAGGGAGCATATAAGGGTTGAATTGGTAGATCCTGAACCTGAGAGGTAACTGCAGTGACCTCAGAGCTCTATTATAATTGAGACTGATGACAAAACCATATGGGCGGCAGGACCTTTGGTCTCAGGGTACAATAGCTTATTGTGTTCCAACCGGTGTGGTCATGGGTGTTACGTACAAACTCCATAGCACGTGTGTGAGTGTGTGTGTCCGTGTGTGCGTGTGTTCTTCCCTGGAACTTCACCTCAGATAAAATGTAGGATTGGGTTACAAAAATGCCTTGAAACCAAGACCTATCGTAAAACGGCTTTGACGATTCTCATGTTACATAGGGAGGATAACACACCAGAGGACCACTAATCTCACCATACATTTAGAATATTCCTCACAGTTTGTTAAAACGTTGGAATTCCTCCCTTTCTCCTGCCCACCAGTTCAGATGGTGGGAACAATACCGGTCCTAATTAGACCCCGGAGAGAAGAGTAGTAAAGCAGGGGGAGGAAGGGCCTCATGATCCAATACAATGCCAGATATTACCCACAGGAAGAGGAAAACACTAGAACTTTATTGCAGGTCTGTTGTTGTTGTTTTAGACAGCATGGGCCAAGGCTCGGGTCCTTATCTCCATCTCCTCCTGAACAGGTTTAAATGAATAAGACGGGATCCTCAAATCAGGGGAAAGAGGCCAAAATGATTGAGACAGAGACCATGTTCTCATCATCCTGAGTATTTAAATGCAATTATCTTTCTTTTTATCCTTTCTCCCTATCTTGCCCCCTCCTGTGCTCCTACCACCAACCGCCACTGCCAATGCTTGGATCAATCACGGTGGATCAATCACAGTGTTATGGGAAACATGATCACATACTGTAGGGTGCTCCCCAGTCACCCACAACAACATCTTATTTACCCAAACAGAGGTCATGGCCTGAAGCACTGGTCCACATCCTGTGCCAGACAGGAAGTCCCTGTTAGCTCTGAATCTCTATTTCCTCTTCCCTCTTGGGTCTAAACTCTCTCTTCCTTCCTGCTTATAATATATGTTGGGGCCCCACCTTCAAATGATGGTTGTTGTATTCTCTCTGTTGTATCAGCTATTTATACCCAATATGAAAACAATAGATTGGGATTTTCCCTCTTGTGCACACGTTTACTCTAAATATTAATATTACACAGTCCCTGAGTGAAAGGAGGATGATTTATCTGAACAAGGTGGCCAGCATAGTGAAGTGTGACCCACAAACAGAGACCGGACACTGGTGCGTCAGCCATGGTTTAGAGCACGTGTCAAACTCATTCCACGGAGGGCCGAGTACTTGATTGATGATTTAAGGTCTCTAATTAGTAACTAGTAAGGAACTCCCCTCACCTGGTTGTCTATCCCACATGAAAGTGCTTCACTACTTCCAAGCCACTGTAAAAAATTATGATATCTAAATCTGAAATGTCCTAGACTACACATTTCAAGAACAGATTCCTCTGGAGTCAGATGTTAACAGAATGTGTAATTTAGCCTATTAAACACAAAAACATATCTCTCAAGTGAGAATTAGGACGGTCTGATACCGAAAAAAAGAGGAAATTCTTGCACACTTTACCCATATTTATTTTATATTAGCAAATAAAGTAGAGTGTAGTTCCAGTAGTTAGCTACACCACTACATGGCAAAAAAAAGTAACTAACTACTGAAAACAGTACCAACATTTGAATTTACTTCAACTACCACCAAGCTACTGCTAAATGTAATTTAATTACAAGTTGAACTACATGTAGGGTGAATTCTGAAAGAGTGGGACATCATATAAACTGGGACATCTTAATCCTGACGCGTTTATTTCTTGGTCTGACAAGAGAACATTAAAACTATTGTTACTAAACCCTTGCAGAGAAACCACATGATCAAAATCACATTACTTCATTAGTGTGACATCATAGAGGGGGGCAAAGCAAGTTTTAGATAGGAAGCTCACGGTAAGATCAGTGACATAGTTATTTTTCTTCTGCTTTGAAGTTAAGGCTATAAAACTGTCATAAATAATGCATTGCGCCCAATGCTTGACTTGGACTGAAATAGATGCCAGTACAGATTTTGGGTGCCAGTACCATTTATATTTAGGTGCAGGAGCTCTACAATACATTAGAGCTAATAGTCTATAAAACGAACAGGAGCTCAAATGTGGGGTCCCGGTACTCAGCTCCAGGGAGCTCCTGCCCAAGTCAAGCACTGACTGTGCCAAACTGTGATGTTAATGTGCATACTATGTACTGGTGCATCAAAATACATAAAACAAATAGCCAATATTTTGTTTAAATGTTTTTATTCAGTTATTACAGCATGGAGAAGCTAAAGTAGGACAGCATGGAGCAGCTAAAGTGGGACAGCATGGCGCAGCTAATGTAGGACAGCATGGAGCAGATAAATTAGGACAGCATGGAGCAGCTAAAGTGAGACAGCATGGAGCAGATAAAGTGGGACAGCATGGAGCAGCTAAAGT
>QNTS01002156.1:56141-169154 GCA_003317085.1 Hucho hucho | reverse complement strand
ACAGCATGGAGCAGCTAAAGTGGGACGGAATGGAGCAGCTAAAGTAGACAGCATGGAGCAGCTAAAGTGGGACAGCGTGGAGTAGCTAAAGTAGGACAGCATGGAGCAGCTAAAGTAGTACAGCATGGAGCAGCTAAAGTGGGACAGCATATAGCAGCTAAAGTAGGACAGCATGGAGGAGCTAAAGTGGGACAGCATGGAGCAGCTAAAGTGGGACAGCATGGAGCAGCTAATGTTACAGCTAATGTTACTGCAACTCTTACTTTTGCTTGTCATTTTTTCCTGTTAATGTTATGACCACAGAAATGTTTGTAATTACCTGTCAAACACACCCTGGTAATGGCTGAAATGGGCTCAAAGGAATAATATTTCCGTTGAATCTATAAGAACACTAACAGTGGCTTTTTTACCAGAAGCGGAGCCTCCTCTTGACAGTGCTTCGCTCCAAGGCTTCGCTTCGCTTAACATTTGCATAAAGTAGAGCAGAGCTTAACTCTTTCTACTGCTCCGCTAGAAGGGGTCTCGCCGCTCACCTTCCCACCACTGGAGGCTCCTCAGAGGAGGAAGGGGAAGACCATCCACCTCAATTAATTTCATAAAAATAAAAACAGTGAAACATTAAAAAAGTTAGCCTTTTTAGATAAAACTATACTAAACATATTCACGTCACAAATAATTGATTAAAACACACAGTTTTGCAATAAAGGTCTACAGTAGCCTCAACAGCACTCTGTCGGGTAGCACCATGGTGTAGCTGGAGGACAGCTAGTTTCCGTCCTCCTCTGGGTACATTGACTTCAATACAAAATCAAGGAGGCTCATGGTTCTCACCCCCTTCCATAGAATTACACAGTAATTATGACAACTTTCAGAGGATGAACTGACATGTTGTCCACCCAATCAATGGATCAGAGAATGAATCTAGTACTGAAAACATAAGCCACAGCTAGCCAACACTGCAGTGCATAAAATGTGGTGAGTAGTTGACTCAAAGAGAGAGAAAAACAATAGTTGAACAATTTTTAACAAATTAATTTCTTTAAAAATGAAGGAGAAGCAAGAGAGAGCGAGAGAGAGGGAGAGCTAGCTATATTTTGTATTTTTTTCAGTTTCACTAGCTAGTTTAGCCTACACCTGACTCAAACAGAGAGGGACTATGTTAGCTAGCTGGCTATGGCTATCCAACACTGAAACTCTTCCAAGTCAAGGTAAGCTTTTGGTTTTATTAATTTATTGCCACCTGGGCCCGCTTGTGTAACTGTTAAACTGCTTGTTGACTGTACACTGTACTGCATGATTGTAGCAGGTTTACTAACGCATTAGTTCTAGTAGCTATGTTGACTATGACGTTAGCTAATATGGCTACAATGATGTAGGCTGTGTGTAACGGTTAGCGGTTATGATCTGAAGCTTTCACATGGTCACAGACAGCTGATGTGTTGTGCACTGAAGTCCACAAGCGAAGGGAAAAGGTGAGAGGAGGAGAGCGCGTAGATGTAAGAAGGAATTATACAATGAGCAAAATAATTATGCTGTTTGTATGGGGCTTCTATGAAAGTGAACTGTGTTTGCGTGTGATCAGGGGTGTATTCATTCCGCCGATTCTGTTGAAAAATGTTTCTTAAACGGAAGAAAACGGAACGAAATATGAGAAACTTACCTGAATTAGTCCAATAGAAACTCTCGTTTGCAACTTTTGGACAAATGATTACACCCTAGATCAGCTAGATGCAAGCAACAGTGTGCAAGGCAGTATTGAATGTGTCACTGTCTGTCACCTTGATTACTCTAGTTTTTCTTTCGACCTGTGCATCTATGTTGTAAACTTTGATTCATAGGCTAGGTTGTAGCAACCTCATGATGGGTATAGGGACAATTTGAGTTTCATGTAGTAGCCTAAACCTATCGATGATACATTGAGCTGGGTGAAAGGAATATTAATGACAGTCATCCAATATGCTGTAATAGAAATAAGGCCATGCTCATAAAATACATAATCGTCCTCCCTCATCTTAAACGTCACCGACCGCCACTGCTTCCCCCAATCCCCTGCCCTCATTGAAAACGAATGTGGCGGTACTTCTCCTGCCAAATTCGTTGTTGGTGAAAACCTTCTGTAGAGCTTCGTCGGGATTTAACGCACCATCTCGACAGTTACATCACAAGACACAGAAGAAAGATAACACATTTTTTGTGGATTTGAAAAAAAGTAATAATTTAATGCGCAGCGGTCTAAGGCACTGCATCTCAGTGCTTGAGGTGTCACTACAGACACCCTGGTTCGAATCCAGGCTGTATCACAACCGGCCGTGATTGGGAGTCCCATAGGGCGACACACAATTGGCCCAGCGTCGTCCGGGTTTGGCCAGCGTAGGCCGTCATTGTAAATAAGAATTTGTTCTTAACTGACTTGCCTAGTTAAATAAAGGTAAAATAAAGATACAGTTGAAATGTTTACAATTTAGATTCTCTGAAATGAAAGCAACTTCCTGAAAATGAACACTTGGATTAAAGTGATTTTACGTCTGATCTTGCAAACAACGTAAAATATGTACAGATAGGTGTAATCAAGAGCCAAGTAAAACTATTGACACACTTGTTGAATTATGCAACAGAACGGGACAACAACAGTAATTAATGAGGCAGTCTAGACAGTGCAGGTGAGTGCAGGTAGAGTAGACAGAGCAGGAGTTTGGTCGTTGCAGCCCTGTTCCACCCCTTTATGTTAATATATTCACATATGCTAATACACCATTGTATTTATGCAAATTGGGCACCTCTGTTTTTCGTTATTTTAAATACCTGATGCAATAAAATGTATATATGAGTGCATGCCCCCCCCCCAAAATAAAAGTTCAATTTGACAATAAATTGAATACCTGAATTCCCACCAGAATCCCTGAACTACAATTCAGTCAATATCTGATGGATTATACAAATTCAAAAAGTTTAGAGTATCTTCATCCATTATCCAACTGTTATATTTATTTGAACAATGTTGATGTCCATTGCTAAAGGAATGCCACAAAACGCAAGGGAGGAAATCTTGTAGAAAGGGCACATTTCTGTGAACAAAGGGGCACACTCTGGGCCCCTTCTCTTTGTGTCCCAGGTCATCTGATGGGGGCTGATAAGGGACATTTAAGTAACAGAGCGCTGGTTGCATGCTGCCTCCACAGCAGCTGTGACCTCCCATATTTCACATCATCTAATTGGCCAAGGGAAAGGCCAAATCATGCAGATTTATAATCACCGGTACTCTGTCGTCAGGACGATGAAGACCGGAGGTCTGGATGCGTGTTGTCATCCGGCCACACGTCTGTGTTTGGGGTGTATAAAGGATTACAGTAAATGCACGGAAAGTCTTGCTGGAGAAAGCTGAAATGGAAATGCAGAAGAGATGCAGAGAAAGAAATTAGGAGATGAGCCTCAAAAAGCTCATTCAGGATTCTAAGTTTTTAGGTCACTGTGGGACAAAGCACAATTTAGGACAGAACATACTTGTAGCTTTCTGTCTAGCTCTCTGTCTGCAGGAAGCAGTTAAGAAAATAAGGAAATGATGCACATTTAATTTTAACTATGCTCTTTGGCATTCATTAAAATGTTTAAAACCCTTCAAAGCTGCCTGGAGGTGAAATCAATAGAGAGGCCTGTTATGAGGTCAGTTATTCACAGCACTTTGGATCCCCTCTCTCTGACTACTATCTTGTGGGTTCTTTCCTATTAAGTGACACAAGACGTACAGTTTCTGGATAGCTTGTCCAAGTGTTTTTCACAGGTAGCCCATTTTCCTTATAGACATGAACGGCATGACATGACATTACACTGCCTGGACTATTCATAATCTATCATCTATCTTCTATCTTTTGAGCATTCCTATGGGTTTGTGTTTTGTTATGATTTGTGTGGTAGACCACATCCACAGTATTATGACATTTTCTCACGTGAACTTTCGGCGCTAGCCAACGGTATCAGGCAGTCTGAGCTCTCACAGAAGCAGAGACATGTCCAATCAATCACTTGCTGTAGGATTTTTTACATGTCCAGACAGACAGTCACACTGCCCATCATGTGGTCTTCCTCTCCCCAGTAGTGGTCCATGTGAGTGAGTAGGGTTGTTAGGGGTGAGGAGTGGGGGCTGGGTTGTAGGAGGTGTAACCTCGTCCATCTTGGTGGCTCCAGTGCTTAGCAGGCTGGTGTCAATCATCTCAACCCCCTGGTTGAAGGGAGGTGGAAAGTACAGTGGGATGGACCATAAAGTTGCCCAAATGTTCGCACTCTCCAACTGGGAAGGGTAGCTTGTTTTGGAGACTGTCCTTACACCATATCTATCTTATTTTGACATTGATGGTACTTCACTAGTGTGACTTCGACATTATTTTCCTCGCTGTGTGTAATGTGTTTGTACACTCTCAATATAAAGTTATAAAACAGATATGTAATGTCACTGGCTGTAGTAGTGACTGACTGGCTCAGTGTTGGTCAGCTCGCAAATAAATCCCTGCAGAGCCAGCTGTCACAGTAAGTTACAGTGGACCAATGCATGTGGTCTCTGACAGCTTAACACACACACATCAAACAACTGGCCGACTGTCTCTCCCTCTCTCTCTCACACACATCACACCACGGCCGTATCACCTCCTGCTCATTTGGTGCAAAAGACATAACAGAACCCTGACTCATAAACAAACTTTAACACACAGGTCATGTGACGATGAAGGATCAAAGGGGCTCTCAGCAGCCATGCAGACAGATGTAGACTGTCTGTATGCCTGTATGTGTAGCGTGTGTATGTATGTTTTCGTATAATCTTGCATTTGTGCGTGAGTGTGTGTATGTGTTCATGTGTGGTCTCCATTCTTATCAAAACAAATCAAATTGTATTTGTCACATGCGCCGAATACAACAGGTGTAGACCTTACAGTGAAATGCTTACTTACAAGCCCTTAACCAACAATGCAGTTTTAAGAAAATACCCCCAAAAAAGTAAGAGATAAGAATAACAAATAATTAAAGAGCAGCAGTAAATAACAATAGCAGGGCTATATACAGGGGGTAACGGTACAGAGTCAATGTGCGGCGGCACCGGTGTCGAGGTAATTGAGGTAATATGTACATGTAGGTAGAATTATTAAAGTGACTATGCATAGATAATAACAGAGAGTAGCAGCATTGTAGAAGATGGGGGGGGGGTAGCCATTTGAATGGGTAACCATTTGATTAGCTGTTCAGGAGTCTTATGGCTTGGGGGTAGAAGCTGTCTAGAAGTCTCTTGGACCTAGACAATGGCGCTCCGGTACCGCTTGCCATGCAGAGAGAACAGTCTATGACTAGGGTGGCTGGAGTCTTTGACAATTTCTAGGGCCTTCCTATGGTATAGAGGTCCTGGATGGCAGGAAGCTTGGCCCCAGTGATGTACTGGGCCGTACGCACTACCCTCTGTAGTGCCTTGCAGTCGGAGGCCGAGCAGTTGCCATACCAGGCAATGATGCAACCCGTCAGGATGCTCTCGATGGTGCAGCTGTAGAACCTTTTGAGGATATGAGGACTCATGCCAAATCTTTTCTGTCTCCTGAGGGGGAATAGATTTTGTCGTTATGCAATATCTCTCAATATTGTTATGTTTTTTAACTTGCTCTAAACCAATGGATGATGGATGAAGACCTTGGGTGTGAGAACAGGAGATGACAAGAGATGTGATGTGGTCAGCAGTAGGACATACTGTACATGTATCGGACGATTTATGGTGTCTTGCCTGTGTGTGGTTTACAACACAAGGCCACACAAGAGAGGATGAGAGCAAAATAAATAGCACAATATCAAAAACAATCAATCAAAAAACAGGTTTTCTATTTAGGGAGCAAACACCAATGGAATGTTGGAGAAACAGAACTATGCTCCCACTGACTGACAAAATGAAAAGTTGAAATTCCTTTGGACTTGAAATTCCTTTGGAACATAGGAACATTGGAAGATGTCATTCATGTTAATCATCAACATTAGCCATCTGTTTCTTATCTCTGATCCCTGTCAAATTAGTCTATCGGCTCATTAAAGGGTTGATAACTTATTTAGTGCTGGATGGTGGGTGGGTGTGAATTGGATTAGGTGTAATATTTGATTTAATTTAAGATTTCACGGCCTTGACCAGCATATCCTCCCAACGCCCTTACAATGCTGCACAAAACACAATCTCACATATAAATAGATTCCCATTAGAACAGGGGAAGCTTGCTTGGACTCTACTCACTCTGCTCTTTTCCTGCTCAGAGCTGCCAAATGTCCTGCAAAAGAGTTCAGGAGACAGCTCAGAGGAGAGAGGGGGGGGAGACAGAGCAGAGGGAGAAACACAATTAAATCAGTTTAATCACCACACAAACTACCAAAACAAATAGCAAAAACAAACTGCTTAATATAGGGTAAGTGACGTTTGAAGACTAGTGCTGCCGAGAACCAGAGACTTCCACACAGCCTGGTTCTGGCTCATCATCAGAGGAAGAGAGAGATGGGTGGAGAGGGGTAGGGGGATGGAGAGAGAGAGAGAGAGAGAGCTGTGGGTGAGACAGGAATAGGGGGATGGAGGAGGAGGGGACCGGCTGAGCAGATTGTTGAGTGATAGTTGTGTCTGAGAAGGTCAGTGCCCTGGCGCCACTGCTGCTACACTGCTGAGAGACAGAGGAGGGTGGAGAATGAGCCCTCCCACCTGGACTCCTTCAGCATGGATACACAGGGACTAGATCAGATTCACTTTACATCAGTCAACTGATGATTCTCACCAACTAAACCATTTGGACAGATTCGTATTTCTGAGTGGATATGAGACAAACTACTGAGCACCTGTATTAAAATGATACAATATTAAGCCTACATAGACCTTGGTCTCAACTCACTCCCTCTGTCTTGTCTCATCCCACAGTGGTACACACTGACCCACAGGATACAGAACATGTCTAACTGTCCCTTAAGCACCAGATTAGTCAGGGAAGAAAACGTGTTGCTTTGTTATGATGACAAAGTCTGCAGTGATACAATTCTAATATCAAATCAAATTCTATTTGTCACATGCGCCAAATACAACAGGTGAAATGCTTACTTACAAGCCCTTAACCAACAATGCAGTTCATGAAATAGAATTAAGACATTATTTACTAAATAAATAACAGGCAGTGCTTGTCAACAATAACAGTGTTCTGGATGTGGGAATACTGGCATGAAACCCGGCAGGCCAAGTCTTCTGCCTATATCCAAAAGGTATGGTGCTTCTTGACTTGCTTTTTTGGGGTAAATTATAATACATAATATTTTCTTGTTCTTAAATAAGTAACATAGGGCAAACCCCACCCTGGGACATCTAATGGCAAGATAGGAAAACAGTAAGCCAAACATAGGCTAATAACGCTTTCTGTCCTATTTCATGCAGCACAACAAATTCCCATTAGAAAGAGAATAGGATATTTATAATATAATATTTTATGGTCAAATTTTCTCTATCAATGTTAATTTGTTGGACCATGATATTTGATAATTTATCAAAATTAATTATGTTAGATACTACAAAATTATACTCATCCCATAGCACTGCAGTAATAACATAATATTTTATTTGATACATTGCACACGACACAAGCAACATGTTTGAACAAGCAGTACTATGCAATTGTGCGATCATTGACATGGAAATGTATTATTCTAATTTGGGTGCTCAAGTGTACAATTGCCAGTGCTTTCCCCTTAAATGCTGCCACTTTATTATTGTAATTGTATACTTTGAGACTAGGCGCTTGCCCCGGCTTGCCTAGACAGGCAGGAAAACGAATATTGTTCAAATCAATTCAATATCAACTCAATTCTACTTTTTTATGACTTGTGAAGACTGTAAAACATGTAGAGCAGATCCCACAATTCGGCTACAGTCTTTAGCATGTATTAAAAGCGTGCTTCATGAGAGTTGCAATAATGTTCTTTCAATGCCCTATTTGTATGTTCATTACGTTTTCGCTTTTAAATTGGTCCCTGCGTACCGTTTATTGGAGAGTTCTCGTCACACTCGCATGTTATGGAGTCGCGGGGGTTGTTTGTAGTGGTGAAAGAGAGAGAGAGCGTTTGGGAAAGGGGAAGGAGGTGCTGGGATCGGCCTGGAGGAGGTGACAGAGGGTTGTGTGCAGAACTGCCGGGGTTTAAAAAGGCAGCCTGCCCAGCGCTGTGACACCAGACCTGAAATCACCCTCGACTGCGCAGAAACTATTTTATGTGCTTTTTCTGAACTTCTTGCACACGGATTTGGACCAAGTTTATAATTGCTTCATAAACGTTATTAATCAATTAGATCAACATTATTTTACCTGATAAAATAATATACATTTTTAAAGAAGAAAAGGATACTCTAAGAAGAATGGAGCCAACCTCTGAATACTATGACTATGATTATGAGCAGGAGAACAGCACCATGTGTGACTACTCTGAGTGGAAGCCGTCCTACTCAGTCATCCCAGTCCTCTACATGCTCATCTTCATCCTGGGTCTTTCTGGCAACGGCGTGGTCATCTTCACTGTGTGGAGGGCTCAGGCCAAGCGCCGGTCAGCAGACATCTACATAGGCAACCTGGCCATGGCTGACCTGACTTTCGTGCTGACTCTGCCACTGTGGGCAGTGTACACTGCACTGGGCTACCACTGGCCCTTCGGTGTGGCCCTCTGCAAGATCAGCAGCTACGTGGTGCTGCTCAACATGTACGCCAGCGTCTTCTGCCTCACCGCCATGAGCTTTGACCGCTACCTGGCCATCGTGCACTCTCTGTCCAGCACCCAGCTGCGTACCCGTGGCCACATGCAGGCCTCCCTGACGGCCATCTGGCTCCTCTCCGGCCTACTGGCTGCCCCCACACTCATCTTCCGCACCACCAAGGACGACGAGAACAGCAACCTCATCTCCTGTGGCATGGACTTCAGCCTGGTGTTGGGTGGGGGTAATCAAACAATCAGTCAATCAAATGAATTGAAGCAGAAGGAGTCCATGTGGATCGCAGGGCTCAGCATCTCCTCCTCTGCCCTGGGCTTCCTCCTGCCATTCCTGGCCATGATGGTGTGCTACTGCTTCATCGGCTGCACTGTGACACGCCACTTCAACAGCCTGCGTAAGGAGGACCAGAGGAAGCGGCGTCTGCTGAAGATCATCACCACCCTGGTGGTTGTGTTTGCTGCCTGCTGGATGCCCTTCCACGTGCTGAAGAGCGCTGATGCCCTCTCCTACCTGAACCTGGCTCCAAACACTTGTGCCTTCCTCCGCTTCCTCCTGCTGGCCCACCCTTATGCCACCTGCCTGGCCTACGTCAACAGCTGCCTCAATCCCTTCCTGTATGCCTTCTTTGACCTGCGCTTCCGCTCCCAGTGCCTCTGTCTGCTCAACCTGAAGAAGGCCATGCACACCAGCCCCGCCAGCTCCATGTCCTCCCAGAAGACAGAGGCCCAGTCGCTGGCCACTAAGGTGTGACGTTTATGCTGGGGTCAGGGCATGGGAGAGGGATGCCAGCCAGAGGGAATAGGTCTCCAGCTGCCTTTTCCTGTCCTGCCTCCATCGTCACCTGAACTCTGCGGGTAAATCTAAGACTTCAGAGGTGCTTGATATCATTACCTATCCAGCAAAATGATATCATTACCTATCCAGCAAAATGATATCATTACCTATTCAGCCACATACATGTGGACTGCAGACTGAGTGCAAATGTAGGTGTCCTCTTGACTGTGTGACTGAGGAAACTGTTAGTCAGTCTTCTGGCTGTAATCATGACCACTGACATCCTCTGAGCTCACTCTCAGTGATTAGGAAGTTTGTACAAACCCCTTGAACTGCTTGATACAGGGGGGCAAGCTCCATGCCAGGGTGATGCAAACCAGACCCCAGACATTTTGGACAGAGTTGAATGTATTTCAAAGGGACAAAGCAGCTCATATTGTTCTCCTGGTGTTCTGTGTTGACTTAAGGCAAGCTCTTAGGTGGGTTGTCCCATGGCTCTGGCTTTTAACACTGGAGGAGTGTACTATACATGCATTTGTACCATGCTGTTCTTGTTTTTTTTAAGCACTTGCTCATTGGAAAGAGGTGAGACCTCTTTCTCTGCCCCAGTCATGACGTCAGTGTGTGTGTGTGTGTAGGTCCAGGAAAGGTGTTGCAACTTGATTAAAAGGTTGAAAGGGGAGATAAGGGCACGGAGGGAGGGGGTGGTCCCAGACGGACAGATGGCAGCTGACAAATGTTGTCGAGGGAGGAGAGCCAACTAATAGGTGGCTGCTCTGACAGATTAAATTCTAGTGTGTGTGTGTGTGTGTGTGTGTGTGTGTGTGTGTGTGTGTGTGTGTGTGTGTGTGTGTGTGTGTGTGTGTGTGTGTGTGTGTGTGTGTGTGTGTGTGTGTGTGTGTGTGTGTGTGTGTGTGTGTGTGTGTGTGTGTGTGAAGGTATGAGTGTGTGTGTGTGTGTGTGTGTGCGTGTGAAGGTATGAGTGTGTGTGTGTCTGTGTGAAGGTATGTGTGTGTGTGTGTGTGCATGCGTGCGTGTGCGCGTGTGTGTGTGTGTGTTTATTGAATCAGGATTGGGGAAGGCATGAATTAACTTGTTTTAATTTGACAAAGATGTGAATACATGCTGTACAATGCTTTTATGGTGATGATTTGAAATAAAAATATCTTTTGAACTAAAATCCTCTCTCGTGTCACTGTGTTACTTGTTACGATGTCATGCAAACACTATTCAGTAGACATGCTTTGTCCTGTTACCACACAGGGATGAAGGGTGACAGTCTCCCTCCCATTGTGTGCAGTTAGAACAGAATCAAAGCTGTGTCTACGAGTTCTATTTCCTGCTCCAACGTTTGTTTCTTTGCTCCTTTTACGACAGTGTTCCCCTTCAAACCATGAACAGAAATTTGTTGAAAATGTGTTAAAAAAATTATGAAGGACAATGTATTCTTTCTCAGAGAACTGTGTTGATTATGTAAACCAGTGTAACCATCCTACCACATCTCTCCCTCAATCCCTTCAGCGACATGCAGACTTGAGTAGCTTTTAAAGCAAATATCTAAGATTCACTCCCCATGTGTAATGTCAAAATATTGTAGTGTACCATTATCAACTCACTGTTCCATTGTTGGGATGCTTTGTACTGAGACCAGTTTAAGCAAATAAAGATAATTTAACTATTGTTTGAGTCATTTGCAGACAAGCACTGTGTGTACAGCAGTTCCCTGACCTGTAAGAGACCATCACCATGATTAACAGACTAGGCTGTAATGAGCTTTGTTCTGGACATAATCAGTAACCGCAGGGGGGTAGGAGGAGTGGGATAATAATTCTGGGCCACTTACAGACACCACACTCCTCCTGTAAGACAATATTTGCCTTTGTTGACATGATAAATTGGGCTTGGAGGAACCTGAATCTGATTCAACAGTTCAACAGACTTGTTATAAGTTGTTGTCAATTTCTCATTGTCTCAAATGTGCAGACACCAGTCAAACTCTTCCCAATTCAAAAACCACATCCCTGTCTCTAATCTACAAACTAAACGTGCTCTCTATCATTACACCACCATGTTGGAATTCCTCGTCATGGAATTCTCTGCGTGTTTGAGAAGCCCAATAATGCAAACATGTTTATTCTGCCTCTTCTCAACGCCAGAGCCTCATGCATGTTCAACTCACCACACAGAACACAGGCCCACAGACAGATTGAAAGCACTACTACACTACGAACTAATCTCATGTCTGATACAGACTTTAGTCTAGAGAAGGAGGATATTGAATGGTTAGTTAATTTATCAGACATGAGATTTCAAGTCCCCATGTTTTCCTCATCAGTAGCTGTCTTGACTGGGTCCACATCAGACACACCCGGCATCGCTCTGTGTAAAAACACGGCCCGATCCCCCATCTGCTGACACCACTGTGCAGGGTCAGAGAAAAGTGTGAAAGACAATCTGAATAGATTATACTCCGAGGTTTTCAAGTTTTATGGAGGTAATTTGATCATATTATACATATTTCACGGCCTGAACCTTGCATATGCTGGGCAACATAGCTTCTCTTTGAGCTAAAGAGGGCATTTAGCCATAGCAACATGAGAGACATTTGTCCCTCTGGTCCCTGCACCCCACTGGGTTACAAGTTTGAGTGAGATGGCATGGATGGTATGCCACAGAGTGCTTTTCAAAATAGATTACACAAGAGATTTCCAATCAACATTCCTATATAATAACAGTGTGTGGGTTTCAAGTGGGCCTATATTTATGACAGCAGTCTTACCATAGGGATTTTTCCTTCAAAATCCTCTCATTTGATTCCCTTAATGGACTTTGCATGGGATGACAAACAAGTTGACAAAACAACTGAACAGAGTTTTTCTTTTCAAAGGGCAATTAGCTCAAATGTTAGTCTCATAGGTTCTTTTCATTTAAGTCATTTAGCAGACACTCTTATCCAGAGCAACTTAGTGAGTGCATACATTTTCATACTGGTCCCCCGTGGGAATGGAATCCACAACCCTGGCGTTGCAAGCACCATGCACTGCCAACTGAGCTACACCGGACTTGATCTATATAGCTTTGCTGACACTTTAGCAAACAGACTCATTTGAGATTGTGGAGCCAGTATGAATGTAGTTTCTTATAACAGGCGAGAAAATGAACACTGTATGATGTATGTTGGAACTATTGATCAAGGCATAATGACACCCCAGCTAGCACATTTGGTTCCTTGGAAATAGTGGGAATGTACGTTTTTGGTTTCCCATTGGTTCTAGGAATGAAGCCATACGCTTCCTGACCGATAAAACTGAACGTTTTTTAAACGTTCTGAGAACGGTTGTGAACAATTTATTATGGTTCCCTGAAAGTTTTCCTGGATATTATTATATGTTTTTTTTCTTCTTGTACATACTATATACATTTCACAGACACTACATTTTAAACTAGTTTTATTTCTATTTAATAATAATAATAATAATAATTAGTCCTACCCTTCAGCTCCCCTCAACCCCTCCCATCTATCTCTAAAAACCATTCAGTTTTGATTTCTACTTGCCATATATTTTTCAACTGTGCTGCGATGTTTCACAAATGTTCTGAACCTTTCTATTCTCATAGTTTCTACAGATTTGAAAATAAAGATGAACATTTTTACTAAGAGCTGTTGATTTTATTATTGATTTAATGAATAAGGCTTTTCTAGTCACCCAGCAGTGCTATTTACAGACTTAATTTTTGGTAAATGTTGTGATTTTTCAGCCATTCCTGAACCTGTGACCAAAAACAAGCTACATATGGACAGTACCAAAACAAGTGATCTAATGATTCTGTCTCTTTGCAAAAAAACTGCAGAGCTGGGATGGTTGTATCCCCCATATACTGTACATAACATTCTATTGGCTGCAAGAATTTTGTATATATAATTTAAATGGAAAAACAAAGTTTTGAATCCGGTGTTGTTTTGTATATCAGTTCATAAACCCAGTTCATAAACCCTGTGCCATGGAATCGGCACATCGAAAAAAAAAATTTATTTATCAATTTTCTTTTAACTAATTTTGGTCTTGCAAAGTTCCTTAGCTTTTCCCCCTTCCAAATTCCTCCTCCAGTTTGCGGTAATGCTACAATCAGTTGATTGTAATTTTGGATAGAGCAGATATTTCCATATATTTTTGTTAACTGCATGTGTGACATAACTCCATCAGTCCTATTTATGATATTGGGTGTGTTCATAAATTCACTCTGGAGTGCCAGATTGCGCTCGGAGTGTGGTCGGAGTGCGCTCAACTGGTGTTGCACGTTCGCAAATTCCTCAGTTATTCTGCGCTCTGGCACACTCAGAGGAGAGTGTTCTAAAATCGGAGTAGATAGCCAGAGTGAATTTACAAAAAACGTTTTTTTTATCAATTAGTGTATTTGAGTTGAATCAAAATATTTGTTGTAATATTTGTTCTGTCTTTTCTGGTGGATTAAATTGAAATTGCAAACAGCTTTTTATGGCTTGTTTTAAAAAGAGCTATATTTCGAAGATGATTTCATTTTCAAATAACCGAAAGTGAGAGGTTGTAATCTGAATAAAGGGGAAAAGGCTATTTTTGAACACGGGGTGAGCCATTCATACTAATCTGCTGGAGAACCAATTCAGATTTAAGTATAACTTTTCATGACTGAAGCCTTTAGTGAGAGGTTCGTGGAGGTTTTATTAACGTTCTGAGAATGGAAATTATAGGTTATTTGAAGGTAATAAAATAATGTTCTGAGAACATGTTTCAATAAGACTTCTAATAACACTGCTAGCTTAGGTTAACTGTTAACTCCAAGCACAGATAGGACACATGGACATTAATTTGCTTAGACATTAATCATGCAAACACATTCCTTTTTTATTGTGGCATGGCGTCAGTAAGATTCAAATCTATTATCTTCTGTTCTCTATCCATGGAATTTGTCCACTGCGTGAACAGGATGGAGCTAGCATGCCATGTTTGTTCATTTTAGTCTATTCAAACAGACCCCATTTCAAAGGAAACAAGCCCTCATTAAGATCAAGTGTGGTCAATTAGCGGGCAAGGCCAACAGACCTGATCACACTTAACAAGATAGAGGATAAAGAGAGTTTTGTTGATACTGAGAACGGAATGTATATGTTTTCAAATAACATTTTTAGAACGTTCTCTGAGCAGTACTAAAGTTTTAGGAAACCGATAGGAAACATTATGCTGAAGTACTGAAGATCCCACACAAGAACATTGTTTCTTAATGTTCTCTGAACTATTTATGAACATTGCCAATATCAAACATTCCAAATTTGAAATGAAATGTAACCATGTTTGAACTTTTAGATAACGTTCTGTTAAAGTAATGAAATACCAAGAAAATAATCTTTTTTTGTCAAGTTCCTTAAAGGAAAATTCCACCCCAAAACCATATTTTGGTATTTATTTCATTAATCTATTGTTGATGTACTCCCAAAATGTTTTCTATGTCAGCAATCAAGTTTTGTATGTTTTTAAATAGCATTCTTAGAACGTTCTCTGAAGCAAAACGCATCATACCGGCTTTATTTCTGTATTTTGTAAGTTATATATCTTGAAAACTTGAATCCTTTAAATGTGCTGAGAATGTTCCAAAGCCAAGCAACTATCCTGCACCATTCCCAGAAAGTTGTGGGAAGGTTGTTTGCAAAATAACCATTGGACAACCACGCTCTCACCAACCTCTAAGAAACATATGGTTCTCAGAACATTATGTGCTAGCTGGGACAGCTCTGCAGTGGCACTGGTGTCTCTGCTCTTTCATCTTATCCTTGTTAGCCACTTCTTGTGTTACAAGACAAACACATCAACACCCAACTGAGCCATCTAGATGACCAATGTAGCCCCTACCTAGTTAAAGGCAAGCATCAATGGTACTTATAATACTTGAAAACATTTATAATAGACATTTGAGAGGTGAATTCAACACCAGCAGTAGAATATATGTCAATCTGCGTTTATCAATATCAAGTCCTTACAGGCATTTCCAGTGCAATACACATCATGCAAAGACAACCTCACACTTAATAAAACAACATAGAAACATATCAAACAGCATAGAAATCGTTTCACCTCATAAAATAGGTGGCCAATTGATTATACCACAGAATGTCATTAGACTAGGGGAGAGAAGTCGAGTTGCAGTGTGCTAGTTATTATATCCTTTGCCCTAATGGCTATTGTCAGTGGACATGTCAAAACACCCATGACACTGTTGGGAGGTGTTACCACATCCAGGCAAACCACTATGAATATTTACCAACCCCAGCACATTGTGGGTCACATAAGAGTTTCTTGTTTTGCCTACATTGATGTGTTGCTTGTTAGCAGGAGTGTGTTTCACAATCGTTGTAGATAACACTGTGGTTTGCATGCTAAATGTAGGTGTGGAAACCACCTTGACATTGTTAGTAAGAATTGAGTGACCCGAGTCAAAATCACAATGGGGCAATGCTACTAAAACAGATATATAGTCAGGCCTCTTGTCATACACACATCTCCAGCTGTCATAAATCAGAGCAGAAGAAACCAGGCCAGGCAAAAGCAAAAATAGATCCAGAGGAAGTGTGTGCACGTTTCTCCTCCATCTGAACAATGGGGAGAAGGTAGCCCAGGCCACAAACCGGACCTTAGACCAGGCCTGGTCGTGCTGTGGCGGGATGGGGAGATGACCCCTGGAGCGTCTTGGAGGACCCCTGCCTTCCTGCTGCCTGCCTTACCCTCCTCCCTCTCTGGAGGGTGATGGACCTCAGTGGACGGGATAGAGTCATCAGGCCAGGCAGGAAAGACAAGCGGCAAGGTAGGGGTTCCTGTCCAGGGATATCCTGTCTTTCAGCAGCATCGCTCCCGCTTCATCCCCCTGGCGCGAGAGACACACGCCCCACCTGACCCTATAGGAGTTCAGGGTGTTAGCAGGAGCAGTTACGTAACTCTGTGATAGGATCTGATCAAACTTGGCACATGACCCCACTCTGAGGCAATGGAATAGTGGCATAGGGGGGATGAGTGGGGGGTTGATCCACCTCACCCTGCTGAAATAGACTGTGAGAAACCAAAGAATGCACCCTCACCCTGCCTATCTATCGCTTTTCAGCCCAGTCTCCTCATAGACGTGAGCATGTGATCCAAACACCTGAGGTGACATAGTGGAGCCCTTTCACACAAGAGGGGTATCGTTAAGGGAGTCACGTCGTTTCCGACAGCCACGGGGGAAGAAGGGGTTCTGACTGGGGGACCACTCCGGATCTACGGGTGTGAGGAACTGAATTTTCCTGAACGGATCCTCCTCTCTAGGGCACAAAGCACCCCTTCATCTCCTTCTCTATTCCCATTGTGAGGGAGCCCTCTCTCTGCACAGAAGCCATCTCCCTCTCTCAGGCCCACCCAAGGACTAAATGAAGCCTCTGTCATCAGCCCCAGCACAGAGCCAGGTCAGCTGGACTCATTCAAGCCCTCTGAGCATAACATTACTCCATCTCAGGGACTGACAGCTACACTGACAGACAGACAGACAGACAGACCTGGAGACAGGTACAAATGTGTTAAGGTCAAGAGTTGCATTAGCTAATTCCATCCTCATTTGATCAAAGGGTAAGTTTGTAATGCAAAGATGCGTTATTTTCTATGTATAGACATTTTCAGTATGATTAATACAAATTGAATAGAAATTTGTTACAGAATCAATGTATATAAAAATTCCCTCACACACACACACACACACACACACACACACACACACACACACACACACACACACACACACACACACACACACACACACACACACACACACACACACACAGATGATCTCTTATAGCCTACACAGTCTCCTCTTCCTGACAGGTGGCAAGCTGAATAAGGACCCCCAGAACAGATAAATGGCAGAGCATCAACCCCAACGGAGAGGAAAGGAGGAACTAGAGATGAGAAGCCATGAAATAATGAATATAAAGATGTGGGGGGGCAACCCTTACAAAAAACTCCTACAGGAATCCTGCAGGAATTTGACCCTTTGTGCAGGAATTGTGTAGGTGTCCTGCAGGAATCCTGTAGTATTGACAAGGTAAAAGCCCTGATGTTCCTGCAGGACTCCAGTAGGAGTATGACTTGTCCTAGAGAAATCTTGAAAATCCTGCACAACCAAGTACAGTATTGCAGGTATCCTGCAGGAACAGAACCTGCAGGATTTTGGTCCTGGCGGGTAGCCTAGTGGTTAGAGCGTTGGGTCAGTAACTGAAAGGTTGCTGGATTGAATCCCTGAGCTGACAAGGTAAAAATCTGTTGTTCTGCCCCTGAACATGTCACACCCTGATCTGTTTCACCTGTCTTTGTGATTGTCTCCACCCCCTTCCAGGTGTCACCCATTATCCCCTGTGTATCTATACCTGTGTTCTCTGTCTGTTGCCAGTTCGCCTCGTTTGTTAAGCCAACTAGCATTTTTGTGTCAACTCCTGCTTTTCCCCAGTCTCTCTTTTCTCGTGCTCCTGGATTTTGACCCTTGCCTGTCCTGACCCTGTACCCACCAGCCTGACCACTCTGCCTGACCTGACCCTGAGCCTGCCTGCCGTCCTGTACCTTTGCCTCTGTTGCTGTAATAAACATTGTTACTTCGACACGGTCTGCATCGGGGTCTTACTTTGATACCTGATAGAACAAGGCATTAATAGTGAACATCTGCACTATTTGTCCTGGTACCAAGTCTCCCATTACTACTTTCAAAGATGAATGCACTTTGAGCCCACAAATGTCCCCAGTTTTGGACAGATGAAGGTGCATGCAAAAGTATGTGGACATTGTAGCTGACTTGACATTTCCCATACAATTGTTCAAACCTAATAACAAATTCTCAAAGGAACATCACAGCCATATCAATGTCATGAGAGGTAACCGTGTCTTTCAGTAGACAATAGGTACTGTACTGTACCCTGCACCAGTAGCAGCAAATGTTGTAAGCACTGCCTGGGTAAAATCCCATTTAAACAGGGGAGGCTATAGAGCAGCAGGGAGTGTCGGAACTCTGTGGCTTTCCAATATTTTAGTAAATGAACTGAGCGTGTGGTTTTACAGGTGGTTTTATTCCAAGCAATATTTTGTTTATGCGCTCTACTTCTCTTCCAATGTACCAGGACTCAGGGTGATATTTGGACTCAAACCACAGTGTAGTCATTTGATGACATATGCCTAGTAAGATACCGTGCATGACATCAAAAGCAAAACCTGCAATCCCGTTGGAAATGGTAAGGAACACTAAAGGAGATGGGCCCTTAACACCATGTATGATGTTACCTGACTCTACCACCAAGGCAACCTCTCTGCGGTGTTTGGTGTCTGTGCGTGGCTCTGGCTCATTCTAAACAGTAGGATGCCCTTTTCTACCCCTTCTCCTTTATGATAGCACCAGTTGCACCCATGTTCACCATTAAATTGTTTGATATTCTTTGTCATGTTTTAACGTTGAACTGTGCTAAGATGTTAGTGTATGATTATGTTAACATTTATACAGCCAAGATCATCATGCCACCTCTACTGCAGGCCTGCAGTAGAGGTGGCACTTCCAGCACAGCCATGGTGAAAGACCTGGCAGTGGCTGGGATTGGGAGGGAGGGAGGGAGGGAGGTGATTGCTACCCATGGATTATCTGGAAAATTGGAAATGCCAATAAAGGGACATCAGGAAAGCCGGTCCTTGATGAAGGAAAAGTCAAACTGATAATTGGTGAGGGAAAAAATTAGACTGGAATGCAGCACTAAAACTCCTTTAGTAAGTCATCAAATGTTTCACTTTGATCAGATTTGGATTGTAGAAACTGCACAAAACAAGTTTCCAGATATATACCCCCCAAATTCATCCGAGCAATCAAACAGGCAAAACATCAGTACAGAGACAAAGTGGAGTTGCAATTCAACGGCTCAGACACGAGACGTATGTGTCAGGGACTCCAGACAATAACGGATTACAAAGGGAAAACCAGCCACGTCGCGGACACCAACGTCTTGCTCCCGGACAAGCTAAACACCTTCTTCGCCCGCTTTGAGGATAACACACTGCCACAGACAAGGGTGCTCCTGAGTAATGTGAGCTCTTGTTCTCCATGGCCGACGTGAGTAAGACATTTAAGCGTGTTAACCCTCACAGCATCCCTAGCCGCATCCTCAGAGCATGTGTAGACCAGCTGGCTGGAATGTTAACGCACATATACAATCTCCTTATCCCAGTCTGCTGTCCCCACTTGCTTCAAGATGTCCACCATTGTTCCTGTACTCAAGAAAGAGAAGGTAACTGAACTAAATGACTATCGCCTCGTAGCATTCACTTCTGTCATCATGAAGAGTTTTGAGAGGCTAGTTAAGGATCATGTCACCTCCACCTTACCCGACACCCTAGACCCACTGCAATGTGCATACCGCCCCAATTGATCCACGGATGATGCAATCGCCATCGCACTGCACATTGCCCTATCCCATCTGGACAAGAAGAATACATATATAGGAATGTTGTTCATTGACTACAGCTCAGCCTTCAACCCCATCGTTCCCTTCAAGCTCATCATTAAGCTCTGGGCCATGGGTCTGAACCCCGCCCTGTGCAACTGGGTCCTGGACTTCCTGAGGGGCCGCACTCAGGTGGTAAGGGTAGGCAACAACACTGATCCTAAACAAAGGGGCTCCACAAGGGTGCGTGCTCAGCCCCCTCCTGTACTCCTTGGTCACCCATGACTGCGTGGCCACGCACACCTCAACTCAATCATCAAGTTTGCAGACGACACAATAGTTGTAGGCCTGATTACCAACAACAACGAGACAGCCCACAGGGAGGAGGCCCTGGCAGAGTGGTTCCAGGAAAATAACTTTTCCCTCTACGTCAACAAAAGGAAGGAGCTGATTGTGGACTTTAGGAGACAGCAGAGGAAGCACGCACCCATCCACATCGACGTGGCTGCAGTGGAGAAGGTGAAAAGCTTAAAGTTCCTCGGCGTACACATCACTGACAATCTGAAATGGTCCATCCGTACAGACAGTGTGGTGAAAAAGGCACAACAGCGCCTCTTCAACCTCAGGAGGCCGAAGAAATTCGTCTTGGCCCCTAAGATCCTCACAAACTTTTACAGATGCACCATTGAGAGCATCCTGTCAGGCTGTATCATCGCCTGGTATGGCAACGGCACCGTCCGCAACCGCAGGGCTCTCCAGACGGTGGTGTGGTCTGCCCAACGCATTACCGGGGGCACACTGCCTGCCCTCCAGGAGATCTACAGTACCCAGTGTCACAGGAAGGCCAAGAAGATCATCAAGGACCTCAGCCACCCGAGCCACGGCCTGTTCACCCTGCCATCATCCAGAAGGCAAGGTCAGTACATGGGCATCAAAGCTTGGACCGAGAGAATGAAAAACAGCTGCTATCTCAAGGCCATCAGACTGTTAAATAGCCATCCCTAGCTGGCCTTCACCCAGTACCCTGCCCTGAACTTAGTCACTGTCACTAGCAGGCTACCACCCGGTTACTCCACCACACACCTTAGACGCTGCTGCCCTTTGTACATAGAAATGGAACACTGGTCACTTTAATAATGCTTAAATACTGTTTTATCCATTTCATATGTATTTACTGAATTCTAGTCAAGGCCTACCCTATTCATCTATTGCTGTAACAATTAATATTCTATCCTACGTATTCTTCAGATATACTACATATTCTATCCACATACTGTCCATAATGTCTATACATCCCATCACATACAGTTAAAGTCTGAAGTTTACATACACTTAGGTTGGAGTCATTAAAACTCGTTTTTCAACCACTCCACAAATTTCTTGTTAACAAACTATAGTTTTGGCAAGTCGGTTAGGACATCTACTTTGTGCATGACACAAGTAATGTTTCCAACAATTGTTTTCAGAAAGATTATTTCACTTATAATTAACTGTATCACAATTCCAGTGGGTCAGAAGTTTACATACACTAAGTTGACTGTGCCTTTAAACAGCTTGGAAAATTACAGAAAATGGAGGTGTACCTGTGGATGTATTTCAAGGCCTACCTTCAAACTCAGTGCCTCTTTGCTTGACATCATGGGGAAATCAAAAGAAACCAGCCAAGACCTCAGAAAATAAATTGTAGAACTCTACATGTCTGGTTCATCCTTGGGAGCAATTGTCAAACGCCTGAAGGTATCACGTTCATCTGTACAAACAATAGTACGCAAGTATAAACACCATAGGACCACGCAGCCGTCATACCACTCAGGAGGAGACACGTTCTGTCTCCTAGAGATGAACATACTTTGGTGCGAAAAGTGCAAATCAATCCCAGAACAACAGCAAAGGACCTTGTGAAGATGCTGGAGGAAACAGGTACAAAAGTATCTATATCCACAGTAAAACGAGTCCTATATCGACATAACCTGAAAGGCCTCTCAGCAAGGAAGAAGCCACTGCTCCAAAACCGGCATAAAAAAGACAGACTACAGTTTGCAACTGCACATGGGGACAAAGATTGTACTTTTTGGAGAAATGTCCTCTGGTCTGATGAAACAAAATAGAACTGTTTGGCCATAATGACCATCGTTATGTTTGGAGGGAAAAGGAGGAGGCTTGCAAGCCGAAGAACACCATCCCAACCGTGAAGCACGGGGGGTGGCAGCATCATGTTGTGGGGGTGCTTTGCTGCAGGAGGAACTGGTGCACTTCACAAAATAGATGGCATCATGAGGTGGGAAATTATGTGGATATATTGAAACAACATCTCAAGACATCAGTCAGAAAGTTAAAGCTTGGTCGCAAATGGGTCTTCCAAATGGACAATGACCCCAAGCATACTTGGGGTCATTGGCTTAAGGACAACAAAGTCAAGGTACCTGAGTTGCCATCACAAAGCCCTGACCTCAATCCTATAGAAAATGTGTGGGCAGGACTGAAAAAGCGTGTGCGAGCAAGGAGGCCTACAAACCTGAATCAGTTACACCAGCTCTCTCTGGAGGAATGGGCCAAAATTCACCCAACTTATTGTGGGAAGCTTGTGGAAGGCTACCCGAAACGTTTGACCCAAGTTAAACAATTTAAAGGAAATGCTACTAAATACAAATTGAGTGTATGTAAACTTCTGACCCACTGGGAATGTGATGAAATACATAAAAGCTGAAATAAATCATTCTCTCTACTATTATTCTGACATTTCACATTCTTAAAATAAGGTGGTGATCCAAACTGACATTTTTACTAGGATACAATGTCAGGAATTGTGAAAAACTGAGTTTAAATGTATTTGGCTAAGGTGTATGTAAACTTCCGACTTCAACTGTATATACACTACTTGACCAAAAGTATGTGGACACCTGCATGTCGAACATCTCATTTCAAAATCATGGGCATTAATATAGAGTTGGTCCTCCCTTTGCTGCTATAACAGCCTCCATTCTTCTGGGAAGGCTTTCCACTAGATGTTGGAACATTGGAATATCCAATTCATCCCAAAGGTGTTTGATGGACTTGAGGTCAGGGCTCTGTGCAGGCCAGTCAAGTTCTTCCACACTGATCTCGACAAACCATTTCTGTATGGACCTCGCTTTGTGCACGGGGGCATTGTCATGCTGAAACAGGAAAGGGCCTACCCCAAACTGTTGCCACAAGGTTGGAAGCACAGAATCTTTTAGAATGTAATTGTCTACTGTAGTGCTAAGATCTCCCTTCAATGGAATTAAGGGGCCTAGTCCAAAACATGAAAAACAGCCCTAGACCATTATTCCTCCTCCACCAAACTTTATAGTTGACACTATGCATTGGGGCAGGTAGCGTTCTCCTGGCATCCGCTAAACCCAGATTCACTTGTCGGACTGCCAGATGGTGAAGCGTGATTCATCACTCCAGAGAACGCGTTTCTACTGCTCCAAAGTCCAATGTCGACAAGGTTTATACCACTCCAGCCGACGCTTGACATTGTACATGATGATCTTAGGCTTGTGTGCGGCTGCTCGGCCATGGAAACCCATTTCATGAAGCTCCAGATGAACATGATTGTGCTTTTTTTTTATTTGCACTACGAGCTTCCGTACTCTGCGGTCCCGTTCTGTGAGCTTCTGTGGTGTACCACTCCGTGGCTGAGCCGTTGTTTCTCCTAGACGTTTCCACTTCACAATAACAGCACTTATAGTTGACCGGGGAAGCTCTAGCAGGGCAGAAATTTGACGAACTGACTTGTTGAAAAGGTGGCATCTTATGACAGTGACACGTTGAAAGTCACTGATTTCGACAGCCAATGTTTGTCTATGGAGATTGCACGGCTGTGTGCTCGGTTTTATACACCTGTCAGCAACAGGTGTGGCTGAAATTGCCGAATCCACTCATTTGAATAGGTGTCCACATACTTTGTATATATGGTGTATATTGTATATTGGGCTCCCGAGTGGCAATATTTAATAAAAGTAAAAAGGAAGTTATGTCTTCAGTGTTCTTTTGTAACATGTTTAATAGTAGGCCTATATCATTACATAGGCTAATCATTACCCATGTGACTGAGTTGACAGCCTATTAGTAATACCGCCTATTTGGCCTTAATAACCATGTTTAAAAACAATCAAGTTTGTTTCTGTTCCAAGTACGACCCCTTTCATTGAGTACGATTTATAATAGTAAGTACGATTCTGGTAAGTATGACTTAACCGTTACTTGTTATTTCCTTTTTCACTGTTCCTCATGTAACACACACGCACACATACAGTTTCTGACATTACATCCTGTGAACGCTGCCCATCTAATCTCTTTAATCTCCTCCCCAGTTAAGACCAAGCCTATGAACAACAGTGAGACTGACTAACACAGGCACCAGCAATGGACAGCCATGCAGGCGATTCTCCAAGGAATCATCTTTTATGCACCGCTGGAGCTGAAATGGACAATAAAACTCATCCTTTGTTGCTGTATTGAATAATAAAATTGTCATGCAATCTGATATCTTGTGCTTTTTGTCCATTCTTTTAAAATTGTGTATTGTAATACAGTAAATTCTCTATGAAGGATGAGGAAGGGATCCTGCAGGTTGTCCTACAGGAAAATGGCCCTGAAAATCCTGTGGGACTTTTTGTAAGGGAACCTACCATTTAAAAGTGAAAAACACACGTGCTTAACAAACTTTAGCTCTATAGCAACATAACCCATGGTAATATTGTTTTATGTAATTTATGGATAAGATGTATAGTTCCTACAAATAATCAATCAATGTCTCAATGATTCACATTTCTAAACCAGCACAGGGGGGACACCTGCTCTACCCCATGCTTCTCCTTATACGCAGTCTACCTAGAAAAGTATGATCACTTACGATAAAATCAGACATTAGCTTTATCATTATCTACTCGGTGAAAGAATGGTTTAAACTTTAAACACGAGCAATAAATGCAAGGGCTTAAGATTTAATGAACTGCATTGCAAGTCAAAGCCATGTATACTACAGCAGTATACTGACACTTGGTGATTGAATTCTGAATTACAACCCATCCGGAACTAAAAGACAGGGCAGCATATTGACGTCGGTGTTACATTGTTATTTGTCCGTGTTTCCGCAAATTTGGTCGAGGTTACATCAGCTAATCGACAAGCTAGCTAACTAATGGGGTTTGCGAAACATTGAAATTGGCTTGATCAACTGACAAAAGCATTTTACTAGGCACCGAAGACGGGTAATATGATTACGCCACCCGTTGTGCTCTTTTATGACAACCTATAGCTAACGTTATTTATTGTTGTTGGTTAACTAACTTTGGAAGCTGCTAGCTATGTATTGTTACAGCTGTTAAGTCTTTGTTGAAGTAAATTAGAATTAGAGTAAGTCTCCATACGGAGGGAGGTCATGGTGACTCGTAAACAGAAAAAGATGATAAGATACGTGGAAGATGGCAGTTTAATGAAGCTGAAGTCCTACTTCCGGAAACACGCCGACCTCGACGTCAACTTCTCCCAGGGGAAGAAGCGCAGGACTCCGCTGCACCTGGCCTGCTCGCTGCGTGATGACGCCATCCTCCGGCTTTTGTTGAAGTATGGAGCCAACATCCTTCAGAAAGACAAGAAAGGGGACACGCCCCTACACATTGCTGCTAACAAGGCTCTGAAACATGGCAGAAGAGGTGAAGGTCTGCCAGTATTACTAACAACAAAAAGATGCAGCTAGGATAATAACATGCCTTCTAACCTTATTATTATTTTTTTTATCCCCTTTTATCATGTAGTTTATGATGACCTCGTCTTGCCCCTTCAAAAGAGTTGCCCAGATGCCATGGTTGCACCAAATAATGCAGGAATTACACCTCGGGACCTGCTGCAATGGATGAAATTTGAGAAGGCATGAATGTCTCTGCCATATGCATGTGTAATATGTGTTTTAGGAGAGAGCTAGGACATGATTGTATGATGTGTGGCTGTTTCTGATTTTTCCTTTTCTCCCAAAGACTGCACCTAGGGAAAAGTCTTCAAAAGCGACAGATGCTGAGAAAGAGTGGCAAGAGAAGCTCTTTGGGGAATGCCAGGATGAGTTTTTTGAAACATTTGGACAATATGATGGTAATATTTCACTCTTGAATAATTTTATTTAAATAAAGTACATCGTCATATTTATGTTATTTTTTTTCTTCAGCAGATGATTTATTTGCGGAAGATACCGATGAGGAAGACTTTCAAGACTGGGCAGATAGAATTAGACAAGAGTATGTCACTAAACAGCATGCAGAGGCTCAAAGACTGGCATCCTCAGGTTTTCATGGGAAGAGGAAGAAAGAGGTGGATGAGAAGGATCGGGCTAACAGAGAGCTGCATGAGAGGCTACAGAGGGAGCATGAAGAGTACCTGGCGCGTGCCGCACGGAAAGAGGAGGAGACGCGTCAGGGGAAGAAGCGGCACTACGAGGAGCGATGTGCAGATACCTTCAACACTGACACTGCAGCAGCGGCCACCACAAAACTGAGTTATCGGGACATCCCCTGGCCGGCACCAAAGGGCTCAGTGGAGGAGATGGTGGAGGTGATGCTGCATGGTGCAGACAGGAAAGACATGCCAGTGTTCCGTAAACTCCTCAGGCGCCAGCAGACCGTTTGGCACCCGGATAGGTTTGCCCAGCGCTGTGGAACCCGGCTGGAGGAGGGAGACAAGCAGAGGATCCTGGAAACTGTCACTGCTCTCTCACAGGAGCTCAATAGACTGGCTCAGAGCCTCAGGTGACAATGTCAGACTGGAAAGGAGCTCATGAGATGTTGAACAGTCTGTCGTTTAGCCACTCACGGTCCTGTACATGCAGGGCAGTGGTTATGTTTGCAGTGGTGGTCAGTCATTTTGATCTGTCAAAAATAATTTCCACTTGAAGCACCTAATTTCTTGGATAAATTTGGCTAAGCTTCTTATATGGTAACTCATTTTTGTCACCATGCCAAAGAGTTGAGTGAATGCCATATTTCTCAGTGTTGTGCTGTGTACTTCTCGGCACTAGGACTTGATGTAAGAGATGATGTTGCTAGAGAGAATAAGTCTTTGCCTTGTAAATTTTTTTCAAATTAATTAAAAATAAATAACGGGATATCTTGATCACATAAGTATTGCTTGAATCAATGGAGGAAGCACATTTGGCAGCAAACCGCCATGAATCTTTATGCACACCTCTTAGGGGTGCAACATTTATCCATTATTGGCAAAGGTTCTGCCAAGTTGGTTAGGGATCATTGATGGACACTGGACATCAATCTTCATGTTATGTCACTGATTTTTAAGCTGTCGGGAACTGAGAATATTTGTATACAAATGTTGAAACAAGTTATGTAAAGCCTGTGTATAGACAAAATGATTTATAAAAAATTTAAGATAACATCCAATACCAATATTTAGTGAACACTTACGCATTAAATTCTAATGGTTTACATTTGTTAGTAAGTGTTACTAGTATCATTAATAATATTGATAATGTCATGGTAACCCTGCATAAAAAAGGAGAAAAGTCAAAAGAAAAGACACTTGTTATTATGATGTTGTCAGGAACCCGGCCCGCCTTATTCACACAAGTTCAGCATGTTATCTAACTGAAGAAATGATGAAGCTATTTGGGTTAAGGATTGGGAGGGGATCAAAAGGACCATGATGACACAAATTGCACAATACACTCGACTAAGGCAGAGTGCTGATGAGATCAAGGTGGGTAAGAAAATGTAAAAAGATCACAGTAAGTAAACAGTTTGACACTTGACTTGATTTTAAAAAGATAAACTATTGGACAGCATTTATTAACCTACCACCACCTAAAATCCTTATACAGGCCTACACACACAAAGAAAGGGCAGATGGTTCACCCTAATTTGAATGATGGAACTGAATAAATAAAAGGATGCTCTAGTTGCCAGATTTGGAACAAACCCCCAGACTAAATAATAGCTGTAAGGAAATTTCGTCCACCATATAAGCTAGCAGAAAAAAATGCACATTCAAATATGAATTCATCTACAATTCTTTTTTGGAAATGTTATAGAAAAATATATTGACTACTAGAACTAATGGCTGTGTTTATTTATATATTGCCAAAAGGGCTAATAGCCTATGAGTCATAGGCTTTATAGAAAATAATGTGGTATTTTCGTATTGGTAATTTCACTATCAAAGTGTATTATTATTTGAGTGTATAGACTGTGGGTGTTGGCCATACCCTACCTTTATACACGTTTGATAGTAGTGGAGTATACTCGGGTGTCAAATAAAAATTGAAGGACTAAACAAATATCTGGCAACCTGCAGGCACGCTCAGACTATATAGGCAGCCAACATACTGCGATTAAAGAAAAGTATTTTATTTATACTTACCCACATATTAACAATGGATATTGTCTTCTGGCATGACTGAAATATATTTTTATTTTCTATTTTGCATAATGAGCAATCTTACACATAGTATTGCGACGGGGATATAGTTGACTCTTTGTGATAGCGACACAGGATGACGCGTATCTTCTGACTCGCTCGATAAAATATGTGCGAAGCGATAGAAGGGTGAGGGTGTATTGTTTGTTTTCTTACAATTTAGGGGACCAAGGGGTCTATTGTAAGAGCCTTAGCTTTATTATCGATGAAATAACTAACCCGTTAATAGGCAGAGTAATTTCGCCAAATTGAGAGAGCTCATACTCGATACAATGTATACATTTTCGGAAACGTTATTGCGAAGCTTGACATTATAGACACCGGCAGAGTTGTGATTTCGCGTTGGTAGGATTTATTGGATTTAACTACTGCTACAGTTGTCGTAGTGTGAATTAATAGGCCGGAGGAGATTTCGTCAGCAAGGTGCCGGTGGCAGATAAGATGGGGTCGGTGTTCCGAAGTGATGAGATGTGCTTGGCGCAGTTATTTCTACAGTCCGGTTCAGCATACGATTGCATAAGTGAGCTGGGAGAAATGGGTCTGGTCGAGTTTCGAGATGTAAGTAGGCTATTCCACTTGTCTGTCGAGCATATGTGCAGACTTGCAATGCAATAATAGAAGCATAGTGTATATCAGTTAGTTAGGCCTACTCGGTGTCTGTCAGTGGTCAATTATATGTCTCGACCAAAACTGTTCTTTGTTTGTGTGTGTGTCTGTCTGCACTACCAGTGCACCCAGGGTTATGCCCAAGTGTGTCTGTCAGTCCAGTTAATGTGCTACTCGTTACTCGTGGATCAATTATTTGTAAAATACAAAGTAGCACAAACTAAGCAAATCAATAAAAGCCTTATTTGATCACATATCCACCTATTCTGTGATTGTCTGGTAGTCGTGATGGAGGTCTCTATGCAACCGCATATGGTCTGTATGTCTATATCATTCAGGGGCTCCAAAAACCTGTTACCCAGGTACCTTGCTCACCGGGTTTGTTTAATTTCATTGTTGACCTAGATTTCAAAAGCAAATGGATTTGGACCTTTCAAAATGAAATGTTGATATTTAAATGATACATTCTGCACAATAAAATGGTCTGGAAAGGAATCTATTTCATGTACTCCAGGATGTGAGCATTGGGCCACCTGGCAAAGTCACTTACCACTGTACTCCTTTGGTTTCAGATCAACCCCAGTGTCAACTCGTTCCAGCGACGCTTCGTCAGCGAAATCAAGAGATGTGAAGAGATGGAGAGAATTCTTGGTGAGGTCACTGAGATGGACACTAGACCAAGACTACTACCATACAGATGTTGGATCCTAATTTGAGCCAGTTTGCTACAGCAGGAAAATAATCCTGTGAATTATTATGTGGATTATAATTAATGGACATTTTTTGTAGGGGTTGATAAATGTTTTATTAGGGCAAATCAAGTCAGACATTTCAAAGTGGAAATTACTATATTTAGAAGCCTTTTTAAACCTAAAATACACTACAAGTCTGCCTTTCCTGCGGTATAGGAAAATTCTCAACAACAAAAGAGTGATCAAATTAAGATCCTACATCTGTACCTTTTGATTTACTGGTGGGGTTTGATCAGGCTCTGGTTACTTCTACAGAGAATTACATATCGCTTTTGGTAAGAGCAATGCAGTGGGATTGAATTACAAGTCATTCTGCTGTGAAAGAATGGCTTTGTGCTATATATAGATCTCAGTTGTTCTTCTACAGATAATTTTAGCCTCTTTATGACCTCTTTATGTTTGATCAAACGTGTCTGGATTTTATAACTGTAAATACTCTGGATGTTTCAACAGATCCCCATGATGTTTGTGTGTTCTTTTGTGCTCAGTCAGTGTTTGTTTATCTGATTAAACAATAAAAATGTTTTGTTTTCTTTTTTACAGGGTACCTTTTGAGGGAGATCCGAAAGGCAAATATTGCTGTGCCAGAAGATGATGAAATCTGTCCAGTCGCCCCTCCCCCCAAACATGTCCTTGAAATCATGGTAGGTCTGAGATGCTGTTTGTCATGTAACGAACCAGTGCTGTGGTTGATATTCACTGTGTTTAGGAGAATCGCTGAGTTGGTAAATGTTTGAAGATAGTATTGACCATGTGTGGTTTAGGGTATTGATTGTGTGTTATTAATGGTTGAGGGGAACTAATTTCCATATGATTGCTGTGGTCAAGGGGTGTTGACCATGTGTGGTCTGTCTGCTGTGGTCCCCCAGGAGCAGCTCCAAAGGCTGGAGGTGGAGCTTAGCGAGGTGGCCAGGAACAAAGAGAAGCTGCAGCGGAATCTTCTGGAGCTGACCGAGTACACACACATGCTGAGGATCACACACACCTTCGTACACAGCCGCTCCCGGGTTAGTGCCATCATGTCTATTTACACAACTATGACTCCCACCAAACACATTACTATCACATAACCTTGCCTCATAACTGCCTAATGCCATTTAAGTGACACATACACTTATCAGACTCACCCTTTGCTCTATTGCCCTCCCAGACACAACTGTCAGTTGAATGTGACACCATATATTGGGTCTTTCTGTCCTCTCTACGTGCGTTGAGTATCCTCATCACCACACACATGAGTATCACCTGACTTTGAACAATGAACATTTGGTCATGTGATTCCACAGCCAATGATGCATGTTTTTTTAGCTTGTAGATTATAAGCCAGGGTTCCCCAACTGGCAGCCGGCGGGCCGAATTTGGCCCGCTGTGTTTTTATTTGCCCCCCAAGTTTTCTGAGAATTACATTTTTTTATGTTGGTTGAATTTTCATTGTTGGACATAAAAGACTGTAAAAACCCAGGAAATCAGCTCCAAGTGATTTTCATTTTGTAAATCTGTTCCCAATTATTCCCACTCATAATAGACACGTGCTTGTATACAAATGTAAGCAAGGTTTGAAATTATTATGTTTTAGTCACATATTATATCTGTTTGGGCTTCTTGCGGTCAATTTGCAGTCTACAAATTATTTGTCATTATGTTCCGGCCCCCCGACCATCTGCTCAAGAAAGAATTGGCCCGTGGCTGAATCTAGTTGATGATCCCTGTAATAGGCTACACTTGACAATAGGTGTAGCAATGAATTTCAACCATTATGTAATAACTTTGCTATTACAGATTCACAAAAGGTCTATAAACTAATAATTAACGGTTTATAAACTACTTAAGTACTACTTTAAGACTTACCATTTTTTCAAATCAAAGGCTACTGGTATTTGTGGGTTGATCATGCAAACCTGGCCTTTCCTTGTATGCAGCATGAGGCCCTTGGCCCCCAGTATGAACAGTTCCAATCCATTGAGTCAGACTCTGGAGGCTGCACCGGTATGCAGAGACTGGGAGCCAAGCTGGGGTGAGTTTCACAGACAAACATGTATAATAGAAACTCACATAATGTGTAGCTAATCACTGTGAGAGTCAGCTTGAGTAAGTGGTGAGTCCTGAGTGGTAAAGTCTTCCTCTTGGCTGTAGGTTTGTGTCAGGCCTAATCCACCGGGTGAAGGTGGAGGCCTTTGAGCGCATGTTGTGGAGGGTGTGTAAGGGCTACACTATCCTCAGCTATGCAGAGCTGGGTGAGAGCCTTGCTGACCTGGACACGGTGAGTAGAAATAGAAGCAATACGGATTTCAGAAATCTATGTCTACCGCCATGTCATTTTCTTTTGGGAATAAGACACATATAATATGTATTGTGTGTGTACCTTACAGGGTGAGATCAGCAAAAATGTTGTGTTCCTTATCTCATTCTGGGGAGACCAGATTGGACAGAAGGTCCAAAAGATCTGCGATTGGTATTTATGCTTTTGCCAGCACAAAACACAAAATCATTCATTGCATGCACACTTCTTCATCTCTCAGGCCTGTGTCTCTCATTGATCTGTATCAGTGATATTTTTGTATCATTTTCTTCTAGTTACCACTGTCACCTTTACCCCCACCCTGAGAATGACGAGGAGAGGGCAGATGTAATGGAAAGCCTAAGGACACGCATCCTGGACTTGAACAATGTACGGGCAATTGCCAGGGCATTACCCATATGTCTGTCTGTCTGTCTGTCTGTCTGTCTGTCTGTCTGTCTGTNTCTCTCTCTCTCTCTCTCTCTCTCTCTCTCTCTCTCTCTCTCTCTGTTTGTCTGTCTGTCTGTCTGTCTGTCTGTTTGTTTGTCTGTCTATTTGTATATCATGTTAAAGGCACGGCCCAAACAATGTATGATAGATGTTGGCTAGATAATATTTGGATGACATCTCTCCATGTTACACATTTGCATAGACACTAGTTATAAGACCTTATGCAAATACTTGAACATGTCAAATCTTGTAACTGTCCCCTGGCTCCACCAGGTGCTCCACCGCACAGAGGAGTACCTGAGGCAGGGGCTGCAGAAGGCCTCAGAGTCAGCCTTCACCTGGGTAGTGCAAGTGAAGAAGATGAAGGCCATCTATCACATCCTCAACCTGAGTAGCTTTGATGTCACCAACAAGTGTCTCATTGCTGAGGTGTGGTGCCCTGTCAATGACCTGACCAATCTGCGGGGGGCGTTGGAGGAAGGCTCGGTGAGTGAGGCTGTTGAGGATACCATAGTCCTACAGATACAGTAGTTTGTTTTGTCAAATCTGGCAGTAGTGTGTATAAATGTAATACATGCTATTTTCCCTTTTCAGAGAAAAGGTGACGCCACTGTACCATCCTTTGTAAACCGAATCCCAAGCAACGACACACCACCTACGCTCTTGAGAACAAACAAGTTCACCTCCGGCTTTCAGAGTATTGTGGAGGCTTACGGGGTTGGAGACTACAGGGAGGCTAGTCCAGGTGAGTACAGATTCAATAGACCAGTGGAGGCTGCTGAGGGAAGGATTCCTCATAGTAATGGCTGGAACGGAATCAATGGAATGGCATCAAACACATGGAAAACATGTGTTTGATGTATTTGATACCATTCCACTAATTCCGCTCCACCCATTACCACGAGCCCGTCCTCCCCAATTAAGGTGCCACCAACCTCCTTTGCAGTAGACCGACAAACCTACAGGTAGGCTAGTTTGGAACACTTTAGACACAACATTTAGGCAAGCTCAGGTGAGCACTATTAGAGTGATTCCTCATGAAACTCAGACAAAAAATACTGTACCATTATTGTGGGGATATTCACGAAATGTGATCCATAGAATAGTCCTTTGGAGGAAAAGCATTATTGATACATTATTTAATAAAGTTGGCATATTTATTACATTTTAGCCTTACCCAGGCCTCCTTTAAGACTCCATAGTGTTTCGTCTGTAGGTGCTGCAAAGCAAACTTTGGTGTTATATGAAGCTTTACCGCTTGCTCTGTTATATGAGTAGTATTTTGATTTCCAAAACTTTTTTTTACATTAATTAATATTGAGAAATACAAACATGAATATTGAAAATATACCAATTTTGATTTGGAAAATTATTAAATATATTGTTGAACATAATATACTCTACTGGCATATCAAAGTTCCAGAGTGGGATCATCATTTCTACTTTTAGAGTTCTGATCCAATTTGTAAGCATTACCAACACAGTGAATGGGAAAATAGTTTCAAAATGGCCACCCTCCGCTGGTGATTTGCAGAGTGTGCAATGATAAAGGTAAAAGGAGGGCTGTGATTGGTTACATTCTCGTCTATGCCATTTTCTCTGTATAAAATGGGCCATAATTTAAAAACTAGCAGAGATCAACTCTGGAACTTTGATAAGCCAGTACAGTATATTACGATCAACAATATATAGAAACATTTGCCAAGTTAAAAATGTCATATTTTCATTACACCAATTTTTGCTATGTAGCATCTACAGATAAAACAATATGGTGTCTTAAAGGAGGCATGGGTAAAGTCAAAATGTCATAAATATGCCAACTTTGAGTAATTATTTCTCAATTAGGCTTTTAAATACAAATGTAAAATAAATGTCAACAATCCTTTCTCCAAAGGATTATTGGATAGATAAAATGTCATGAAAACCCCCAAATAATTTTTGTCAGGGTTTCGTGAGGACTCATTATAGGATTACAATTACGACTAACCAATACATGTAATGCAGACTAGTCAGGTTGAGCACAGTTATAGGAACAAATGAAAGCTAGCAAAGTTGTCCATGCTGATCATTTTTAGCATTGGGCCAGTAACTGAAAGGTTGCTGGTTCGAAGACCCAATCCTACTAGGTGAAAAATCTGTCGATGTGCCCTTGATCAAGGCCCTTAACCATAATTGCTCCTGTAAGCCGCTCTGGATAAGAGTGTCTGCTAAATGACTCCAATGTTAAATGTATCTCTGCTTGGCAGTTCCCTACACCATCATTACGTTCCCCTTCCTGTTTGCGGTCATGTTTGGGGACCTTGGTCATGGTGTGGTCATGGCATGCTTTGCCCTGTGGATGGTCTGGAAAGAGAAGAGCCACAAGCGCAAGCGCTCTGATAATGAGGTGAGGGCGTTTTAAGTGTCATTTCTATCAAATACGACAGTGTTTTTGTAGTTGTCTTGATTTTGATGTACTGCCATGAATGTTGGTCTTGGTTTCTCTGTCGTCCTCAGATCTGGACAATGTTCTTCGAGGGACGTTATATCATACTAATGATGGGCCTTTTCTCTGTGTACACGGGGCTGATCTACAATGACTGCTTCTCCAAGTCACTCAACATATTTGGCTCAGGCTGGAGTGTTAGGGCTATGTTCACAGATCAGCAGTGGACGTGAGTGATCAAAACGAACACACAAAAACATGCACATTAGTACATTCCCAAGCACAGTATGCACAGAATAGATGGTCAGTGTACCTGTCGATGTGAACATATCGTTTTAATTTTGCTGTAACTGACTGAGGTTATTGTACTCATATTCACCTCTTATTCCAGAAATGAAACTCTCCAAACGAATGCTTTGCTCACCCTTGATCCCAATGTCACTGGTGTCTTTAGTGGACCATACCCCTTTGGCATCGATCCTGTGAGTATACATACACACGACACACAGACACAAAGCAATGCTCTCAGATGCTAAACACACAAACCCACAATCACATGTCCCTTCTCATGCCTTTCACTGCTTCCAAATCCCAGAGATTGACATTGTCTGATGTTATGTTCATGTTATGCTTTGTATCACACCCACAGATATGGAACATGGCAGTGAATCGTCTGTCCTTTCTGAACTCCTACAAGATGAAGATGTCCGTCATCATAGGGGTCGTGCACATGAGCTTTGGTGTGGTGCTCAGTGTCTTCAACCATCTGTGAGTGAGCAGTTGGTTCCTAACAGTAGTCACAAAAGTTGAAAACTTCAGAAAAGGTTTCTCTAAATGTAAATCTGTCCTTTCCTTTCCTCCCCTTCCCTATTCTCTTCCATTTATCCAGGCACTTCAAACAGAATTTCAACGTCTACCTGCTGTTCCTCCCTGAGTTGCTGTTCCTGCTATGTCTCTTTGGCTACCTGGTTTTCATGATCCTCTACAAGTGGCTGGCGTTCGGTGCACGTGACTCCCGCCTGGCCCCCAGCATCCTCATCCACTTTATCAACATGTTCCTCATGCAGGGAGGGGACAACACCCCTCTCTACCCTGGACAGGTGGGTGTTGGAGTCATGATTCCGAGTGTCCCCCCTGAGTCTGGGTTTCTCAGCATCTGTATCTGAATCTCTGAATGTCTCTTTTGACCATCTGTCTATGTGGCTCTGTGTTTGACTGTGCGTATTTTGATCCACAGACTGGGCTGCAGGTCTTCCTTGTGGTGGTGGCTCTGCTGTCTGGGCCTGTGCTGCTGTTAGGAAAACCAGTCTACCTCTACTGGCTGCACCGTGGAGGGAAGGGCCTGCGATTGCGCAGGGTGAGTATGGTAGAAAGAGTCATGTATGAGCTTGTTACCCGTGTGTTTTCAGTAAATAATGTATGTGCACATTTTAATGTCTGTAGTCTGTATTTTAGGGATATGAGAGAGTTCGGCGTGTGAGTGAGGATGATATGTCCCAAGCACCAGCATACGATGATGATGAGGAAGAGGGATTGGATGACCTCATGACCAGCAGAGAGACCCAGCCTAAGGAGGTCAGAACCACAACTGTACATCTCATATACACATTTGAGTACATCACTGTTGCGTTTCTGTCTAATCAATGTATTGTTCATCTTTCAGTTTGACTTTGGGGACGTGTTCCTGCACCAAGCCATCCACACCATAGAGTATTGCCTGGGCTGCATCTCCAACACGGCCTCTTACCTACGTCTCTGGGCCCTCAGTTTGGCCCATGCTCGTAAGTATCGGACTCACTACACCTTTAAAAGGCCACAAGGGGGCAATTACTATAAATTACTGTCTCTATGTTCAGATATTGATCCATACATCTCCCTCTTACTATGTGTCCATCTATGTGTTTGTCAGAGCTTTCCGAGGTGCTGTGGGCCATGGTGATGCGTCTGGGCCTCAGGATGACCTCCAGACTGGGGGTGCTGTTTCTGGTACCAGTGTTCAGCCTGTTCGCTGTGCTCACTGTGTCCATCCTGCTGGTCATGGAAGGGCTCTCAGCCTTCCTCCATGCCCTCCGGCTGCACTGGTGAGTCGGTCTTTATACTTAAAACTACGTGATGCCTTACTGACTGACTCATTCAGTCAGTCAATCAATCACTCTCTGTTAATCACTCATCTACTCTCACATACTCTCTCATTCCCCAGCGGTAACCTACTCAGTATAATTCAGTATATTTTAATCATTCACTTAAGTAATTTGTTCACACATGCATTCATACTGGTTGTTTACATAAATTATGTGAATGCTCTCCTTTCCTAGGGTGGAGTTCCAGAATAAGTTCTATCATGGGACAGGTATCAAGTTTGCCCCCTTCAAGTTCTCCACCCTGCCCTCAGTTTTTGAGCAGGATGGTTTACTGTGACCAGCGACAACCAGATTCACTGTATTTGAACAGGAAAACATGTACCAGGAAGGATGCTATGAGTTAGAGCAAGATGGCACACTGATGAAGAGGAGAAACTGCAGAGCAGTGGTGGGATGACTTGTAGCAAAGTTCTTCAGCATACGGCTTTTAACACTATTGGCTGCATTGACTGCCTTACATCATAAATATGTCCATATCAGCTAACCTGAATTCCTGAATTCAGTGGGATTCAAATCGGTTCATCTAGGTCTGTTGATATGTACTTTGTACTGTTCTGGAGTAAGTGATGCATCTCATGTAATGGCCACTTTAAGCCAATTTTGTGGATCCAAGCATTTTATTAGCTTTTTGTAGGAAAGAGTGTTTTTTATTGTTAATTTATTACTTAAGACTCATATTTATCCCTTAAAGTTCAGAAGAAATGTTATAGAATCAACACATAAAGGACAGGAGGTCATATAAAATATCCTGATGTCTGGTGCCAGAACAATTTCTTACCGATAATGACAAATGTGAATACCTCGGCTGCTAATTGTGCAGCTTTTCACAGTGCTTATCCATGTGAAGACAGCTTTGGACATGTATAATGTATAATGAATTGTATACTTGTAGATCATGATGTTTCTCCTGTTTCTCTACACCATGTGGCATTCCTGGGAAGATAAAAGATGACAGCTCAATTATGTATTTTTGCAAACGACATTGCCACAGAGCACTTTTCAAATAACAATGCAGAAATGATTGTACAATAAAAGTCAGCATTTTCACTGATGACTAGTCTTACTGTTGTAATGCGAAATGTTAGGTGCTACTGCTGACAATACACATTTCACAGGATTGAAATAGTTACAGTTGAAGTCAGAAGTTTACATACACTTAGGTTGGAGTCATTAAAACTCGTTTTTCAACCACTCCACAAATTTCTTGTCAACAAACTATAGTTTTGGCAAGTCGGTTAGGACATCTACATTGTGCATGACACAGGTAATTTTACAGACAGATTATTTCACTTATAATTCACTGTATCACAATTCCAGTGGGTCAGAAGTTTACATACACTAAGTTGACTGTGCCTTTAAACAGCTTGGAAAATTCCAGAAAATTATGTCATGGCTTTAGAAGTTTCTGATTGGCTAATTGACATCATTTGAGTCAATTGGAGGTGTACCTGTGGATGTATTTCAAGGCCTACCTTCAAGCTCAGTGCCTCTTTGCCTAACATCATGGGGAAATCAAAAGAAATCAGCCAAGACCTCAGAAAAAAAATTGTAGACCTCCACATGTCTGGTTCATCCTTGGGAGCAATTTCCAAATGCCTGAAGGTACCACGTTCATCTGTACAAACAATAGAACGCAAGTATAAAGCTCAGGAAGGAGACGCGTTCTATCTCCTAGAGATGAACGTACTTTGGTGCAAAAAGTGCAAATCAATGCCAGAACAACAGCAAAGGACCTTGTGAAGATGCTGGAGGAAACGGGTACAAAAGTATCTATATCCACAGTAAAACAAGTCCTATATCGACATAACCTGAAAGGCCGCTCAGCAAGGAAGAAGCCACTGCTCCAAAACCGCCATAAAAAAGCCAGACTACGGTTTGCAACTGCACATGGGGACAAAGATTGTACTTTTTGGAGAAATGTTCTCTGGTCTGATGAATCAAAAATAGAACTGTTTGGCCATAATGAACATCGTTATGTTTGGAGGAAAAAGGGGGAGGCTTGCAAGCCTGAAGAACACCATCCCAACCGTGAAGCACGGGGGTGACAGCATCATGTTGTGGGGGTGCTTTGCTGCAGGAGGGACTGGTGCACTTCACAAAATAGATGGCATCATGATAAAGGAAAATTATGTGGATATATTGAAGCAACATCTCAAGACATCAGTCAGGAAGTTAAAGCTTGGTCGTGATGGAGTGGCCATCACAAAGCCCTGACCTCAATCTTATAGAACATTTGTGGGCAGAACTGAAAAAGCGTGTGTGAGCAAGGAGGCCTACAAACCTGAATCAGTTACACCAGCTCTGTCAGGAGGAATGGCCCAAAATTCACCCAACTTATTGTGGGAAGCTTGTGGAAGGCTACCCGAAACGTTTGACACAAGTTAAACAATTTAAAGGCAATGCTACCAAATACTAATTGAGTGTATGTGAACTTCTGACCCACTGGGAATGTGATGAAAGAAATAAAAGCTGAAATAAATCACTCTCTCTACTATTATTCTGACATTTCACATTCTTAAAATGAAGTGGTGATCCTAACTGACCTAAGACAGGGAATTCTTACTAGGATTCAATGTCAGGAATTGTGAAAAACTGAGTTTAAATGTATTTGGCTAAGGCGTATGTAAACTTCCGACTTCAACTGTAAATACAGTGTTTGAACCGTACATCCACTTCGGGAACGTATAGCTCCAAACCTGCATACATACAGTAACAATTATTTAGCTACGTTAGGTCTTAATATTAGTAGATGGGTATATCAAAAACATTTATAGAGTGAAGTGGTCTAAAGCCATAAAGCATTGTGAAGAGCTTTTCAGATTTGGGAGGTCAAGGAAAAGGTGAATGCATTGCTTTGTCACTTCAAGGACATATATAAAATTATGCATTCTACTAGTGCAGTTATTGTACTGGTAAAAGCAGAGGCACATTTTCTTAGTTTTAACTTTTAACATAATTTGTTGAATTACCCCAGTATCCACAAGTGCATTGCATTCACTTTTCTTACTCACAGGTAAGAAACAAATAAGTGTGTAAATGGTGACTTAATGTATTGTTAAAGTGCACTTTTTACATGCTTTGTCGCATTTATATGCTACAGGTAACAAAGTGAGAGCCATGTAAACACACCAATACTTTTACAGTACCACTTCTCAGTTCTGGGCCGGCAGCCTTTTGAAAAGGGGACATAATCGGTGGTGTCAACGAGGTGTCAAATGTCAGTCAATGTCATCAAGACAGGAAAAAACATTGTTTTTGAACAAATGTCATTTGATAAATTATTGGTAGTTAAAAAAAACAAAAAATGTGTGTAATCAAATAATCTCCTTGTGTAAAACCAATGTGTTAATTGGCTACATTTTTCAGGTACAACTCTGAATAGTAAAGGCTTCAGCAGAACACTATGTCACACACGTTATGGAATTTTGCGGGGAAAGGGGGGCGTGAATTTTACTTTGCATATTGACCTCGTCCTCTAAGCCTGAGAAGTTTGGTATTTAACTTGAGCTGCATCTGAAACAATTCAAATATTTCCTGTTGTGTGAAAGTCAGGGGTTTTCTACTCCAGAGGTAATAAAGATTGAAGCCACCCCGTTATACGAAACATTGATACTCCTATAAAGTCATGCTACTTTTGCATTCAGAAATAATATTGTATTCAGCAAGGGGAGTTTTAAATGAGAGCTAGTCAGAACTGTGCCCAGTATCCCCCTATGTGGTACAAAGAGTCTGTACAAAGTGTCTGTTAAAGGGAAATCGTCCCCATATCTTCCCTTATACCCCCAGCATCGCTGGAGACAGAGGTGACTTCAGTAAGCCTGGTGGTAAGTTTAATGAGAATTACAAGACCATAATACACTAGACCACCTTATACATTTAGATATTTTTCTCTACTTGTTAAGTAATTTCTAGTCAATGGGAGAAAACAAAGCAGATATGACATTGACAGTTCATTTGGGTTTTTCACACAAGATGCTGTGACGGTATTTGCAATCTTTCAATGTCTAGCGTCCACTCAATTACTTCCAAGTTGTACCGTGTTTCCACTGATATGTTTATGGTATACAACCCCAAGCCATTAGGCTTTTCTAAATATTTCCTTGCTTAGTAATGTGGTATTTTGATCTGCAACTTTCAAATTCGTTTTTTTTCAGACTTGTGTTTTGCGTGTTCAGGGGTTTTGAAACCACTTTTTTTATACATGACACATTGGGTTTCAGGAATATAATCATAAGCAAAAGGGAACGCTCAGAGGAGCATGTGTGCCTGGGTAAAGTCAAACTGCTGCATGCATGGGGTAGATGATCAGGCAAATGTGCATACTAATGTTGGATCTCTTGTCTTCGTGGATGGGCAACAAAACCAGACATGGGTAAGTTCAGCATGCCATGTACCAAACCCAGCAATATATTTGTGTGCATCAACGTGTAAATAAAATGTTTAACAGCCCTAACTCTGTCCACCTGACGCCCAGAGGAGCAGGATGACTGGGAACAGCAACATTTACATCACTGGCTTGACTGTCACGGTTTGTTGATGGAGCGGACCAAGACGCAGTGAGGTTTCCAGTATACATACTTTAATTAAGTGCAAACTGGCAAAAAACAATAAACAAAGAACAAACCGTCACACAGGTGTGGCACACGCAGGTACACACACAACTACAAACAATAACCCACAATGCAGGTGGGAAAAGGAACAACCTAAATAGGATTCCCAATTAGAGGCAACGACAACCAGCTGCCTCTAATTGGGAACCACACTCAAAAAAACACCATGAAGTCTAAGACAAACCTAGTCACGCCCTGGCCTAACCCCCATAGAGAAACTCAGAGGGCTCTCCATGGCCAGGACGTGACAGTACCCCCCCCCCAAAGGCGCGGACTCCAACCGCGCCCAAAAGTCACTGGGAGGGTCTCTCGGGTGGGTCTTCGCCTTTGGCGGCGGCTCCGGTGCGGGCCGTACCGGCCCGAGAAGACGTACAGAGGCCCCATACATGGAGCAGGAACAGTTCGTGCCAGGCTGGGACGACACCCTAGAGGCCTGGTGCGTGGAACAGGAGCAGGGACAGGACGTGCCGGGCTCTCGATGCGCACAGGGGACCTGGTGCGTGGAGCAGGGACAGGCGGTGCCGGGCTCTCGATGCGCACAGGGGACCTGATGCGTGGAGCAGGGACAGGACGTGCCGGGCTCTCGATGCGCACAGGGGACCTGATGCGTGGAGCAGGGACAGGACGTGCCGGGCTCTCGATGCGCACAGGGGACCTGATGCGTGGAGCAGGGACAGGACGTGCCGGGCTCTCGATGCGCACAGGGGACCTGATGCGTGGAGCAGGCACAGGACATGTCGAGCTCTGAAGACGCACAGGGGACCTGATGCGTGGAGCAGGGACAGGCCGTGCCGGGCTCTGAAGGCACACAGGAAGCCTGGTACGTGGAGCAGGAATAGGCCGTACTGGGCTGTGGAGATGCACCGGAGATACAGTGCGCAGAGCCGGCGCAGGATATCCTGGTCCAAGGAGGCGCACCGGAGACCAGGAGCGCTGAGCCGACACACTCCTTCCAGGCTGCACACTCCCCCTAGCTCGACAGATGCGGGAAGCTGGCATGTCGCGCACCGGGCTGTGAACACGCACTGGTGACACCGTGCGCTTCAGCGCCTCACACGGTGCCTTACCAGTGCGATGCTCCCTCTGGTAAGCACGGGGAGTTGGCCCAGGTCTCCAACCCGAACCAGCCAAACTCCCCGTGTGCCCCCCCAAATAATTTTTTGGGGCTGCCTCTCGGGCTTCCTCGCCAGCCGTGTTCCCGCATACTTCTCCTCATAGATGCGCCGCTCTGCCACCGCTGCTTCCAACTCCTCCTGCAGACCCCACTGCTTGGTCCTTTTTAGGTGGGTTATTCTGTCACGGTTTGTTGATGGAGCGGACCAAGACGCAGTGAGGTTTCCAGTATACATACTTTAATTAAGTGCAAACTGGCAAAAAACAATAAACAAAGAATGAACCGTCACGCAGGTGTTGCACACACAGGTACACACACAACTACAAACAATAACCCACAATGCAGGTGGGAAAAGGAACAACCTAAATAGGATTCCCAATGTTAGGCAACGACAACCAGCTGCCTCTAATTGGGAACCACACTCAAAAAACCACCATGAAGTCTGTAAGACAACCCTAGTCACGCCCTGGCCTAACCCCCATAGAGAAACTCAGAGGGCTCTCCATGGCCAGGACGTGACATTGACAGAGAACGCCACACTGACTTTTTCAAGCACAGTGGAAAAATCAGGGTTGGTACTTGACTATGGTGCAGTTTGGAGAGCTTTCTTAAATGTTATCACAGACTTCTGAAAAGTAAATAAGGGATGGATGGACAGATGAATTGGGTGATTAACTGGTTTCCGTCTTTCAGATCAACAAGCGCACAGGTTTGCCTGCTATCAACATTTACACAGACAAAGATTCAGGGAAACCAAAGGGCGGTTGTACTCTGTGCTATGATGAGCCCCCATGCACCAAAGTGGCAGTGGAGTGGTTTGATGGTGATTGTCGTATTACTATTTTACTTTGGGTAGTAATGGAGGCCCTCTGATAGCCCCTTAAAAAGAATCAATAGGGCTTCATGCATAGTCTTGGCAATGTTCTTTTTATGAATGTTTGTATTGAATATGCACCTCTTCCAGTTTTCCTACCTAGGCAAAGACTTTCAGGGAAAGAAGCTAAAGGTGTCGAAGGCTCGCCGTAAGCCCATTACGGGGATGATGCGAGGAGGCATGCCCATGAGGGGTGACAAGGGAGGCATGATGAACCGTGGAGGTATGTTCTGCCAATCCTACTCTAACAGTTTCATCATTTTAGAATATCTTGGTACATAAATACATTTGAGACATATACTTGGCAATTAGTAGATGGTGGTTAAAGTTGATAGATCTCAAACTTAGTGTAACATTCTGAACACTGTCATCCCCCGGTCACACTCAGGGCCAGGAATGATGGGCCGTGGTCGAGATGGGGAGCGTGGAGGCATTATCCTCAGGGGTTGTCCCCATGGCATGGGCAGAGGTGGGCCCTCAGCGGGCAACGTGCACCAGAGAGCAGGAGACTGGGAATGCCCTAATGCGTAAATACTAACAACAAAAGGAAGAAAATCATTCATAGTTGAATCATTGACTGCCTTTCTCTGTGGTTTGGGGTAGTCCTGACTGAGGCTTATGAATGCAGGGGCTGTGGTAATCAGAACTTTGCCTGGAGAATGGAGTGTAACCAGTGCAAATCACCCAAACCAGAAGGCTTTGGACCACCACGTTTCCCCCTTCATCAAGGATAAAGTATAGAGGTCCTGGATGGCAGAGAGCTCGGCCTCAGTGATGTACTGGGCCGTACACACTACCCTCTGTACCGCTTTACGGTCGGATGACAAGCAGTTGCAATACCAAGCGGTGATGCAGCCAGTCAAGATGCTCTCAATGGTGCATCCGTATAACTTTTTGTTTTGAAGATCTGAGGGCCCTGTCAAATCTTTTCAGCCTCCTGAAGGGGAAGAGGCATTGTCGTGACCTCATCACATCTGTGTTGGTGTGTTTGATGATGATGGCTCCTTAGTGATGTGGACACCGATGAACTTAACTCTTGACCCGCTCCACACCAGCCCTGTCGATGTGAATAGGGGCGTGCTCAGCCCTCCGTTTCCTGTAGTCCACGATCAGCTCCTTTGTCTTGCTGACATTGACGGAGAGGTTGTTGTCCTGGCACAACACTGCCAGGTCTCTGGCCTCCTCCCTATAGACTGTCTCATCACTGTCGGTGATCATGCCTAACACCGTTGTCGTCAGCAAACTTAATGATGGTGATGGTGTCATCCGCGGCCACGCAGTCGTGGGTGAATAGGGAGTACAGGAGGGGGCTAAGCACACGTACCCCTGAGGGACCCCTTGGTCCAGTCAGGAAGCGTCCAGTCAGGAAGTCGAGGATCAAGTTGCAGAGGAAGATGTTCAGTCCGAGTCCTTAGCTTTGTGGTAAGCTCGGAGGGCACTTTGGTGTTTGAACGCTGAGTTATAGTCAATGAACAGCATTCTAATGTAGGTGTTCCTTTTGTACAAGTGGGAAAGGGCAGTGTGGACTGAAATAGAGATTGCGTCATCTGTGAATCTGTGGTGGTATGTAAATTGGAGTGGATCTGGGATGATGGTGTTGACTTGAGAAATGACCAGCTTTCAAAGCATTTCATGGCTACAGATGTGAGTGCAATGGGGTAACAGTCATGTAGACAGGTTACCTTGGCGTTTTTGGGCACAGGGACTGTGGTGGTCTGCTTTGAACATAGGCATTAGACTGGATGAGGGAAAGGTTGAAAATGTCAGTGAAAACACTTGCCAGCTGGTCACCGCATGCTCTGAGTATGTGTCCTGGTAATCCGTCTGGCCCTGCTGCCTTGTGAATGTTAACTTGTTTTAAAGGTCTTATTCACATCAGCTACGGAGAGCGTGATCACATTCGCCCGGAACAGCGGGTGCTCTCATGCATGGTTCAGTGTTGCTTGCCTCAAAGCGAGCATAGAAGGCATTTAGCTTGTTTGGTAGACTTACGTCACTGGGCAGCTTGTGACTGGGTTTCCCTTTGTAATCCATGATAGTTTGCAAGACCTGCCACATCCGACGAGCATCAGAGCCTGTGTAGTAGGATTCGATCTTAGTCCTGTATTGACGCTTTGTCTGTGATGGTTCATCGGAGGGTGTGGCGGGATTTCTTATAAGCATCCGGGTTAGTAACCCACTCCTTGAAATCAGCAGCTCTAGCCTTTAGCTCAGTGCAGATGTTGCCTGTATCCATGGCTTCTGGTTAGGATATGTATGTATGGTCACTGTGGGGATAATGTCTACAGTGCACTTATTAATGAAGCTAGTGACTGACTCTCTTGCTCTACTGTGTGTTTAGTGTCACAATACCAGGTTTAGTATCGCGATACTCAATACCTTTACGGTAACACAGCAAACAAATAAGACTTTTTAGCCAGTCACAGAATGGCAGTTTCCAGACAAACTCAGCTACTGCTCTGTTCAATCGTTGGGCATCTTGACTTCAACATCATTACAATTTATATATTTAAAAATAAAAATCTGAGACAGCCATGCATGCGTTAATGGATGAATTATACAATCATACAATCAATTTGACTTTGGTAAAAACAATCTAACTACATAACGGTAATTTATTTGAAAGGTAAATCTCTATTGATAAACTGGGTAAATCAAGATGTAGTCTAGGCCTATCCACATTACAGGTGAATGCATGTTTAATAGGAGTGTGCAATAATTTAGTTATCAAAGTTGTTTTGGCTGTTTTTCATGGGGCTACAGATGACAATTGGTTTCCCTTCCATTTGCAACCTATTTTATTGTACTGATCAACATTTATTTAACTAGGCAAGCCAGTTATGAACAAATTCTTATTTACAATGACGGCCTACACCGGCCAAACCCGGATGACGCTCATCCAATTGTGCGCCTCCCTATCATGGCCGGTTGTGATACAGCCTGGATTTGAACGCCTCTAGCACTAAGATACAGTGCCTTAGACCGCTGCTCCACTCAGGAGCCCATTAGAAGTAGATTCTTTAAAAAAAATATGCACTCTCTTTAACAAGTAATAGCGTCATTCACGTGGCCGTCAGTTCTCTGAGGGAATAAAGCTCACCAGTTGTAGTCCTAAAATCCTGAAAATGAGTTACCTCTGGTTCATTCAACCATACCTATGGTGAAAATTAATGGATAGGTTTTGGGATTAATGCTGAAAATAAGGTCTGAGGTTAACACAGGATTAGGAGATCTTATACACTACACGACCAAAAGTACTGCTTGTTGAACATCTCATTCCAAAATCATGGACTTTAATATGGAGTTGGTCCACCCTTTGCTGCTATAACAGCCTCCACTCTTCTGGGAAGGCTTTCCACTAGATGTTGGAACATTCTGCGGGGACTTGCTTCTATTCAGCCACAAGCATTAGTGAGGTCGGGCACTGATGTTGGCCGATTTAGGTCTGACTTGCAGTCGGCTTTCCAATTCATCCCAAAGGTGTTCGATGGGGTTGAAGTTCAGGGCTCTGTGCAGGCCAGTCAAGTTCTTCCACACTGATCTCGACAAACCATTTCTGTATGGACCTCTTTGTGCACGGGGGCATTGTCATGCTGGAACAGGAAAGGGATTTCCCCAAACTATTGCCTCAAAGTTGGAAGCACAGAATCGTCTAGAATGTCATTGTATGCTGTAGCGTTAAGATTTCACTGGAACTAAGGGACCTAGCCCGAACCATGAAAAACAGCCCCAGGCCATTATTCCTCCTCCACAACTTTACAGTTGGCACTATGCATTGGGGCAGGTAGTGTTCTCCCGGGATCCGTCAAACCCAGATTCGTCCGTCGGACTGCCAGATGGTGAAGCGTGATTCATCACTCCAGAGGACATGTTTTCACTGCTTCAGAGTCCAATGTGGGTTGCGTTACACTTACCGCATTGCCGACCCACTTGTATCAAAATGCATTACTCCAAAATGTAGCTGTCTTCTGCAGGTTGTTGTCTAACCAGTGACGCATTTAAAAACATATCTCCAGTTTCTTTCTTTTTTTTGTGTTCGTTTCAACAGCGTATACAACCTAATTTCCCCCCCTTAATCGATATCAGTAATTTATTACAACATGATTACTATTGTTGCACATGTATGTGTAGATGGTACATTTTATGTTTAGATTTCAATATATCACGAACTGTTTCTGCATACTGGTTATTGATTTGGACACGTTAACTGTGTTTTGGCATTGGGCTATTTATCAAAAAGCAGCCACAGAATTTAGGAATATAAATTTAACTTTCAACATTAATTTCCATTGGTATTGTACTTAATCAGGTAAAAACTGCTAAATCAAATCACATTTATTTATAAAGCCCTTCTTACATCAGCTGATGTCACAGAGTGCTGTACAGAAACCCAGCCTAAAACCCCAAACAGCAAGCAATGCAGGTGTAAAAGCACGGTGGCTAGGAAAAACTCCCTAGAAAGGCCAAAACCTAGGAAGAAACCTAGAGAGGAACCAGGCTGTGAGGGGTGGCCAGTCCTCTTCTGGCTGTGCCGGGTGCAGATTATAACAGAACATGGACAAGATTTTAAAATGTTCATAAAACAGGCAGAACAGNAGGCCAGGTAGGCCTTGAGGAATGGTCCTAATGCTCAGGTCCTCCGAGAAAGAGAGAAGAAAAAAAAAAAAGAAAGAGAGAGAGATAATTAGAGAGAGCATACTTAAATTCCCACAGGACACCAGATAAGAGAAGAAATACTCCAGATATAACAGACGGACCCTAGCCCCCCGACACATAAACTACTGCAGCATAAATACTGGGGGCTGAGACAGGAGGGGTCGGGAGACACTGTGGCCCCATCCGACGATACCCCCGGACAGGGCCAAACAGGCAGGATATAACCCCACCCACTCTGCCGAAGCACAGCCCCCACACCACTAGAGGGATATCTTCAACCACCAACTTACCATCCTGAGACAAGGCCGAGTATAGCCCACAAGATCTCTGCCACGGCACCAGTAAGCCAGTGACTCAGCCCCTGTAATAGGGTTAGAGGCAGAGAATCCCTGTGGAGGGGAACCGGCCAGGCAAAGACAGCAAGGATGGTTTGTTGCTCCAGTGCCTTTCCGTTCACCTTCACACTCCTGGGCCAGACTATACTCAATCATAGGACCTACTGAAGAGATGAGTCTTCAATAAAGACTTAAAGGTTGAGACCGAGTCTGCGTCTCACATGGATAGGCAGACTATTCCATAAAAATGGAGCTCTATAGGAAAAAGCCCTGCCTCCAGCTGTTTGCTTAGAAATTCTAGGGACAGTAAGGAGGCCTGCGTCTGACTGTAGCGTACGTGTAGGTATGTACGGCAGGACCAAATCGGAAAGATAGGTAGGAGCAAGCCCATGTAATGCTTTGTAGGTTAGCAGTAAAACCTTGAAATCAGCCCTTGCCTTAACAGGAAGCCAGTGTAGAGAGGCTAGTACTGGAGTAATATGATCAAATTTTTGGGTTCTAGTCAAGATTCTAGCAGCCGTGTTTAGCACTAAATGAGTCCAACAATGTGCTGCAGTTGATTTTATTTTGATGATATCAAAAATCACCAAAACTGGTTTGCCCTGCCCAATAAGGGGCCGGCTGAGCTGATAGGCTTGATCCGTGAGACACATTTGACAGAAGTACCGAACAATTTTTTTATGTTCTAGTATAGAAAAAGTACAGATGTTTCGGGATACCGTGCAACACTGTGTGTGCGTCTTGCTAGCTGTCACTCAAATGACGACGGGTTAAAGCTCATTGGCTGCAACTAAAATTGCCAAAGTACCTGAGCATGTCTTTAAAGGCTGTAAATTGTCTTCCTTCCAACCAATGCATTCTCTCTGTCATGTCCCTAGGTGGTGACCGTGGTAGGGGTAGTCCAGGCATGTGCGGGCGTGGAGGGATGGACCGTGGCGGCCCTGGAGGCTTCCGTGGATCGTGGAGGTGGATTCAGAGGACGTGGTGGCATGGAAAGAGGAGGCTTCGGAGGCAGGGGCCGTGGTGGCCCTCCCATGAATGACATAGGCAGCCGAGGCAGGAGGGGTATGGGACCCCCCGGCAAGATGATGGAAATATAGTGAGTAAAGAATTATCCACATCCTCAGCTAGCTCACATCAAACAAACCAGCTTCTAATGGACACTTGGGCTTCTCACATTTAACCCCCCCACATAGTTTTGTATGTTTTGTAACTTGATGGCATTGTAAGCAGTCCTGACTCGATTACACACAGTTCTGAACAAAAAGGAAAATACAAAATGGGTTCGGAAAGATGTTGGTTAGTAAATCGGACAAATGTGTTCTTAACAGAAATGGTTATTCCCTCTCCAGGGGAGACCATCGCTAGGACCACAGAGATCGTCCCTACTGAAGGATGCAATGCTTGCATAAATTCTCATGTCATACAGGATATATATATTTTTTTACGTTTTAAACTTGTAACTCCATATTTAATGGTGTTCATTTGATGGCTCGGTAGTTAAACATCAGTGACCTTTTTATTTTATACCAGTAGTGTTCTTTTTTTTATTTTGGGGGTCTGGTTGAACATTTGTGAACTGGTGGCAAATGCATGCAGTCTCGTGTGCAGATATATTGTGGGAGATTTGTTTTTGTGAAACCTTGTGATAAACAAATGTTTTTTAAACCTTTTCTGCCCTTCCTTCTCTGACAATGTTGAATATAAAAAAAAGTAAAATGTAGTCACTGGTTTTATCTTTTATGGGAAAAGGGTGGATCGATGGAATTATCATTTAACGGAATATTGTGGATTAACTGGTTATGAGCTCTCTATGGACTGAATGTGTGATAGTTATGCAGAATTTCTGCAGCCTACCATGACTTTCAACAGATGGACCCTCAACCTGGTCTCAGAGCATTTCGTTGTATTATGTTTTAAATCCGGGTCACTCCATTTAGTATGATATGTTGCATTTGGTACTCTTAATTAAGACTGATGGTTAATGGGTGGGCGTATAACGGGAACATCTAGCAACACAAAGGTTGTGAGTTTGAATCTCATCACGGACAACTTCAGCATTTGTGCTAATTAGCAACTTTTCAACTACTTTTGAGCTACTTTGGCACTACTTAGCATGTTAGCTAACCTTAACCTTTTAAGCTATCCCTAACCTTAACCATTTAACCTAGCTCCTAAACTTAACCCTAACCCGTAGCAACCTAGCTAGAAATCGGAACATATTGTACGTTTTGCAAATTCATAATATATTGTAGGTTTTGCAATTTCGTAACATAATACGAATTGTAATTCGGAACATATCATACGAAATGAGTGATGGACATCCACAAATTATTACATACCATACAAAACTTAACATATCATACTAAATGGAAGACACATTTCAGTTGAATGCATTCAGTTGTACAACTGACTAGGTATCCCCTTTCCCTTTTTCCTTTGAAATGGTGTCCCTGATTTTAAGTACAGAATAATTTATAATGCTCTGAGACCAGGTTGGAACCCTAAGCATATGCTTACTCAAATGAGTTGTAGGCTACATATATTGATTCCTGTTATCCTATGGCGACATCATGCTTCATACACTGGAAATGCAATTAAGCATTCTTGTCATGGTTGATTTTCTTCATTTGAAACAATGAATGCAGTATCCTTAATTTTGCCGAAAAGTAGTGTGAAATGCGACTGGAATTGAGTTGTTTATCACAAGGCTAAATTTAGGTTGGAATTTTTCATATACCAGTGTTTGACTTACAACTCCAGGATTTTTGCCGTCGACTCCTGTGACTGGAGTCGAAAGGAGTCTACTCTTGCTAGACTCCCAAAACACGCTGAAACGGATGCGCACACACATACACACCAAATCAAATTATTTGTCACATGCGCCAAATACAATGTTTACTTACAAGCCCAAAACCAACAATGCAGTTCAAGAAATAGAGTTAAGAAAATATTTACTAAATAAACTAAACTAATAAAAATGAAAAACAACACAAAATGACATAACGAGGCTATATACAGGGGTACTGATACCGAGTCAGTGTGCAGGGATACAGGTTAGTCGAAGTAATTTGTACATGTAGGTAGGCGTAAAGTGACTATGCATAGATAATAAACAGCGAGTAGCAGAAGTGTAAAAACAAAGGGGGGGGGGGGGTCAATGTAAATAGTCTGTGTGGCCATTTGATTATTTGTTCAGCAGTCTTATAGCTTGGGGGTAGAAACTGTTAAGGAGCCTTTTGGACCTCTACATGGCCCTCCGGTACCACTTGTCGTGCGGTAGCAGAGAGAACAGTCTATGAATTGGGTGACTGGAGTCTGACATTTTTTGGGGCCTTCCTCTGACACCGCCTAGTACATCGGTCCTGGATGGCAGGAAGCTTGGCCCCTTGTGACGTATTGGGCCGTACGCACTACCCTCTGTAGCGCCTTATGATTGGATGCCAAGCAGTCAGGATGCTCTTGATGGTGCAGCTGTAGAACCTTTTGAGGATATGGGGACCCATGCCAAATCTTTTTAGTCTCCTGACACCTACCCCGTCCAAACACTAACCCAGACGACGCTGGGCCAATTGTGCACCCCCATATGGGACTCCCAATCACGTCCGGTTGTGATAGAGCCTGGAATCGAACTAGGGTAAGTAGTGATGCCTCGGGAGCCCAAATGATGCTGCCCATTTGCCTATAAAAGGTCTATTTTGTTTTGATATAGAAGGTGACGTGTAGGAACTAGAATATTTCAGTGATTATATTAATTATTTTAGAGATCCCTCCATAGTAGACGTCCTTCCTAATAACAATGCACCACATCCTGCTGATTTGAGCTGCTGAACCGTATTTGCACCTGACTGTGTTTATGGATGAGAAAGTGAACTTGTCATTTCCGAAAAGTTTAGAGGGGACACTACTTTGCGATGTATTGCCTAGGACAGGGCTCTCCATCCTGTAGGTTTTCAATCTAGACCGGATATAGCGCATCTGATTCAATAATTAGCTACTTCATGAACTGAATACGGTTAGTTACAACTGTGGTTGGAGCGAAAACCTGCAGGAAGGTAGCTCTCCAGGAACAGGGCTGGAGAGCCCTAACCTAGGACATCAACAGCCAACTCGGGTTTCATTAAATAAGCTATAGGCAATAATTTTTATTGCACATTTAGGCATAATTAAACTGATGCATTTGGAGATGTTCGAATTCAATTCACTGGCACTATGAAGAATAGCTTAGCCAGGCTCATTGATAGACGAATATATATTTTAATATACTTTTGGTAAAATTACGATGCATTGCTAGATACAGACTGCCAAGATATAGACTACGCGCACGGTTCTGGTTGTCTCCCTGCCTCTTCGCTATAAAAAAAAACCACTAGTGTGTGTTTGGTCTTCGGTCTTGTGTGTAGAATAGCTCCGCCGACATGCCTGGCTGTGCCCCTCCCATCTCGCTCTCTCCGTCACTAGCTCGCTTTTTCTTTGCTGTGAAAGATGCGAGAGTTTGTGTTCTCGAAGTAGACTACGGAAAATAGTTTAATTCGTTGCGAAATGTTAGGAGTTGAGGAGTCGATTCCTAGCGCAATCGAAGCTTAACACCCAGAAATTAGAGTCGACCACGGGAGTCGACTCCCCTCCACTATTTACGTCGCACACTCCCCTTACTCTCATCAGGACCAGTGCTGAAGGCTCAACTAGGTTAGGGGGAGAAGGTTAAACACGCTCTCCACCCCCGTGGCAACCCCTCCATCTAGCTGAACGACTAATAGCTATTACAGTGGGTTACCTCATCCGCGTTACTTGATGGGTAAAGCAGGTGCGGTGTTGGTCTTTCCTACTATGAATCATAGGGAAGTTAGCTAGCAGTATCATCCTTCCACACAGAGCTAGCTACAGCTGTGTTGATTCCTCTGCTCTGACTCCATCTACCGCTGACAGTGGGGCAAATGAGTGAACCGGTGAAGAGTTTGCCTTCCCCTACTTCTTCAGGGGGGCAACCTGCGGGATCTGATACCTACAAAGGCTGGCTGTATAAATGGACTAACTACTTGAAGGGCTACCAACGCCGGTGGTTCGTCCTTAGCAACGGCCTTCTGTCATATTACAGGTAGCTATCTACTGTAGATGTCAAATCAGGCTAGCTAGCACTGCATTAATCCTAGCAAAATCAAGTGCAGTTTCAATCCCACAGTGGCTGTTATTTTAGATTAATCATGTAGTTGACAGTCTATAGACTGTGCTTGACGTTCACAATTAATATAAATGCCGAGGCTTTTTAACTAACATAGCTAGCTAGCTAGTTAGGCCAATATTACTAATCAAAACAAGTATCTTATCTGTTTAGCTATGTGGCAATTAAGAACTGCATGCCATGAGCTTCATCCATCCATTTCCCACAGGAAGGCAATTCTCTAGTCACAGTCAATGACATGGCATAAATGCAGAATGAGCTAGCTGGACACAATTAGCCTAACCCCCCAAAATATCTAGCTAGCTAGAAACGTATCAGACTCCAAATGAGTGAATATTTATTTTCGCCTATATGATGTAGTCATATTTTTGCAAATGTCATGTAGAGAATTCTTATAGATGAATCTGTGAATAATATTTTTGATTTTTAGATTTAAAAAAATGTATTTAGACCTAGATATGTTCTATTCCAGGAACGACTGTCATTGTATGTAGTGTAGTATGCTCTATGTAACAAGTAGGGGACCTATCTAGGTCCTAACATTTCATTATGATGATGATAATGTATGACATGTTTTACCTGATGCATCATGATGCTTTAAAAATGTGTGGAAGTGTGGTCTGCTGATTCAGTAATGGCCAGTTGTTAGGCACATTTCCCTAAAACCAGTTAATAGTGAGTGATGTCAGTCAGTGTGATGCACTTTAATTGTGAAGCAGTAGTCAGAGGTGTGTGTGTGTGTGTGCGCGTGCGGGCACACTTGGGCATCCGCACTTACCCCGGCTGCCCTACAGTCTCGGTGGGAATGCACAGCTCTGCTGTTACGTCATTCACAACAAAGAGAGATGGACACAGATAGAGAAACTGAAAAGCATAGAGGCAAGGACTGGTGGAGAATGCAAAAACTTCCATTCAGTCATTCAGTACCACAGACATACTCCAGCAGCTGTAGCCTCCCCATGGCTCTTTGGGCTTATACCGTTTGAACACATTAGACTTAGAGCCTAATGGAGGAGCTGTCGTGTTCACTGTGTTTTTATAGAGCCTAATGGGTTTTATACACTGCTCCTTTGTAGATTCAACTCTACTTTCTCTCTCTTTCCACTCTCCTCTGTGGCATGTGTGTTTATGTAACTGTACTCTCGAGTACTACCGCTGTATAAAGAGTTCATGCCCTGACCAACGCATGCACATTGCACCGACATGCACACACGAACACACTTCCAAGCACTCACATCAGCTATGCTCAAGTATGCAGGTGTAGCAAACCATGAGATACTTTTATGAACTATTAAACAATTGCATGTGTGTGGATTTGTGTATGTGCGAGAGTATGCATGCCCTGTTATGTATCATTTCTGTCTCTGTAGAACTAGATTTAGTCAGCAGCCTCTTCTCCCCTGTCTCTGTGTGTGTACGTGTGTCTGTGTGTGAATGTGTCTCTGTGCATTAGGACTCAGGCAGAGATGGCCCACACTTGCCGTGGCACCATCACCCTGGCGACGGCACACATTGAGGTGGGTGACACCTGCCACCTGGTGCTGACCAGCGGAGGGCGGAACTACCACCTGAAGGCCACTTCCGATGGGGAGAGTCAGCGCTGGGTCTCGGCTCTCCAACAGGCTAAGGCCAACACCACTCACATGATGCACCAATCAGGTGTGAGCAAGAGGAAAATCATATTTGGGTGGATTGGGAGGTTTTACATGGGAGAGTGGATAAAGAATGCTTAGCTTGGTATATATTTAGAAATAACGAAAGTAGGACAAAACTGTAGGAATTGTGACCATACTGCTGTACAGAACACAGTGATTTGTGACCCTGTTGAAAGGAATTGGACTATAAATTATGAAAAAGTTATATCAAACCAATATGAGACTCACTGGGATATTTGACCTTTCTTCTCATTCAAGGCGAGAATGTATATTGGGACGGTGACTAACCTTTAAAGCATCCACTACTTTTCTGAAAATTATAAGGTTAACCTGTTACGGATCCAATCCCGTGAACGGGATCGATTTTGACAACATCCGGTGAAATGCAGAGCACCAAATTCAAATTACAAAAATACTAATTTCAAACATTCATGAAAATACAAATGCTGCACACCCTTCAAAAGCTTAGACTCTTGTTAATCTAACAGCATTGTCAGATTTCAAAAAGGCTTTACGGCGAAAGCAGAACATTTGATTGTCTGAGGACAGTGCCCCACTCAAAAACTCAATTAGCATAATAACATAAACAGCAAAGGTGTCACAAAACTCATAAATAGCATAAAATAAATCGCTTACCTTTGATGATCTTCCTCTGATGGCATACCCAAGCATCCAGGTTACACAATAAAATGTCCTTTTGTTCGATAAAGTTTATATCTTTATATCCTCTTTATATCCATATATCTCCGTTTGGTTGGCGCGTTTTGTTCAGTAATCCACCTGCCCAAAGGCTTTCATCCATGCAGACAAACGATATCCCAAAACAATACGTGAAAAATCCAAAACAGTACACTTGCCATGAACTCAGGAACAAGTGGTCTTACTCCCTTGATTTTCATGATTGAAGCTTCCAACCTTTTTCTAAAGACTGTTGACATCTAGTGGAAGCCATAGGAACTGCAATCTGGGGGTTAAACTATGAGGCTTTGAATAGCTGGCCTATTGAAAACAGTGTGACATGACTGATTCAGACATCCCAGATGGATTTTGCTTGGGTTTTTGCCTGCCATATCAGTTCTGTTATACTCACAGACATTATGTTAACAGTTTTAGAAACTTCAGAGTGTTTTCTATCCAAAGCTACTAATTATATGCATATCCTAGCTGGGCCTGAGTAACAGGCAGTTTACTTTGGGCACGTTTTTCATCCGAACTTCGAAATACTGCCCCCTAGCCCTAAAAAGTTAAGGACCTGGGGTAAACAAATCTTAGTGTAGTATTCAATGTCAAGGTTACCAGTGTTATTCATGCATCAACCACAAGGTGTAGCACTTTCTCAACAAATGGGACAAGTATTCCTGTTTTCTCTATATATAATGCAACATTTAAATATAATTTTACTTTGGCGGTTTGTTGTCTGTTCCCTTAAAATCTTCCAGTACTATCATGTGGCCTTTATGCACATTGCATTGCAAAGTGGGCACACTGCTCTAGGGTCCTTTTAAAATAAATTGGCTTGATTGAACAGTCTAATTCTGAGCTATGTCTCCACCAATTGCTGGTCTCAGTCCAGGTCTCTGATTTGCACTTCATGGGAATGTGGAAATGAGGATGACTGCCATGGATGGTGCAAGGGTACTGTTTGTAATGGCGACCCAGTCTCTCTCTCTCTCTCTCTCTCTCTCTCTCTCCTACTCACTCTTTCACATCTAATTTCCATCTTCCCTCACATACTTGCTCTCTATTTCCCTCTTTACACCTCTCTCTCCCTCCCCCTCCCTTTTTTCTGAATATGACGACAGCCAGAGCTGAATGAAGTGATCTTCCAGCATTTTAACTCCTCCTCCCACTCTGCTATGGAGAGTGAGAGGGAAAGAGAGGAGGAAGCAAGAGAAGGTGAAGGAGAGAGAGGCAGGGGAGTAAGAGGGAGGGTTGCTTCATATTTTCATTCAGACAATTTTCTTTCCGTCTGCACTGTAAGGAGAAGAGAAAGAGATTGAATGCAGCCTCTGTAATGAATTTTCCTCTGTAAGTATTGATTACCTGCTATAATCATATTGAGGACAGAAATGTCAAGTAAGCTATAGTGGAGGGGTGTGTGTGTGTGGATTAATTCCCTGTGTTGTAATGTAAGGTGTTTTTCTTTTGTCCTCATGCTAATTTACTTTGACAGTAAGTGGGGTGGGCTTATTTCTGGATGGGACTTTACTAGTGTGTGTGTTTATGAACTATGACAGATTTCCCAGTAGTGTTGCACAAGATTGATGATCTGAACACCAATCAACCTCATTGGGCCCCTTATTTAATTTTTCAGCTGCACAATGGGACAAGTGTGATTTACCTGCTACTTTGTTATTTGGCATCTTTTATACGTTCGCTTTTCTTGGCGGAAATGCTGAGTCAAAGCTCTCTCTTTTTCCTCTTTATTGATTTGAACTGACCTAAATATGACAATGGTGGTAATAGGTCTATTAAATGTAAAGTATGTTTTTCTACAGATTAGGGTTTATGACAGATTTTCTCAGGCTCTGCATTCATAGGAGAGGGGTGGGCCTCTGCCTCTGTCCCCAGTAGTCTTACCCTTGGGAAGGTTTGTTTGTCTGTGTATGCTTGTGTGTTTATGAACATGGGTGCAAACTTTAAAGTCCTCTGTTTCTTTATTCAACATTTATTTAAATTCTTATTTACATTAACAGCCTGGCAAGTGGCTAGGGTCCGTGCGGCCAAACAAACACATGTAGCAATAAAGCTAGGCTAAGTCAACAGGATTTGAAGGGTCTGAGCCCATTTAGATGGTTTTACATTTGCCCATGGCTCAAAGTGCTTACAGTACAGTGGACACCGATGGTGCAATAATGGTTATGTCAGTAAATGTACAGTTATGACTATAACTACTGTTCCCTGAAGGAGGGAAACGAGATACAACACAGCTATGTGGAGTTCCCGGGCTAGCGCCCTCTACTGAAGAACATTAGAATCACGCCTGACATGGCCAATGAACACCGTGCCTCACCGGAAGCCCCGCTTTCCACAGGTGATAAACCCGAGGCACGGATTCCTTCAATTCAGTATCGCTCTTCAATGAGCCCAGAACTAGGCGGTGCGGGGCCAAACAGATGTTGTACCTTGTTTCCCTCCATCAGGGAACAATGGTCATAGTCATAACTGTACCTTCCCTTTTCAGTTTGTCAACTCGGTACAACATAGCTATGGGGACATGAAATCAATCCCTAAGCCGACCCCAGCGGACACCAAATGAAATGGCCCACTGCAGACCTCCCAGAGCCCGACAGGAAAACCTGCATGACCTGGGTATTGTTCAATCTGCACGCTGCTTAATGACACTCTTCTGCCCCAGCCATAAGCATACAGTGGGCTACACTGGGGGCAGTGACATCCAGCAATAAAACCTTACAAAAGTGTGTGGTGATGCCCAACTCGCCGCAGCACAAATATCTCCTACAGGCAACTCTTTAAACAACGCCCAAGACGCTGCCAGACCCCAGGTGGAGTGGGTGTGTACACCGTTAGGTAATCCCTGACTTTTGCTATCATATGCCAGAGAAATAGCCTCCACAATCCAGACGCTACTTAGAAAGCACTCTACCATGAGTCGGATTAGCAAAACAGACAAAAAGTTAGTCACGGACACCCCTGACCAGTCAATGTAGTCCAATATACTGAGCCGCAGACTCTGCATAGGTGCCAAACCCACCTCCACAACCTTAGTGAAAGTGAAAGGGAGGAACAGAACTCGTAGGCTACAGCCTCGAAATGGAACCTCAGGAACTTTCCTGTGAGGGGGATACATGGCCACATGACAGTATTCGTCCTTCAGGACGATGTAGGTGAACCAACCGCTGACTAGAACAACCGGTTGTTCGTGAGCATTCTGAATTTGTAGACCCTGAAGTGGGTTTATCACCTGTGGAAGGCGGGGCTTCCGGTGAGGCATGGTGTTCATTGGCCTTGTCAGGCGTGACTCTAATGTTCTTCAGTAGAGGGTGCTACTGCGCAAACTCCCCATAGCTGTGTTGTACCGAGTTGACCGACTGAAAGGTAACTAACTACATTACTCTAACCAAAGCTTTGGATTTTAATTCAGTATCAGTCTTATGGTCTCTGCTCTAATTCCCTAGTCAATGAGGTTGGGCACCAGTAAGGAGCTGCCACCATATTAAGGAGTTGTACATCCTAACAGTGACTGATATTGTTCTGGTATTGTTTTGTCCCATCAGAAGTTCACCAGATTGGGGTTTACTGAAGTCATTTGTGTGTGCGTGTACGAGCGTGCTTTCTAGCGAGAGATTGTATGGGCTATGTGTGTAGATGTGTGTGATCGGCCTTTGGATGATTGATTATTATAACTACAGAGGTCTTCAGTAATGACATCATAGGTGATAATAGATTGGCACGCCAGTTTTAACTGGATTGTAGCTCTGCTGCGATCTCCATCATCTGTCAGGGTCTTACTGTATTCTAGTTAACAGTAGCTGTCTCTCCTCTTCCTGGTATCTTTTCTGTCTCCGTCCCTATTGTGGGTTCCCTCTCCATCAATTGTAGGGGTGGATCGTAGTGAGATGTCTCAGAATCAGGGCCAACAAGGGCCATCTTGAACAATTATCTGCTGACGTGTTTTCCTCTGACACCCACACATGACAGATGACAGTGATGATGGTACACATGACAGTGATGATGGGTACTTAATGATTGCACACACAGAAACACACACACCCTCCTCCTGTCCTATTGTATCGCAGATATTACTCACAGTCCATTTAGACTACGTTATCACAATATGTGTCTTAGCAGGGGTGTGCCTCTTCATACAGACATGTTTTGGTGATTATGTAGATGCAGTTGGAAACTACCTGGTGTCATAGCAGTACCATGCAGAGCAGCTGTCGGAGGTACGTGTGTGTGTGTGTGTGTGTGTGTGTGTGTGTGTGTGTGTGTGTGTGTGTGTGTGTGTGTGAGAGAGAGATATCTCCTGGAGATATCTCATGGGAACTCTTATCTTTCTCTCTCCCACTGTGCTGTATATGGGTCATCGGACCAATGCAGATGCCTGAAGGAGTTTTCACTCTCTCGTATTAATCTTCTTCCCCTGAGAGCTCAGTAATCCACTTTCCCCTGATAGTTTTTTCCTCTAATAACAGCATCAAATCAAATTTTATTTGTCACGCGCGCCGAATACAACAGGTGTAGACCTTACAGTGAAATGCTTATTTACAAGCCCTTAACCAACAATGCAGTTTTAAGAAAAATACCTAAAGAAAATAAATAAATGAATAATGCAAATAGTCAGGGTAGCCATTTGATTAGCTGTTCAGGAGTCTTATGGCTTGGGGGTAAAAGCTGTTTAGAAGCCTCTTGGACCTAAACTTGGCGCTCCGGTACCGCTTGCCGTGCGGTAGCAGAAAGAACAGTCTATGACTAGGATGGCTGGAGTCTTTGACATTTTTTAGGGCCTTCCTCTGACACCGCCTGGTATAGAGGTCCTGGATGGCAGGAAGTTTGGCCCCAGTGATGTACTGGGCCATACGCACTACCCTCTGTAGTGCATTGCGGTCAGAGGCCGAGCAGTTGCCATACAAGGCAGTGATGCAACCCGTCAGGATGCTCTCGATGGTGCAGCTGTAGAACCTTTTGAGGATCTGAGGACCCATGCCAAATCTTTTCAGTCTCCTGAGGGGGAATAGGTTTTGTTGTGCCCTCTTCACAACTGTCTTGGTGTGCTTGGACCATGTTAGTTTGTTGGTGATTTGGACACCATGGGAGTTCTTCACTGTGCACTGGCGCTCCAAGGCTGCTCTGCCTGACACTGGTCTATATTCAGAAAACCTACCTGCCTGAATGGGAGATTGTAGCTGATATGTGAATGCATGTGTCACGTGAAGCAGGCAAATGCAGGAGCTGATGGATTTGGCCCAGTAGGATCTACTGTAGGCATTTGTGATTTTTACATTGTTTATACTCAAATTTACTCACAACCACTGGAGTCATAACAGTTTGACCCAGTTGTAGAAATATCCCTATGGAAATGAGAAACCTACTATTTATATCTCTATTTAAAGTGTCATGGTTTTAGAATGTTATTTGTAGATATCACTTGTAGTGTCAGTACTATGTTAGAGTTCTGAGGTGTCAATGATGTAGACTCCAGGTGACTTTGTTGTTGTTGTAGGATGCAGATGGCAGGGTCGGGGAGACCTAGGTGACCATGGCGGGTGTTCAGACACCAGACACCAGCAGCTCTGAGATGTCTGTAACACTGATGCTCTTTCTCTCACTGAGAAGTCCTTTCTCCCTGTCTCTGGGCGCCTCAAGGTTCATATAATGATCCCTCCCCAGAATATGTCTGTCTCTGCTGGTACTGGCCTATTTATTTCCTCTCAGCTGCCTGTGACTGATGGCCCCGTTCATACCAACACGGGGAGGAGCGGAGGGAAGTGAAGTGCGTCATCTTTTTTTTCTCCCTCCCGCTGCTAAAAATAACTCAGCCCTGCAACTGCATGGGCCTGTGTTTCCACGGCAACGGTGGAAATGTCATTCACAGCTTTCTGCTGGCGAGGGGGAGGGGGAGTGAGGGGGGGGCAACGACAGTTTGTAGAGTTAATATATCTTTCTCTCTCCTTGTCTTTCTTTCCATCCCTCACGCTCTCTCCATCTATTCCCATACAGGACTTCACGTAATAGCTCTCCATCGATCCCTCCCTTTCCTTTGTCTCCATGTCTATTTTTCAATGAGATGTTGTTTTATATCTGTGTGCCTCACAATTATAAGTGTCCACAGTATCTATGCCTCACCTTCTTGGTACATAATGGAAACTTAAATGAGTGTGACCGTCCTACGGCATGAAAGAAAATAAATAACACTTTCCACCCTCAAAATTAATCATAATGTCTTCCACTTACAGACTATAAGTGCTATTCTAAGAATCTGGCTTCGTAAGCAAATGCCTGAATGCATGGTAACTCAGTGCTGCACCCTCTGACTCTGCCTTCCACCCTGTCTGGTCTGCAGATGACTCTGGAGACGAGGCCCCCGTGCCCCAGCCAGACCGGGCCCTGACCCAGGGGGCTCTGAAGACCCTGGCCAGTAAGCTGGACGACCTGAGCACCTGCAACGAGCTAATCGGCAAACACGGCACCGCCCTGCAGCGATCCCTCAGCGAGCTAGAGGACTTACGCACGGCCACCGACGGCACCGACAAACTCAAGACCGTCAACGAGCGTGCCACGCTCTTCCGCATCACCTCCAATGCTATGATCAATGTGAGGACCGACTCACTGCTGCTAACACTTTGCTAACATTTCACTACAACGCCTATTGGCTACTTCATTCGATCTTTCTGTATGACCAATGCTAGTAGTCAATCTAATGCTTTAATCAATACAACAATAAGAACTCTTAATACCATGATCAATAGAAGTGTTTATTACATATTGACTGTGTGGTGTAGCTAAGCTCTGTAGATGTGTTATGGATGTATTGTCACCTCTGTGGCTGCAGGCCTGTCGGGACTTCCTGGACGTAGCAGAGACACACAGCCGGAGGTGGCAGAGAGCCCTGCAGTATGAGAGAGAACAGCGCCACCACCTGGAGGAGACTATTGAACAGCTAGCCAAGCAGCACAACAGCCTGGAGAGGGCCTGGAGAGAGGCTCCCAGCACACACCCAGGTCAGAGGCACACACACACACTCACACACATAAGCAGTCTGTTCTCTCCTCTCATATTTGGTAGTGCAACTGATTTAGAAAACACTGTCAATGGTTTAAGTTCTTACTGTGAAGGTAGTTTGGTGCAGTTTATTGCTTGGTATGGATTGGAATCTCACAAGAAGCTGGCCCTCCTCTGGTCATCCCTGGCACTGCACTCAAAGTAGGCACTATATCAGTGTGATTATGTCGCTGGTTTGTCTTTCCGAATTTTATTTATATCATACATGCACTCAGGTTAGAAAATCAGATCTACACAAACAAAAACACCAAACACGACCCCGCCCTGTGCAACTGGGTCCTGGACTTTCTGACGGGCTGCCCCCAGGTGGTGAGGGTAGGAAACAACATCTCCACCCCGCTGATCCTCAACACTGGGGCCCCACAAGGGTGCGTGCTCAGCCCCCTCCTGTACTCCCTGCTCACCCATGACTGCGTGGCCATGCTCGCCTCCAATCATCAAGTTTGCAGACGACACTACAGTGGTAGGCTTGATTACCAACAACGACGAGACGGCCTACAGAGAGGAGGTGAGGGCCATCGGAGTGTGGTGTTTTTTCAAGAAAATAACCTCACTCAACGTCAACAAAACAAAGGAGATGATCGTGGACTTCAGGAAACAGCAGAGGGAGCATCCCCCCATCCACATCGACGGGACAGTAGTGGAGAAGGTGGAAAGTTTTAAGTTCCTCTGCGTACACATCAAGGACAAAATGAAATGGTCCACCCACACAGACAGCGTGTGGAAGAAGGTGCAACAGCGCCTCTTCAACCTCAGGAGGCTGAAGAAATTTGGCTTGTCACCTAAAACACTCACAAACTTTTACAGATGCACAATCGAGAGCATCTTGTTGGGCTGTATCACCACCTGTTACGGCAACTGCTCCGCCCACAACCGCAAGGCTCTCCAGAGGGTAGTGTGGACTGCACAACGTATCACCGGGGGCAAACTACCCGCCCTCCAGGACACCTACAGCACCCGATGTCACAGGAAGGCCAAAAAGATAATCAAGGACAACAACCACCCACGCCACTGCCTGTTCACCCCGCTATCATCCAGAAGGCAAGGTCAGTACAGGTGCATCAAAGCTGGGACTAGAGACTAAAAAACCGCTTCTATCTCAAAGCCGTCAGACTGTTAAACAGCCATCACTAACATAGAGTGGCTGCTGCCAACATACAGACTCAAATCTCTGACCACTTTAATACATTTCATAAATGGATTTAATAAAGGTATCACTAGTCACTTTAAATAATGTCACTTTAATAATGTCTACATATCCTACATTACTCATCTCATATGTACAGTTGAAGTCGGAAGTTTACATACACCTTAGCCAAATACATTTAAACTCAGTTTTTCACAGTTCCTGACATTTAATCCTAGTAAAAATTCCCTGTCTTAGGTCAGTTAGGATCACCACTTTATTTGAAGAATGTGAAATGTTTGAATAATAGTAGAGAGAATGATTTATTTCAACTTTTATTTCTTTCATCACATTCCCAGTGGGTCAGAAGTTTACATACACTCAATTAGTATTTGGTAGCATTGCCTTTAAATTGTTTAACTTGGGTCAAACGTTTCGGGTAGCCTTCCACAAGCTTCCCACAATAAGTTGGGTGAATTTTGGCCCATTCCTCCTGACAGAGCTGGTGTAACTGAGTCAGGTTTGTAGGCCTCCTTGCTCGCACACGCTTTTTCAGTTCTGCCCACAAATTTTCTATAGGATTGAGGTAAGGGCTTTGTGATGGCCACTCCAATACCTTGACTTTGTTGTCCTTAAGCCATTTTCCCACAACTTTGGATGGATGCTTGGGGTCATTGTCCATTTGGAAAACACATTTGCGACAAAGCTTTAACTTCCTGACTGATGTCTTGAGATGTTGCTTCAATATATCCACATAATTTTCCTACCCCATGATGCCATCTATTTTGTGAAGTGTACCAGTCCCTCCTGCAGCAAAGCACTCCCTCAACATGATGCTGCCCCCCCATGCTTCACGTTGGGATGGTGTTCTTCGGCTTGCAAGCCTCCCCTTTTTCCTCCAAACATAACGATGGTCATTATGGCCAAACAGTTCTATTTCTGTTTCATCAGACCAGAGGTCATTTCTCCAAAAAAGTACAATCTTTGTCCCCATGTGCAGTTGCAAACCGTAGTCTGGCTTTTTTATGGCGGTTTTGGAGCAGTGGCTTCTTCCTTGCAGAGCGGCCTTTCAGGTTATGTCGATATAGGACTCGTTTTACTGTGGCTATAGATACTTTTGTACCTGTTTCCTCCAGCATCTTCACAAGGTCCTTTGCTGTTATTCTGGGATTGATTTGCACTTTTCGCACCAAAGTATGTTCATCTCTAGGAGACAGAATGCGTCTCCTTCCTGAGCGGTATGACGGCTGCGTGGTCCCATGGTGTTTATACTTGCGTACTATTGTTTGTACAGATGAACGTGGTACCTTCAGGCTTTTGGAAATTGCTCCCAAGGATGAACCAGACATGTGGAGGTGTAAAATTTTTTATCTGAGGTCTTGGCTGATTTCTTTTGATTTCCCCATGATGTCAAGCAAAGAGGCACTAAGTTTGAAGGTAGGCCTTGAAATACATCCACAGGTACACCTCCAAATGACTCAAATGATGTAAGTTAGCCTATCAGAAGCTTCTAAAGCCATGACATTTTCTGGAATTTTCCAAGCTGTTTAAAGGCACAGTCAATTTAGTGTATGTAAACTTCTGACCCACTGGAATTGTGATACAGTGAATTATAAGTTAAATAATCTGTCTGTAAACAATTGTTGGAAAAATTACTTGTGTCATGCACAAAGTAGATGTCCTAACCGACTTGCCAAAACTATAGTTTGTTAAGAAGAATTTGTGGAGTGGTTGAAAAATGAGTTTTAATGACTCCAACCTAAGTGTATGTAAACTTCCGACTTCAACTGTATATACTGTATTCTATACCATCTACTGCATCTTTCCTATGCCGCACGGCCATCGCTCATCCATATATTTATATGTACATATTTGTATTCATCCCTTTACATGTGTGTGTGGATAAGGTAGTCGTTGTGAATTTGTTAGATTACTTGTTAGATATTACTGCACTGTCAGAACTAGAAGCACAAGCATTTCGCTACATTCGCATTAACATCTGCTAACCATGTGTATGTGACCAATACAATTTGTTTTAATTTGAATGATCTTGTGTCCCTGGCAGACGGGAGTGAGAGGACGCGGGAGGGGGATGCCAGTGATGAGAATGAGGACACAGAGTTTTTTGATGCCATGGAGGACTCCCCTGCTTTCATCACAGTGACTGCCACTGACCACACCCAGCACAGGTCAGTCAGGGTCGCTGGGATGAAACCCTGAAGAAGGAAGCTTGCTGTTGAAACATTAGTTTAATGGATTTTGCATCGGAACTGTGAGAGTATATGGCTTTTCTTTTCTCAGTTAGGGTCGCTGACCTCATTTCTACTGATCATGGGGCCAAGTAGAGTTCATTCATATAGCTATGTAATATGACGATGCTAGTATAATTCATTATACTTCTTTATGTCTAATGAATTCATTATACTGTGTTTTGTGTATACGGTAGTCATAGTGCGTTTGTGTTTCAGACGCTCAGCCAGTAACCAGAGTATCATGAGCGGGGGATTACCCAATAATGAATGGAGCCACAACGAGAAGGTGAGTCTGCAGGCTTCTGCTCTTTACCACACCTTTACATACCCAGCCGTAGTAAACCATGGACAACTGTATCTTACCTTAGGGCCTAAGGGATTGTACGATACAATACTTAATGGTGAGATCTATCCTATAATACTTCAGCTTACCTGACTGTTTGACATGTATTTGTTCTCAGGACGCTGGCTCCGACAACATGCAGCTGCGCAGAGTTAGACGCAGCCGCATCCCGGACAAACCCAACTACTCCCTCAACCTGTGGAGCATCATGAAGAACTGCATTGGCAAGGAGCTGTCCAAGATCCCCATGCCTGTAAGAGAAACGAGAAGTGATTACGCGGTCTGTACTAGTATTTGCACTATGTAGTGTGTGCGTATCAAATGCAACCTCTAGCAATCAATCACATTTATTTTATAAAGCCTTTTTTACATCAGCAGTTGTCACAACGTGCTATACAGATACCCAGCCTAAAACCCTAAAGAGCAAGCAATGCAGATGCAGAAGCACAGTGGTTAGGAAAAACTGTAGAAGGCAGGAACCAGGCTCCAAGGGGTGGCTAGTCCTCTTCTGGCTGTACCGGTTGGAGATTTAAAGACTGGTTCATAGATGACCAGCAGGGTAAAATAATAACCATGGTGGCTATAGAGCACAGGTATTCAACTCTGCTGGTTTTCTGTTCTTTTTGATAATTAATTGCACCCACCTGGTGTCCCAGGACTAAATCAGACCCTGATTAGAGGGGAAGAATGAAACAAAGCAGTGGAACTCAATGTCAGTTTGCTCTAACTCCAATGTGTGTGTGCGTGCGTTCCTGTGTGTGTTACCTCAGGTGAACTTCAATGAGCCCCTGTCGATGCTGCAGCGTCTGACTGAAGATCTGGAGTACAGTGACCTGCTGGACCGGGCAGCTCGCTGCGAATCGTCCCTGGAGCAGATGTGCCTGGTGGCAGCCTTCTCTGTATCCTCCTACTCGACCACCATCCACCGCACTGCCAAGCCCTTCAACCCCCTGCTGGGGGAGACCTACGAGCTGGACCGCCTGGACGACTTCGGCTACCGCTCCATCTGCGAGCAGGTCAGACACGACGCACGCACACAAACACACAGACTCTCTCTCTCTCTCTCTCTCTCTCTCTCTCTCTCTGAAACGTATGTCTGAGATGCACAGAGGGATCTTATAATAAATAATGGGGCCAATGGGTGACATTGGAATAACAATTTCTAAATGGTTTGAAATGAAAATAAAAAGGAATTTCATGCAGTTCCACATGTACTAAAAGTGAAAATATATGAAAATTGGCCCATAACTCCTATACAACAAGGACTATACATCCTTTAAGCAGGGTTCATACAGACATTGGTAAGTCAAATTCAAGGACTTTATGGAACTTTTTCAAGCACTTAATATGAGGAAGACAATATTGAAGTTGCCGGAAACAAACGAAAGTGGCCACATCTTTCACAAAAACAGATAAAAAATGAAATCATTATAAGGGAGCAGGAGAACGTATAAATTGGCTACAATAATTACAAGAACTTTAAGCACCAAATTGAGGAAATGTCTGTTCCAGTACTAGGCCTATTCCAGTACTTGAATTTTGTTATTACATTACCAGATCATATTGTGAATAAGCCCACTAGAATATTTATTTTGTTGTCAATATATCCAGAATAATTAATAGGAATAGAGTCTGTCCTAACAATTGCTCACAGTAGACAAAAACATATGAAAACACGAACTCATTACCTTGATGCTTTCCATAATAAATCTAACGAGACCCTGCTGTAAATCAAGCAGAAAATAACAGATGATCAACATTCGCTAGGGATATTCGATCCAACGTGGATGCAGCCACAACTGTCTTCACCTGGCATAAGGAATGAGACATCAAAATATTCTGGACATTCTTCCTGGATCAGGAAGGAATCTTCACTCTGTAACTAATCAGCTGGACACCAAATGCGCATCCAACAAGTATTATGCATAATTATTGAAGAACCACGTTAATGACAGTATCGATTTAGGTTTTAAGTATCAAGAGAAGGTGACTTTCGGATAGAAACATTTGATTTTGCAATCGCATACATTATTTCGGATTTGTGTGCCCAAGAAAACTTTTTTCAAAACTGTCCGAAAGCTAGATCTAGGATTCTTACATATTACATGTATGATATTTCGACAACATACACTGCCATAAATGCAAGGACAGAAAAGTAATGTTTTATGTCACCCGATTTTGTTCAAATCCATCAAGACACCCACCATCATAACTCGTGACTTTTATTGAACATACAGTTGAAGTCGGAAGTTTACATAGGAGGAGATGCATTCTGTAAGGAGACGCGTTCTGTCTCCTAGAGATTAATGTACTTTGGTGCGAAAAGTGCAAATCAATCCCAGAACAACAGCAAAGGACTTTGTGAAGATGCTGGAGGAAACAGGTACAGTAAAACGAGTCCTATATCGACATAATCTGAAAGGCCTCTCAGCCAGGAAGAAGCCACTGCTCCAAAACCGCCATAAAAAAGCCAGACTACGGTTTGCAACTGCACATGGGGACAAAGATTGTACTTTTTGGAGAAATGTCCTCTGGTCTGAAGAATCAAAAATAGAACTGTTTGGCCATAATGAACATTGTTATGTTTGGAGGAAAAAGGAGGATGCTTGCAAGCCGAAGAACTCCATCCCAACGTGAAGCACGGGGGTGGCAGCATCATGTTGTGGGGGTGCTTTGCTGCAGGAGGGACTGGTGCACTTCACAAAATAGATGGCATCATGAGGAAGGAAAATGATGTTGATATATTGAAGCAACATCTCAAGACATCAGTCAGGAATTTAAAGCTTGGTCGCAAATGGGTCTTCCAAATGAACAATGACCCCAAGCATACATCCAAAGTTGTGGCAAAATGGCTTAAGGACAACAAAGTCAAGGTATTGGAGTGGCCATCACAAAGCCCTTGACTCAATCCTATAGAACATTTGTGGTCAGAACTGAAAAAGCGTGTGCGAGCAAGGAGGCCTACAAACCTGACTCAGTTACACCAGCTCTGTCAGGAGGAATGGGCCAAAATTCACCCAACTTATTGTGGGAAGCTTGTGGAAGGATGTGTCAAATTGACATTTTTTCTTAACTTTTAAACTGCCATTTTTTATCGGTTTTTAACGCTAAGAAATAAAAAGGGTGCGTCCCTTTTGGATAGTTAAGCATTGTACCTGTACTACCATTACTGTACCTCAATTCCACCTTGCAAAGTTTTCATTTCCATCTAATTTATCTTCTTGAAGTTTTGCCATACAGGACTTCGCTGCTGTCGCTTGCCTTTCTCTATCATTTTTCCAACTCTTAACGGCGATGACATATTGGTGGAGAGTCGACTCCAAAATACACATCGACTCTCATTTCTGAGTGCCAAGATGACTGCTAAGATTCAGTATTTTTGGAACAGAGAAGACTGATTATTTGCCATACTTTCAAGAAGACAAACCCTCGCATCTTTCTTAGAGAGAAGGGAGTCGTACGTATAGGCAGGTCAGCCACCAGGCAGACTGAGTCAGAACCATTCACTAGGCATATCTTTCGTCAATCAAAACCAGTATCTCGCAATGGAATGCTGTATCTCGCAATTTCTTGGCTCGCAACTTCAGTAAAGCATGGCCTATCATCAATGAATAGGATATTCTACACGCAAGACCGAAGACTGAACACACACTCGCATCATTAGTGAAGAGAAAGAGCAGGTGAGCCAGAGCGAGGGAGAGAGAAGAGGGGGCATATGTCTTAGTAGCCTCGCAAATTCACCAAAGTAGCCTAAAGTTCACCTCTTCCTCTCTGGTTTTATTTAAATTACACAACTTTCCCCAGGCATTCATAGCTTATCGTCTAGTTGGGGTATAACACGGGTTAAAATGTTTTTGTGATAACTGTGATTTTAATTTTGTGGGAGAAAAAAAACTCATTTTTCAGTTAGAGATTTTTCTTAATGTTAAGGATCCCAATTTTATTTCAATGTTCACACCCCTACGTACTGACGATGTCATCCTCCTCCTCCTGCTCTCTCAGGTCAGTCACCACCCCCCAGCCGCCGCCCACCATGTGACGTCACAGCGAGGCTGGACCCTGTGGCAGGAGATCACTATCGACAGCAAGTTCAGAGGGAAATACATTTCTGTCATGCCATTAGGTGAGCCATGCATACCCAGTACATGAATGTTCCTTCAATATGCAATAAATGCTGGTTACACATACACGCTGTGTACACATACACGCATGTCACATAGCTATTTTTTTTTAAATCACATTTTGCAAGTGGCGGTCAGTGCCGTTTAAGATTTGGGAGGACAAATGTTTTTTTAATGAGCATGGACTTATTTCTATTACAGCATATTGGATGACTGTCATTCATATTCCATTCACCCAGCTCAATGTAACATCGATAGGTTTAGGCTACTACTGTACATGATACTCAAATATTCCGTAGACCCATCATGAGGTTGTTACAACCTAGCCTACAAATTCAAGTTTACAATGTAGGTTCACAGGTCGAGAGAAAAATGTGAGTAATCAAGGTGACAGACAGTGACACATTCAGTACTGCCTTGCACACGCTTGCCTGCATCTAGCTGACCTAGGGTGTAATCATTAGTCCAAACAGTTGCTAACGAGTGTTTCTATTGGACAAATTCAGGTATGTTTATCCCCGTTTTGTTCCGTTTGCTTCCATTTAAGGAAAGTTTTTTCAACAGAATCGGCGGAATGAATACACCCCTGATCACCCGCAAACACAGTTCACTTTCATAGCAGCCACATACAAACAGCATGATCACTTTTCTCGTTGTATAATTCCTTCTCGATTCTACGCGTTCTCCTCCTCTCACCTTTTTCCTTCACTTCACTAATTGCACAACACAACAGCTACATCTTTGTGTCACCATATTAGCTAACGTCATAGTCAACATAGCTACTAGAACTAACGCTTTAGTAAACCCACTACAATCATGCAGTACAGTGTACAGCAAGCAGTTTAGCAGTTACACCGGTGGGCCCCATTGGCAATAAATTTATAAAACCAAAAGCTTACCTTGACTTGGAAGAGTTTCAGTGTTGGATAGCCATAGCCAGCTAGCTAACATAGCATCCCTCTCTCTTTGAGCTGGGTGTTTGAGCAGGCTAAACTAGCTAGCTGCATTCCCTAGCTAAGTAAGTGAAAGTGTAAAACATATAACAAAATGTAGCTAGCTCTCTCTCTCTTGCTTCTCTTCATTTGTGAAGAAATTAATTTGTTCAACTATTTATTGTATTTCTCTCTCTTTGACTCAACTACTCACCACATTTTACGCACTGCAGTGCTAGCTGTAGCTAATGCTTTTTGTACTAGTTTCATTCTCTGATCCTTTGATTGGGTGGACAACATGTCAGTTCATGCTGCAAGAGCTCTAACAGTTTGGAGGACGTCCTCCGGAAGTTGTCATAATTACTGTGTAAGTCTATGGAAGGGGGTGGGAACCATGAGCCTCCTAGGTTTTGTATTGAAGTCCATGTACCCAGAGGAGGACGGAAACTAGCTGTCCTCCGGCTACACCATGGTGCTACCCCACAGAGAGTGTTGTTGAGGCTACTGTACACCTTCAGTGTGTTTTAGTCAATTATTTGGTGACATTTTAATATATTTAGAATAGTTGTATCTAAAACAGATAACTTTGTTTTTTTAAATGAAATTTCCTGAGGAGGATGGTCCATTCCTTCCTCCTCTAAGGAGCCTCCACTGGCTGATTATTTTAATTATCTCTTTCTCTCTAGGCTGTATCCACCTGCAGTTCCACTCCAGTGGGAATCACTATGTGTGGGGCAAAGTCACCTCCACGGTGCACAACATCATAGTAGGAAAACTGTGGATTGACCAGGTGTGTCTCTCATATATTTTAATGTGTGTTTGTATATTTGTGTTTGATCTGTTTGTCCATACTGTTTGTAGATGTGTGCAGTGTTTTTCAGAATCTGCCCCGTGGTTTCTGCCTTCCTCTACTGTCTCTCATTATGTCTGCAATACTCATCATATCTGTTTTCTCCTATTTGTCTCCATCCCTTTATGTACTGCTCTGCTATTCTCACTCTCAACAGTGTCCTGTACTATGATTAATGACATCCATAGTAAATGATTACGATAGACTGCTAACATTGATAAACTAGAAATATTTTGTAAGGCATATTGTGGACAGTATGTAAATATTGCTAAAGCTAGGAGAATCATCAGCCTGAGGCTTAGGATAAAATAGCCTGTGTTTTTCTCTCTGTAGTCTGGGGACATTGAAATAGTCAACCACAGGACCAAGGACACCTGCCACCTCAAGTTTGTCCCTTACAGTTACTTCTCCAGAGACCTCCCACGCAAGGTAAATCCATGGTTTGCCCTCTGCCCTTTGGGTCTCTGTGCTACATGTGGAACAATTGAAAAAGCTAATGTAGAAACAAACTGGCAGTCCTTACCATCTTTAATGTCTCCTCCCTTTTCTGGTGTTGTGTCTCCAGGTGACAGGTGTGGTAGCAGACAGCGAGGGCACGGCCCACCACATCCTGTCTGGGACCTGGGACGAAAAGATGGAGAGTGCCAAGATAGTAGAAAGCAGCCGGGGATGTGGAGGGTCAGAGGGCAAACAAAAGACTGTCTACCAGACCCTCCAGCCCAAACTGCTGTGGAAGAAATACCCACTTCCGTAAGATCAGCCGGCCTGCATATTATGAAGTCAGCCTTATAGCACATAATGCACGCTAACCTATTTATACAAGTTATTTGATTCCTCTTGCATCCTCGCACATTATCTTACTTCCACCTCTCTACCCGTTGCTACTCGCCCTCTCCCTCTCTGTCCATCCTATCTGTCTCACCTCAGTGCCTTCTCCACCCACCAGGGAGAATGCTGAGAACATGCACTTCTTTTCCTCCCTGGCCTTGACCCTGAACGAGCCTGAGGAGGGCGTGGCCCCCACTGACAGCCGCCTGAGGCCCGACCAACGGCTGATGGAGGCGGGGCTGTGGGACGAGGCCAACGCCCACAAACAGCGTCTGGAGGAACGACAGAGGCTGGAGAGAAGGAAGAGGGAGGCACAGGCCACACAGGCCCTGGAAGAAGGTGAGGAGGGGAGTGAAAGGACTAGATAAGACATCTCAAGAGAGATTACAGTATAGGAACTAGGAAGAGAAAGTTTGACAATTGTGATACAGTGTATGTCAGCAAAATGTTACCCATATTGAGGAACATCTGTGTATGTTTGTGTCTCTGACTCCTTAGGGCAAGACTTTGAGGGCTTCCAGCCACTGTGGTTCGAGAGGAGGACAGATGATTCAACGGGGGATAGCACTTACGTGTACAGGGGTGGATACTGGGAGTCCAAAGACAGACAGGACTGGAGCCAATGCCCTGATATCTTCTAAGACTCCGCCCCTGGGACTGTGACATCATCACTGGAGGGCCGAGCTGAGGGACTGATCGACAAGCAGAGGGAGGATCCACACGCTGAAGACACATGATGTGGACAGCTCTTTGTCTGTGTATGTGTATTTGTGTGTGTTCCAGAAAGACCGAGCCCTCCATTGAGAACAATGTAAACTTCCCATACTTCAAGAACTGAGATATAAACATAATCTGTCCCCCTCCCCGATGTAGTTCTCTAATCAAACATGCTCTGTATCATAACACCTGTGTGTTTCTCACTCACTCACTGAGTGAGTGTGTGTGCAACAGCGTGAGTGAGAGAGACAAATAACTATTTATGAGAGAATATTTTGAGTGTGAGTGAAAGAGTTAGAAAATAGCTACTGCATGGAAAACCATATTTATTTGAGCTGGTATGTATGGTGGTGCCTGGTGCCCCATTGATCTGGTAATAAGGTAATAACTACTGTAAGTATATAATATTATACAATAATAGGCAGAGGCCAGAAGGAAAGTGAAAGAGTTTGGGTTTTGGTGCTAGGATAGGATGTTCTGTTCCTAGGATAGGATGTCCTGTGCCTCTGAGCTGGTTAGGAACAGAGTGTTCCTCCTGCTGGAGATATAGGGGACTGCATTTATGTTGCACTGGCCAATAGGAATGTCAGGTTTGTCTAACTGAAAGGTTATGAAACAAAAAGCTGCACATAGAAATGGAGTAACCAGAACAGACATGACTCTCTACTTCAAGTATCTCCAATATACTTTACATATCTATATGTAACATTATGTTTCCTTCCATGCAACAACTACTCCCCAGGTTTGAAACAAACTGCTTTTCTGCAGTGCATGAAAACACAGGTGTAGAGGACGCTGGTTTCACTGTGGGCACTTTTGATAATATCTGTACAGACATAATTTCTGAGACCCAGAACTACAATCTATACCAGTTATGTTACGTGTGTCTGTCCATAAGAGATTAGTACAGACCTCAAAGAATTAGGGGAATTTTGAGGATGTAACAAGCTACCCACGATTATATCAATTTTGTTCAAATGTCTTGATTTCTCAAATGTTGGTCATACAGTCGCTAGTGAAAGTCTACACACTCCTTGCACAGTCTTCACATTTTGCTTAAAATGTCATCTCAAAAGGGAATAAATTAGATTGATTTCCTACCGATCTACACAACCTTATCCACATTTTTAAGTTACAGAAAATTCTAGAAACATTTCCAAATTAATACAAAATAAAAAACAAAAATGTCTTGATTGCGGATGTCTTCACAGCCCAGAGTTAATGCTTGGTGGAAGCACCTTTGGGCAACATTTATCCATTGTTTTTGTCAAAATTGCTCAAGCTCAATAAATTTGGGTGGGAGTCATTGATGAACAGCAATATTCAAACCTCTGATTTTCAAGCAAATTTAAGTCAGGAACCCTCAACACCTCTTAGAAATCCATTCTGGTGTTTTTGACGTTTTAAATTGTGTAATCGTCCCACTGAATAATAAAACTATCCCAGGGTTAGCTTTTCAGAAGACTAAGGTGGGTTTTCCTCTAAATTTCTACCTGGGCTTTGCTCCTTTCCTATTTTATTTTATCCTGACAAACTCCCCAGTCCCTGCCGGTGACAAGCATATGCAATGTTGTTGATCCTTTTATTTTTTCAAGTACTGTGGTGGCAGCATCATGTTATGGGTATGCTGGTAACTGTCAGGGACCGAGGAGTTAATGTTAATGGGAAAGACACACCAGATCGGCTTTTAGATCTTGAGTTTTCCTGAATGATCCAGTCTCAGTCCTGACTTAAGTATGCTTAACAATCTAAGACAAGGTTTGAATATTTCTGTCCATCCAACGACTCCCAACCAAATTTACTGAGCTAGAGCAATTTTGACAAAGTATGGATATATGTTGCCCTAATAGTTATGCAAAATTGGTAGAATCTTATTCAAAATGTTTCACAGCTGTAATGGCAACCAAATGTGCTTCCACCAAGTATTAACTCTGGGGTCTAAAGACATACACAATCTTCATTTTAGTTTTTTTTTTGTAATTTGGAAAATTCTATAATTTTTCTTTCATTTTGGAAATGTGGAGTAGGCTGTGTACATCAGTAGGAACAAAAATCAAATGTAATACATGTTTAGATGTACTGTATTTTAAGGCAGAAAAATGTGAAGACTGTATAAGGGGTGTGTAGACTTTCAATAGGCACTCGTTTGAGTGCCTAATTGTGTACAGACAAAATCTTAAATTGTTTCATGATTCCTCCTTGTGCAATGAAATGTTTCAAAGTCGTATATTTTTTTAAATATTAAGAAATCATATGATTTATACTATAACGTGTAATGGCAAGTTTCACGGTGCAATTGAGGTGGGTAATTCAATTATAACACATCTTTGTGTTTGACTGCAGGCATTTAAACATGCACAATCAATGAACTCAAACAAGTGTTGTGGTACCACGTGTAGCTCATGCATGGTTTAGTGTGCTCATACACTGTTATCTAGTATTAATTAGGCATTAATTAGTATCAATTAGTTGTTTCTAGACTTCATTCACAGAAGAACATCATGTGAATTCACCTCTTGTGCCCTAGGTCTTCAGATATATATATTTTTTAGCTCAAACACACAAAGCGTCTCAATGTAGTCTTTCAAACACTCACAATGTCATTAGAGATGGTCTATAATGTTGTAATCGGCTTTGGTGTCAGTTCTCAACTCAAGACAAAGATGAGAAATTACATGAGACAAGCCTTCAGGAAGGATGATGTCCCCTGAAGACCCATAGCCAAGAGGAGATTTCCACTGGGACCGTCAGTCTGATCTGGGCTTGCTGTTTGGAGGAAGGAGCAGCAGAAGCCCTGGGGTCTCATGATGGGGTAGTGAAAGGACACGTAGGGCTGCACACTCCACTTTAGGCTACTCCTTTGATGTCACCTTGTTTCTAGCACACACATGTATTCAAGGTGTAAGACTCAATAAACAAAAATACATCTACTTATGTGAACTTTATTGGCTTATCTTGATCAATGTTTCATCCCCAACTGACCTCTCTGAAGGTTAGAGCGTTGGGCCAGTAACCAAAAGGTCAATAGTTCTATTCCCCGAGACGACAAGGTGAAAAATCTGTCAAAGGTGCCCTTGAGCAACGCACTTAAAGGGACATTTCACATTTTTTTTACTTTATTTTCATCATCTCCAGCACCACCCCAACATCAACATATGTGAAAATGGTGCGTTTCTATGTTGTGTAGTAAAAAAAAAGGTATAGGAAGACAAGCATTTCCAATGACATGTTGGGGTGGTGATGGAGATGATGAATATGAAAATGTTGATGTTTTCCCTAATTGCTTCAGAGTCTCCGTTGACAATGGCAGTCCCTGGTCGTGACTCCACTCCCGGAGGGTGTCTTAAGGAGAATTGTGATATTTATTTAATATGCCATAAACTATTGTTTTTTAACAGTTTCACTTAATTCATTCTAATTAACTTAATCATTATGACACACCCCTCACTTCTGTCATTGGTTGCACTAATTGCACTGTTTGTCTACATAACCTGGTTCAAGTATTCATGACATTACCCTGAAGAAGGCTCAGTGATGCCGAAACATTGGTGATTTACCCAATAAATTACTGGGAGTTTACATATGGAGTGTGCGACTCTCTTTATTTGTATAGTTTATTGATTCTTCAAAGTAGCCACCCTTTGCCTTGATGACAGTTTTGGCATTCTCTCAACCAGCTTCAGTCTTTAACCTCTTCGGGCTAGGGGGCAGTGTTCTGAGTTTTGGAGAGTCTGGCATGCCCAAAGTAAAATGCCTGGTATATGGATATGCACATAATTAGTAGTATTGGATAGAAAACACTCTGAAGTTTCTAAAACTGTTAAAATAATGTCTGTGAGTATAACAGAACTGATATGGAAGGCGAAAACCCGAGCAAAATCCATCCAAGAACATCTGATTTTGTGACATGCCTCCTTTTCCAATGGGTTGCTATAGGACATGCTTTAATCCAGCTCCCAGGTTGCAGTACCTACGGCTTCCACTAGATGTCAACAGTCTTTAGACAAGGTTTCAAGAGTTTACCTTGAAAAATAGAGGAATACAGGAAATTTTTCCAAGTGGAGTGAGGAAGTAATTTCTGTCTGGAGCACGCACCTCGTTTTTTTACGCCAAGGATATTATCTGTGTGAAATATTATACTTAATATACATAATAGTGTACCTAAGGATCGATTAGAAACGTGGTTTGATTTGTTTGGACAAAGTTTATAGGTATATTATGAACGCTCTATATGTCTTGTATAATGGGACGAGTGGACGGTGGATTTTCTGAACAGAACGCGCCAACCAAACGGAGCTTTATGGATATAAAGAGAGACTTTTATGAACAAAAGGAACATTGATTGTCTTGCTTGGACACTTCGGATTGCCCTCAGCAGAAGATTTTCAAAGGTAAGCGATTTATTTTAGCTCTTTTTATGTGTTTTGTGACACCCGCGCTGGTTTTATTATTATGCTAATGGAGGAAGTACATGGGGCGCTGTCCTCAGACAATCAAATGTTCTGCTTTCGCCGTAAAGCCTTTTTGAAATCTGACAATGCTGTGAGATTACCAAGAGTCTAAGCTTTTGAAGAGTGTGCAACACTTGTATTTTCATGAATGTTTTATATTACTATTTTGTAATTTGAATTTGGAGCTCTCCAGCTTCACCGGATGTTGTCGATTTTGATCCCGTTCACGGGATCCGTGCACTAAGATTAAACACTATTATTGCACACAGACAGGGTCCATTCAACTTATTATGTGACTTCTTAAGTAGTTCCCACATATGCTGAGCACTTGTTGGCTGCTTTTCCTTCACTCTGCGGTCCAACTCATCCCAAACCATCTCAATTGGGTTGAAGTCGGGTGATTGTGGAGGCCAGGTCATCTGATGCAGCACTCCATCACTCCTTCTTGGTCAAAAAGCCCTTACACAGCCTGAAGGTGTGTTTTGGGTCATTGTCCTGTTGAAAAACAAATGTTAGCGCAAACCAGATAGGATGGCGTATCGCTGCAGAATTCTGTGGTAGCCATGCTGGTTAAGTGTGCCTTGAATTATAAATAAATCACAGACAGTGTCACCAGCAAAGCACCGCCACACCACACCCCGCTACCATGCTGACAACATATGCGGTCATGTGTTGCTGCCATGCTATGTTGTTGTCTTAGGTCTCTCTTTATGTAGTGTTGTGTTTTCTCTCTTGTCGTAATGTGTGTTTTGTCCTATATTTTTATTTTTAATCCCAGCCCACGTCCCCTGCAGGAGGCCTTTTGGCTTTTGGTAGGCCGGCATTGTAAATAAGAATTTGTTTTTAACTGATTTGCCTAGTTAAATAAAGGTTAAATAAAAAATTAAATAAAACTATCACACCTCCTCTTCCATGCTTCATGGTGGGAACCACACATGCAGAGATCCTCCGTTCACCTACTCTGCGTCTCACAACGGCACGGTGGTTGGAACCAAAAATCTCAAATTTGGATTCAGACCAATGGACAGATTGCCACTGGTCTAATGTTAATTGTTTGTGTTTCTTGGCCCAAGCAAGTCTCTTCTTGTATTGGTGTCCTTTAGTAGTGGTTTCTTTGCAGCAATTCGACCATAAAGGCCTGATTCACACAGTCTCCTCTGAACAGTTGATGTTGAGATGTGTCTGTTACTTGAACTCTGTGAAGCATTTATTTGGGATGCAATCTGAGGTGCAGTTAACTCTAATGAACTTATCCTCTGCAGCAGAGGTAACTCTGGGTCTTCCTTTCTTGTGGCGGTCCTCATGAGAACCAGTTTCATCATAGTGCTTGATGGTTTTTGCGACTGCCCTTGAAGAAACTTTCAAAGGTCTTGAAATGTTCTGGATTGACTGACCTTTATTTCTTAGAGTAATGATGAACTGTAATTTCTCTTTGCTTATTTGAGCTGTTTTTGCCATTATATGGACTTATATGGTCTTTTACCAAATGGGGCTATATTCTGTATACCACCCCTACCTTGTTACAACACAACTGACTAGCTCAAATGCATTACGAAGGAAATTCCACAACTTAACTTTTAATTTAAATGCATTCCAGGTAACTAACTCATGAAGCTGGGTTGCTGAATGTGTTTTGTGCTTGAAAAATGGTTTTGGTTAGTGTGACATCATTGTAGTGTGTGTGGTCAGGTTTCCTAGATGGGGTGACCAGTTGAAGCTCATGAACAAACACTGTACATATGAAACCTTGCGCTATAACAATAAGGCTGTAATTCTGTCAATTATAATTCAACAATCTACCTGTTGGTGTTAAAATTAATAGTAATTGGTAGTTTTAAAATATAATAATAATTCACGTAAACAGTTATCATACTTTATCCCACTTCCCCTGAATGGTGAAGTGGACCATTTCAGCTATTAAAATGCACAGAATGAACCTTTAATCAATTTAAATGTATTTTCATTCATTGGATATTCTAAAATACATTGAAATATGTTGTTTGAGTTGTTCATAAGATCTCTGAAACAATTGTAGATGTTATATAGCAAATAAACAGCATAGGATGACCGTGGATGAAATTAGAGAGGAATAACCAGGGTAGGAAAGGATGCACAATGAGATGTAATAACAAAGGGAGGATAGAAAAGAGGGTACATTTATGAAAGGGGACAGAATTTGTGGGATAGTAGAGGTGTTTCAGAATCATATCAAATCTGTGCAAACTCCTTTAGTTAGATTTTCACCAAGACCTTGGAATTTCCCCAAATATATTTTCCAAGGTCATGGAAACGGTTTAGTAAAAGGTTATTGTCACAAAATTGTAAAAACAGAGTGTGTACAAAATTCCCCCTGTGGAGGGCGTTACAGGACCCCATTTCACATTTCTACTTTTTATGTGCACATCTGTTTATGTTTGGCTGGCTCCCCTGAGTCTATCTCTCCTCACGTGAGGAGATATTGATCAGGGCCTGGCCAGTGGTCTCAGCTAAATCAGCTGGTGCCCACTTGCCCCACACTCAGTACATGAGCTGATCATGCACCCTCTGATTAGTTAAGGACATCTAGCTGGTCCTGCACCAGCTAGCCCTATAAATATAATATATTGCCAATCGCCTTTAACCTTCCAGTGCAAGATCAGAGGAGAATATATATGGCAGTGTGTTCATGGAGTGCATGGGTAAAAACCATTTCCATGTCCATACCCCTGTTTGGCAATAAAGATCCTGTGGGAAAGGTTTTCAGTGAGTCACAGACTAGTTAAAGAATAGTGTATTCCCTCACAGTGTGTTATCTACAAGCTTCTACAAAGTCTTATTGATGAATTCATAACAAGTGTGAGGTAAAGTGGGTCACTAATGTATTTCTAATGAGAAAATAGTGTCCCAGTTAATTTACTAGTGTCCCACTAACACTGAAAGAGACCCTTTAGCAAAAGTATGGGTCTGATGTTGTTTTAGGGGTTGTAGCATCCACTGAATAATACATTATCAAGTTGTTTCATCATTAATTAATGGAAATACACATCACTTAAATAACTGATTTTGATTGTCTACATAGCAATCTACCAAAAAGTGTCCTACTCATGCATACTTCACACTACATCTCCTCACTTGATGGTGGGAGAGCGGGTGGGGGTGAGAGGGGAACAATCTCTCGCTGTGATTTCTTTCCCATTAGCTAAATTTGCATTGGTGGACTGTTTGTTTTTTAATAGTCAGCAGTAGGTCAACATTTGTTCACTGTGTACATTGAGTGCTCTGTTTAGGTTATGTAATTCAAATTTGTGCAGACATGTTTTATGAAGTGTTATATAAAAACAAACGCCTTTAGAGGTGTGCCATGTGTGCGTACACTGCATAATAGAGTAATGCTTCTTCTTCCGCTGTCAGCTTTTGTCCTAGCCGAGGTCATCTTTTCTTAGTGACTGTCCCAGTGAATGAAGAGAGGGTGATTGCAGCGACGTGAACCGCACAGCTGATCGGGCGATAACGAGGGAGTCAAGCATTCCGCTATGTGCGCCCGGGATGTTTTTGTGATGTTACCAAGCCAAAGATCCACAAAGAAAGAGGTAAATGTAACCAAAAAGCATAGGTAATAGCGTTATGCTGCCGCGTGATGTTAAATGTGCGTATGGTGAGGATGTTTTACTTGCTGTTTAATAATCTGGTCTGTCATTGCAGTGGTAGCTGACGATTCTGTGTTCCGTCGTTTATCAGGTCTAATATTTTATTCCGACTTTGTTTTAGGTTTACATGTACATTTAGCAGACGCTCTTATCCAGAGATATTGGGGTTAAGTGCCTTGCTCCGGGGAACATCGACAGATTTTCACCTACTCGGCTCGGGGATTTGAGCAAACGACCTTCCTGTTATGTGGTCCAACGCTCTTAACCGTTATGCCGGCTACCTGCCGCCCTATGTATACGGGTAGGACAGGGTAGGTTATAATAACTTCAGTTGATAGAACACGTCATGATTTTCTACACCACGCTCGCGCTGGTTGAAGCAAAGCTTGATGACGCTAGATCCGTGCACTAATTACGCTGTGTAGGACTCTGCGGGGCCTCTCATCTTTTCAATGTGTCGACAACAATGTTTTTGTTTCGTAATGACCCACGGTCAATGAAGTGAACAATTACCCCCTTCTGTTTCATGTCTCATGTGTAGCCTAGCTGTTGAGTGGGTTAAAGGAATCGTCGTAGTTCTGCTACTATTAATCATGAGACCCCTTGCATGAATTAAGCTTCTATCTATAGCTACTTAGGACTGCAGCTGCTAGAGCGGAGGTTTGCTTACATTCCTGGCTGGCGACTTCATTCTGGCTAACAACAGTAGGAGATATGTAGCCAGCTAAATATAGCCGCGGGAATTACTGGTGCCCCCTGAAAAATCTGAATAAAATGTTTTATATTAATAAACAATTTGGCACTGGGCCTTTAATAGTCCTGTATTAGCTGACAAATAGGGACAGATATATCAATTTGCAGGGCCAGCTCAGGCAAAAATATTTACAGCATCCCCACCCCGCTATGCAGCTGAATGTTGCAAATTTAATACTCTTTGGAAACTTTTCTGTGTCATAACTTTTGGATTTGAAATTGTAATCAATTACAGACTCACCTGTAGAGGATGTAGAAGAGTCAGCAGTTTTCAAAGGTAGGGGTCTTAAACCTTTTCTTGCCCAGGACACCCCCTCCCAGGCAAACTGGTGACCCAGGGACCCCCAATCATGTCTTCAGGGCCGGCTCCAGGCACAAGCGACATAAACGGTCACTTAGGGCTCCCGGCCGCTATGGGGCCCCCTGACCCACATTTTTTTTATATATTATATATATATATATTTTTTTTTAGGAACTCAAGTCGGGTCTCAACTTACTGTTGAGAGTAAAATGCTTTTCATGGTCAATCTGACGTCTGAAGTGGCCGTACAGCATTTACTGTGATGCAGCCTCCGCAGACTTCAGGGCTTTCCTACTTCTTGCGATTAGCGGAGCAGAGTAGAGCTATTTTGAAGGGAGTTGTCAAGGAAGGAAATGTGTGTTTATACAGGACGTACCGCCCGCCACCTACCATCAACCAATTATGTCAATGCGGAGCTATACAGAGCCCTCCACATTGTTACAAAATTTGAGAGGTGCACAGCGATGCGGTACAGAGCTTGATCTGGCCTCTGCATGCCTCCGGAGGCTCCGCAGTTGCATCACACCCTGCATATGATGCCTCCGACCACATGTTTGGATCAAGCCTAAATTGTCTTTTAGAAGTAGAATACACAAGGTCCAAGTTTGAAATGTGGTTGTGCATCAGCAGTTTTTCTCTTCTTTTGTCAGTCCCTGACAGTCAGTTAATTAGCCATGTCAGCTAACAATTTGTAGATTGGTAAGTTAGTTAAGCCATTTATCTAAACTTGTACAGTAGTAATCATGGTCGAATACTGACCTGGCACGCAAGGCATGTGCCCAGGGGCCCTGACCTCCACAGGGCCCCCAATGATTTTGTTAGTCACTCTCACTCAGATATTAAGATGGCACAAGTAATGGCAAAATGTGTAGAATTGCATGAAATGTACTTTAAAACGTAAATGTTTCTCTCCGCCAAATCTAGCTTAGGGCCTCCAAAAGGCTAGAGATGGCCCTGCATGTCTTATCATCAGGTGAATGACAATGTTATTTTGACCTCCCCACATTATAAATGGAAGAATAAGTGTAAACTCTGACATAGCAATTTGGGACTGTGTAGGCACAGACTGAGCAAGAAAAACAAACAAAAAAACAAATTATGCTCTACAGTCATGGCCAAAAGTTTTAAGAATGACACAAATATTAATTTTCACAAAGTCTGCTGCCTCAGTTTGTATGATGGCAATTTGCATATACTCCAGAATGTCATGAAGAGTGATCAGATGAATTGCAATTAATTGCAAAGCCCCTCTTTGCCATGCAAATGAACTGAATCCCCCAAAAACATTTCCGCTGCATTTCAGCCCTGCCACAAAAGGACCAGCTGACATCATGTCAGTGATTCTCTCGTTAACACAGGTGTGAGTGTTGACGAGGACAAGGCTGGAGATCACTCTGTCATGCTGATTGAGTTCGAATAACAGACTGGAAGCTTCAAAAGGAGGGTGGTGCTTGGAATCATTGTTCTTCCTCTGTCAACCATGGTTCCCTGCAAGGAAACACGTGCCGTCATCATTGCTTTGCACAAAAAGGGCTTCACAGGCAAGGATATTGCTGCCAGTAAGATTGCACCTAAATCAACCATTTATCGGATCATCAAGAACTTCAAGGAGAGTGGTTCAATTGTTGTGAAGAAGGCTTCAGGTTGCCCAAGAAAATCCAGCAAGCGCCAGGACCGTCTCCTATAGTTGATTCAGCTGCGGGATCGGGGCACCACCAGTACAGAGCTTGCTCAGGAATGGCAGCAGGCAGGTGTGAGTGCATCTGCACACACAGTGTGGCAAAGACCTTTGGAGGATGGCCTGGTGTCAAGAAGGGCAGAAAAGAAGCCACCTCTCCAGGAAAAACATCAGGGACAGACTGATATTCTGCAAAAGGTACAGGGATTGGACTGCTGAGGACTGGACTGGGATAAAGTCATTTTCTCTGATGAATCCCCTTTCCGATTGTTTGGGGCATCCAGAAAAAATCTTGTCCGGAGAAGACAAGGTGAGAGCTACCATCAGTCCTGTGTCATGCCAACAGTAAAGCATCCTGAGACCATTCATGTGTGGGGTTGCTTCTGAGCCAAGGGAGTGGGCTCACTCACAATTTTGCCTAAGAACACAGCCATGAATAAAGAATGGTACCAACACATCCTCTGAGAGCAACTTCTCCCAACCATCCAGGAACAGTTTGGTGATGAACAATGCCTTTTCCAGCATGATGGAGCACCTTGCCATAAGGCAAAAGTGATAACTAAGTGGCTCGGGGAACAAAACATCGATATTTTGGGTCCATGTCCAGGAAACTCCCCAGACCTTAATCCCATTGAGAACTTGTGGTCAATCCTCAAGAGGAAGGTGGACAAACAAAAACCCACAAATTCTGACAAACTCCAAGCATTGATTATACAAGAATGGGCTGCCATCAGTCAGGATGTGGCCCAGAAGTTAATTGACAGCATGCCAGGGCGGATTGCAGAGGTCTTGAAAAAGAAGGGTCAACACTGCAAATATTGACTCTTTGCATCAACTTCATGTAATTGTCAATAAAAGCCTTTGACACTTATGAAATGCTTGTAATTATACTTCAGTATTCCATAGTAACATCTGACAAAAATATCTAAAGACACTGAAGCAGCAAACTTTGTGGAAATTAATATTTGTGTCATTCTCAAAACTTTGCGCCACGACTGTACTTGTCAGTGTTCTAAACGGGACATTATTTGTCTTTTTACTTAAGCACTGTACTTGACTTGGGCAAGAGCTCACCGGAACTGAGTACCGGCACCTCAAATTGTCTTATGCTTGAGTTCCTGCATCTCCTATAGAATATTATCTCAAAAGTATTGAGGAGCTCCTGCACCTAAATATAAACAGTACCGGCACCCAAAAATAGTACCAGCAGCTATTTGGGTCCAAGTCAAGCACTGGCCTTAACATGAATATGTAACAGTTTTGCTTCCGTCTCTCTCCTCGCCCCAAACCAGGGACCCACTGCACACATCAACAACTGACACCCTTGAAGCATCGTTACCTATCGCTCCACAAAAGCCACGGGAAACAACTACTTCAAGGTCTCAGAGCGAGTGACATCACCAATTGAAATGCTATTAGCACGCACCCCACTAACTATTTCACACCGGTTACACTCACCCCCTTTGACCTCCTCCTTTTCCGCAGCAACAGCATCCATGAAACAGTGTTGCTTCTGTCCCTCTCCTCGCTCAAACCAGGGACCCTCTGCACACATCAACAACTGTCTCCCACAAAGCATCGTTACCCATCGCTCCACAAAATCCACAGCCCTTGCAGAGCAAGGGAAACAACTACTTCCAGGTCTCAGAGTGAGTGACGTCACCAATTGACACGCTATTAGCGTGCATCCCGCTAACTAGCTAGCCATTTCACACCGGTTACACATACACCATCAGATATAATTCATAGCAAGCGGTAGGGAAGTGGTGTGAAAAATATGGGGAGTTCGAAGGACCAATAAAAAGGGATAAAAATCTTAGGTCCTGGATTTTAGGTCGGTAGCAACCACCACAGTGTCCATTCAGAACACAAGAAAGCAGTAGTTCCAGCTCAAGGGTTTAATGAAGATCCACACACACACACAACACCACTCTCTCTTATACTAATTGTAGTTCTGTAAAGAAAAGAGGAGAACTTAGGCTATAGCACAGTACGGGAAGAATATGCGTATTTGCATGTCAACTACTAAACAGGATATGTGGACCCAAACACATGTTAGATGAACAAAGAACAATAGAGCAATGTAGAAATATCTACACATTATAAAACATAATAAGCATGAGCAATCTACAACTGAAAATGGCCTAGCACCACAAACAAATGCTAACAAATGCTAATCGCTAATAAGCATGCTAAATAGTAATGCATTCTGGATGACAATGCTAATGCTAACACTAGCGGGAGTACGCGAGGTAGCTTAGTTTAACACAAATGGTACATATTTACAACAGGCACTATTTAGCTCCAAACAACAAGACATCAGGATTTTGGCACTTAGCTGCACCCACAATAAACATCGGAAAGAAAATAAATTTCTCCTAAGGGGGTAGAATAAGCAGGAGAGAAAACAGGTTGGTCATCAGAATGGAAACTACAGACTGACAGAAGCCCTACCTGGTCTGGTATTATGCAAGGGAAAAGGGCTGCTAATTGGGGAAAAAATTGGCTAATTGGCTAATAAAATTATGATGATTGGCGTGACCTTATTCCAATAGGAAAACCAAAAGAAAGTTGGGGTCTTGGAAAGAAGATGAGCTGGCCGCCCCCAAATGTGGTGTACATATTTGATTCAACTGACAAGCCAGCTAAGGGTCAGTAGCTTCTTGAGGAAGGGCGGACAGCTTAATGAGTCGAGCAACAGGCCTGACGTAGGTTCTGTCCTTGACTTGGATCTCTGCTGTCCTCACTTTCCTGTCTGCTCCAGGGATAACTTACTTGACAGTTCCATCTTGCCAGAGTGCCCTATGACACTGATCATCCACAATCATCACAACGGTCCCAACTACAAGGTCATCCTTATCCTTGTGCCAATTATGGCAGCCTTGAAGGGCAGGTAAGTAGTTCCGTGTGAAGCAGTGCCAGAAATGGTCGGTTAGAACCTGGCTGTGTCTCCATCTTTTGCAACTGAGCAGTTCAGACTCTGGGTAGACCACCTGTGGTAGTGACGAGACTGGCTGCCCCATGAGAAGAGAGTTAGGAGTGATTGGATCCGGATCCATGATATCCGACGACACATATCCCAAGGGCTTGGAATTCAAGATCCCTTCTTTTCGATTAGGACAGTCCTCAGCACCTCTTTCGGGTGTGGTCTGCGCACCAAGGGTTGTTTGCAGGGCAGTCTTGATGGATGTGATCCCCCTCTCCCAGCATCCTCCAAAGTGTGGTGCATTTGATGGGTTGAAGGTGAAGTGAATCTTCTGACTGGCTAACTTGTGTAGTTCTCGCTCCCCTCCCTTGAAATTTGTTCCTCGATCGGACACCCTCTTTTGGCCCAGGCGCCTCAGCTGCTCATCATAGGTCTTGATCAACAACCTGGTGAGCGGATGACCTGGGTCCAGAACCACTGGGTGAAGAACGTCAGGGCCCAGCTGGTCACACCTCTGAAGACGACCTCCAACACAAATCAGTCCGGTGTCGTTGTCACACTCTGCGGCCAGCGTCACCAGACAGCTGTTCAAAAGGATTGTCTTGCCTGCTTCTAGTAGGGAGAGGTCTTCTGCAAAGATCTCAGACTGAGCATGTCTGAGTACTTCGAGTTGCTGCTTGCTTGAAATTGTTGGCTGAAGGGCTGTCGGCACTACTGGCCGCCCGTGTAGCAACTGCACTCTGGCTACCACCAGCTCATGGAAAGTGTTGAACTGGCCAACATCAAGGAGAGACGACTTGGTGTCCTCTGACAGGAGTCCACAGAGGTAGGCTTTCACATCTCCTCTGCTTCGTCAGGAGGTACTTGGTCTGGTCTTCTCGGCCAGGATGACTGGGCCTGCCTCAGGAATGGAGGACCTTGACTCCATAGGTTGTGTTATGAAAGCTGAGACAGCGTCTTGCTGCGTGTGATATCGTCAGCCGGATTTCTCTCCGTCTCCATGTAATGCCAGGCCTGGGGGTCCGTGAGCTCCTGTATTTCTGTGACTCTTGTGCCTTCAAATACTTTGTACCTAGAGTAGTCTGACTGGAGCAAGGTTAAGACTGTTGTGGAATCCGACCAGTACGTGACCTCAGGGATTTCCAAGGTGAGTTATTTTCTGATGACCATGGCCAGCTGGGCACCGGTGAGTGTAGCACAGAGCTCGAGTCTTGGCGTCGACTGTTGTCGTTTCGGGGCCACTCTTGATTTTGCTGCAAGGACTGCCACTAGGAGCCGTCCATTGGTGTCTTCAATACGGAGGTACGCGACGGCACCGTACGCATGTTCTGAGGCATCCCTGAAGATGTGAATACTTGACGTAACACCTTGGCAGTGTGACCTGAGACATCTGGGGAAGTTTAAAGGCCCTTTGAAGGCCCTTGAAGGGGCGGCAGGTAGCTTAGTGGTTAGAGCGTTGGGCCAGTAACCAAAAGGTTGCTGGATTGAATCACCGAGCTGACAAGGTAAAAATCTGTCGTTCTGCCCCTGAACAAGGCAGTTAATGTCGTGGAAAAAATTATCTTCAAATTATGACACTCATACAAGAAACTTGTGAATTCAATAAGACCTTTAATTCAGAATAATCAAATGTTGAGCCGTGACCCGGATCACAGCTAGCTCCGACTGCACTCAGTTCAGCTTATATAGTGTTACTATAGGCAGCCTCTGCCATGTGTTTTCACTTAAAAGTGAAACGTGTGGTACGAGGCCTACGTGCAGTATGTGCGGTTTTTCAACTGAGGCAACCCTTGACATATGTTTCTACTTAAAATGTGTTCTATGCATTCTGTTCAGAAATGAGAAAATGTAACATAATGGTATTAAAATATCTCCAACATTAACCAACCCACTGTTCCCTGGTAGGCCATCATTGTATATAAGAATTTGTTCTTAACTGACTTGCGTAGTTAAATAAAGGTAAAATAAATGGTCCTTGATGGCGGCAGGTTTGCCAGGGTGACCCAAATGCACTGGTTCTGTTGGGGTGATTAGATGGGGATAGTCTGATATGATGTGCATTAACAGCTGTACCTGATCCAGCGGTTGAAGGGGTAGGCCTTTGAGGTGCCGATATATTTTCTGAAGGGCTTTATCAGGGTAGGTAAGCGGTGCAAGGCCCAACTCTTCAGCTGTGAAGGCTCTGTGGATGTCAAAGGACCTGTTTGGTTGACTAACAGGGGCCACTCACACAGAAGCTCCATGGATGACTAGGATATCTTGACGCACCGGACGAAGTGCCAAGTCCTCAGGATTGCCTTGGAGGCCTATCTGCTCTGCTGCTTCGTGTAGAAGTATAGTGCGCTCTGACTTGTTGTTCAACAGGGTGTACGTGTCAAGTGACTTGTTGCCGCTCCGCAAGATGACTCAACTAATTTTCAGCAGCAGCAAGGTCGATCATCGTAGAGGGTCTCTGCAGTGTAGCTCACCCTCAGAGCACACCATCAGAGCTAATTTTTGGAATGCCTTGGTGTCACCACTCTTGATGTTGGGGCCATCCATTGACCCTGTGATGCATTGGAGGGCAAGCTGCTGGTGCTGGCCATACAGTTCTGTGAGGGACTCCATGGTGTCACTGTATGGGTACCTGCTGTTGCTGTAGGAGTCGGAAATTAGCAAACGCCTCTTTCAACTTCAGGTGGTCCACCAATATCTGAAACTTTAAGCACTCTGTTGTATCTATAGGCAGCACATTGTCGAGGGCTAACTTCAGCCTTGCAAACTCTTGTGGGTCTTCATTGATGAAGTTGGGGATGGTAGGAGTTGGTCCATGGTAGATGCGCTCCCGGCTGGGTGGTGAAGGTGTGTGGAAGCGGACAGGTGAGTGCCGACGACGATCAGGTGAGTAGGCCTGGCGGCGACGGTCAGACGAGTAGTCGCAATGGCGATGGTCAGGTGAGGGGGGATGACAATGGTCAAGTCAGTAGTCACGGTGACGACGGTCAGGTGAGTAGTTGCGGGGGCGACAGTCAGGCGTGGGCTGACAATGACAATCAGTTAAGGATTTACAACGACAATCAGGCGTAGGCTGATGGTAGCGGTCAGGTAAGTAGTCGCAGTGGCGTCGGTCAGGTGAGTAGTCACGGTGGCGACAGTCGTGTGTGAGCTGACAACGGCAATCAGGTGTAGGCTGACCGTAACGGTCAGGTGAGTAGTCGCGGTGGCGACAGTCGGGTGTGGGCTGATGACGAAAATCAGGTGTAGGCTGACCGTAACGGTCAGGTGAGTAGTCGCGGCAACGACAATCAGGTGTGGGCTGACGACTGCGATCAGGTGTAGGCTGACCGCAGCGGTTAGGTTAGGGCTGATGTTGGCGATCCTGTGAAGTCAACCCTCTGGGTGGCGCTGTAGGGCGCCGAATTCTGCAATGAGAAGTCGACCGGTTTCGCTGGTGCGATGACTCACGATGTCGAGGGGTTGACTGAGTAGATGAGGACGATGAGAATGACTGGTCTGAGAAGGAGAGCCCTCTGATCCTAAGGTTTTCATTGAGCTACTCTATCTTATCACGCTGCCTTTGTGACTGAAGTTTATCATCTCTGGTTGAGTGGGCCATTAATGAAGGTGAGGCTCCATCCTCATTGTTGTGGGTCAGCCTGGGTAGTTAGTGGCTTGAACTGTTTGGGACCAATTGAAGCTGATTAATTTATGTCTTCCGATAGCTCCAGTATCTCCCGTGTCAACTTCTCAGTTTCCTCTCCTATCAGCTTCAGGAACATTACGACTGTTCTGGAAGAAGAACGGGTTTCTCTCTCATCTTGTACAGGAGAGTAGCTGCTGGTGGTCTTGTTGTGAGAGTAATTAATTCCACTCACAGCGCCGTCTGCTCGTGGTCCCTCATTGGAGTGGTGTGTTGTTTGCCGTGAGCCTTCTTGGATGGGCACTCCTAATGTGCAGTTGAAGTCGGAAGTTTACATACACTTTAGCCAAATACATTTAAACTCAGTTTTTCACAATTCCTGACATTTAATCCTAGTGAAAATTCCCTGTTTTAGGTCAGTTAGGCTCACCACTTTATTTTAAAAATGTGAAATGTCAGAATAATAGTAGAGAGAATTATTTCTTTCAGCTTTTATTTCTCACATTCCCAGTGGGTCAGAAGTTTACATACACTCAATTAGTATTTGGTAGCATTGCCTTTAAATTGTTTAACTTGGGTCAAACGTTTCGGGGTAGCCTTCCACAAGCTTCCCACAATAAGTTGGGTGAATTTTGGCCCATTCCTCCTGACAGAGCCGGTGTAACTGAGTCAGGTTTGTTGGCCTCCTTGCTCGCACATGCCTTTTCAGTTCTGCCCACAAATTTTCTATAGGATGGAGGTAAGGGCTTTGTGATGGCCACTCCAATACCTTGACTTTGTTGTCCTTAAGCGATTTTGCCACAACAAGTATGCTTGGGGTCATTGTCCATTTGGAAGACCCATTTGCGACCAAGCTTTAACTTCCTGACTGATGTCTTGAGATGTTTCTTCAATATATCCACATAATTTTTCTTCCTCATGATGCCATCTATTTTGTGAAGTGCACCAGTCCCTCCTGCAGCAAAGCACCCCAACAACATGATGCTGCCACCCCCGTGCTTCACGGTTGGGATGGTGTTCTACGGCTTGCAAGCCTCCCCCCTTTCCCTCCAAACATAATGATGGTCATTAGGGCTAAACAGTTCTATTTTTGTTTCATCAGACCAGAGGGCATTTCTCCAAAAAGTACAATCTTTGTCCCCATGTGCAGTTGCAAACCGTAGTCTGGCTTTTTTATGGCCGTTTTGGAGCAGTGGCTTCTTCCTGGCTGAGCGGCCTTTCAGGTTATGTTGATATAGGACTCGTTTTACTGTGGATATAGATACTTTTGTACCTGTTTCCTCCAGCATCTTCACAAGGTCATTTGCTGTTGTTCTGGGATTGATTTGCACTTTTTTGCACAAAAGTACATTCATCTCTAGGAGACAGAGCGCGTCTCCTTCCTGAGCGGTATGACGGCTGCGTGGTCCCATGGTGTTTATACTTGCGTACTATTGTTTGTACAGATGAACGTGATACCTTCAGGGGTTTGGAAATTGCTCTCAAGGATTAACCAGACTTGTGGAGGGAGGTCTACAATTTTCTTTCTGATTTTCCCATGATGTCAAGCAAAGAGGCACTGAGTTTGAAGGTAGGCCTTGATATACATCCACAGGTACACCTCCAATTGACTCAAATTATGTCAATTAGCCTATCATAAACTTCTAAAGCCATGACATCATTTTGTGGAAGCTGTTTAAAGGCAGAGTCAACTTAGTGGATGTAAACTTCTGACCCACTGGAATTGTGATACAGTGAATTATAAGTGAAATGATCTGTCTGTAAACAATTGTTGGTAAAAATACTTGTGTCATGCACAAAGTAGATGTCCTAACCGACTTACCAAAACTATACTTTGTTAACAAGAAATTTGTGGAGTGGTTGAAAAACGAGTTTTAATGACTCCAACCTAAGTGTATGTAAACTTCCGACTTCAACTGTATCTCTATGGCAGCACCCAATGGGCTTGAGTTTTCAAGAAAGCAAGAAAGAGACCATCATTTTTAGTAATTTTATTGGAAATCGAACTTTGCCCACTAACTTTTCTCCGCCCATGCATTTAATTGATATCACACAATACATTGTAGGTGCACTTGATCTTCAGAGAATTGCACTCGGCTTGCATTTTGACTCATAAAGTGATCTCGACTAAGAAAAGGTTGGTCATCACTGTTCTAGTCTATATAGGCTATGGTTACCTATTGTGATTATTTCTGTTATACCAGTGCATTATGTTCTAGTCTCATAGTCTTTCAATTATAGGCCTATGGTTTATTATATGTAGGTCGTGTGAGTCGCATGTTAAATGCAAGAGTCATGGATTTACGTAGGCCTACAATACTATTTGGATTACGTTAGATGGTTTGTTGTGTGCAATAGATTTTAGTAGGGCATAGGGTAGGCTATGCTTTTAGGATAATTTAATGATGATTTGAGTGGCCAAATTTTGGCCCACCTACATTTTTGCTGGCCCTGCATCAACTGATTTCTGCCTACGCCACTGTTGGGAGGTAATGTAACTCCAAACACATTTTCGCTAAGAGCAGCTGTTTAGCTGGTTAAACAAAGGTTGGCCATGTGTTGGCAAAAATGTATGTTCAAGTCAAAAAAGCTTACCAGCAGCCAGTGGCACTTGCTACACTGAAAGCCTCTTCGAGGGGGCTTTTTCAAAGTCTATGTCAGATACTCCAGTGAGTGTAATTTGCTCAATATTAGGAGTTGAGAATCAAGTTGACATCATTAGAAAGAAGATATTCTCCTCTTTTATACTGTAGGTATGTAATTAAATATTTGTTTATTCTGTTGTTGCTAGCGATATTCATAAAAATATATATACTTTTTATAAAATATATACAGTGCATTCTGAAAATATTCACACCCTTGACTTTTTCCACATTTTGTTGTGTTACAGCCTGAGTTTAAAATGGATTCAATTGAGATGCTTTGTCATTGGCCTACACACAATACCCAATAATGTCAAAGGGGAATTATGGCCTACACACAATGAGGCCAATGGGGATTTTAAAACAGTAACAGAGTTTAATGGCTGTGATAGGAGAAATCTGGGGATGGATCAACAAAATTGCAGTTACTCCACAATACTAACCTATTTTACAGAGTGAAAAGAAGGAAGCCTGTACAGAATACAAATATTCCAAAATGTGCATCCTGTTTGCAATAAGGCACTAAAGTAAAACTGCAAATAATGTGTCAAAGAAATGAACTTTATGTCCTGAATACAAAGCGTTCTGTTTGGGGCAAATACAACACAACACATCACTAAGCACCTCTCTATATATTTCCAAGAATGGTGGTGGGTGGCTGCATCATGTTATGGGTGTGCATGTCATCGGCAAGGACTAGGGAGTTTTTTATGATGAACAGAAACAGAATAGAGCTAAGCACAGGCAAAATCGCAGAGGAAAACCTGGTTCTGTCTGCTTTCCACCAGACACTGGGAGACAAATTCCCCTTTCAGCAGGGCAAAAACCTAAAACACAAGGCCAAATATACACTGGAGTTGCTTACCAAGATGACATTGAATGCTCCTTAGTGGCCTAGTTACTGTTTTGTCTTAAATTGACTTGAAAATGGCTGTGTAGCAATGATCAACAACCAACTTGACAGAGCTTGAATAATTTTTAAAAGAATAATGTGCAAATATTGTAAAATCAAGTTGTGCAAAGCCCTTAGAGACTTACCCAGAAAGGGTAGCTGTAATCGCTGGCAAAGGCGATTCTAACCTGTATTGACTCAGGGGGTTGAATACCTATGTATTTTTTTGTGTAGATAATTTACATTAAAAAAATTTTTATATCCTTTTTCATCACACTTTCTAACACAACAAAATGTGGAAAAAGTAAAGGGGTGTGAATACTTTCTGAAGGCACTGTATTTCAAGGGAATAAACTCAACTCGTTCAGTCTTCCTCCGAGAAGATTGAATGACTACTGATTTCAGCACCCAAAGAATAGCCTGCAATTACACACAACATTGTTCTGTAATTGCGGGCTATTCTTTGGGTGCTGAAAACAGTAGTTTTTGATAAAAACTAAATTTTATGTGACGTTGGAGCTCCAGTCCGCCCACACAGTCACTGCTCAACTCCATCGTGAATCATGGAGTGGATTTTAGTTGGCTAGTTATTGCTTAACCAAGTCAAGATGTGTTTGCCTTACAGAAACGAGGATGAAACCAACATGATTAGCACCGATGGCCTCTCTAAATGCGAGGCGACCTGGCCCAAGACTGGGAAAAGGCCACAGGCGGAGATGTTGCACCTTCTGTCCGCTGTCATTGTCTGGCTTGTGACGGGGACAACCATCTCCAGTCTTAACAAATGGATTTTTGCAGTGTACAACTTCAGGTACCCCTTACTGCTGTCGGCCCTGCACATGTTGACAGCGATAGTGGTGGACTATGGGCTTATTAAACTGCGAATGCTTCAGCAAAACGGTGGGGTTGACAAGCAGAAGGACCTTACCACCAGCGCCAAATGCAAGGTGTTTCTATTGAGCTTGACATTTTGTGCCAGCATCGCGTTTGGCAACGTGGGTCTGAACTATGTCCAGCTGTCATTTGCCCAAATGATCTACACCACCACGCCAATCTTCACCCTGGCCATCTCCACCCTGATCCTGGGCAAGCAACACCACATCCTCAAATACACAGCCATGATGCCCATCTGTCTGGGAGCCTCGTTCAGCATTATGGGCGAGGTCCAGTACGACCAGACAGGCTGCTTCTTCGTATTCGCTGCGACAATGTTGAGAGGTGTCAAAACCATCCAGCAAGGTGAGTCACAGCTGCTACCTTCAAATTGCCTTGATGATAGTTGTTATGTTGCGTCTCTGATGGTGGTTGACATATTTGTCATCACTTTGAATGTTGAACTGTATAATAAACTTCTGTTGTAGCCCTGGGGGTCGTTCCTAAGGATTTCAATCACTTTCTGAATCCACTCCTTTTGATTTCAACATAACCTTTCATACATGTTTGCCGATGGTGGAAGTGGTCAGAAAGGTAAATTTTTGGCCTGAATGCCAAAACATTTAGGAGATGGTGTTCAAAGATGACCCATTTTGCATACCCTACCCTACCATGAGACATCCATGTCTTCATCACTGAAAAAGATCAACGGTTGAGTTTGATATCATTTGAAAGTTTACCAACAGGGTTGTCAAACTATTTTATGATTTCTAGAAAAATTCAAAAGTAAATATATAATTTTTAAGTTTTAACATCAATTATCTAAAGATAATACATGTTATAAATAAAAAATAAATAAAACAAATGTTGTAGCTTATTCCCTATTTTACATCATCTGAAGTATTTGTGTTGTGCCCATCATCGATTGAGACACAGCATACTCTTGAGTATAATTTCAATCATAGAAATATAATTCATAGAATGGACCTATCCCTTCAGACCCCTGCAATCAGAAGACACGAAGAGAGAGGTTTTACTCCACCCAAAATCTGTTCAAGAAAATAAGCCCACGATGTGAGGAATTTTTGTATGGAGGTCAGTGAAAGAGTGTTGAATTTGGTCAAAGGAAAATGTAATTGCTAATTCACTATGTGAGGCTTATTTGAGCAAATATACGTTTTGTAATGGTTTGGTTGCTAGTTACGAATGCACTGATATAGGTGGACGCATGTGGCATTTTGGCAACTTTGAAATAAACATTATATTGGAGTTGTGCCTGTTGTCATAGAGAGAGAGATAGAGGACTCATCATGGATATAATCTGTTTTAGCATGGACATTTCCATTGAGGACTTCCACCATTTTAAAGTAGTCCACTGGGTGGGGATTCCTATGAGTTGGGTGCAATCAGCAAATGGAGAAGAAAATGTACTTCTTTAAAATGGAGATAGCTAGCCTCAATGGCACCGCCCATGCTATCACTGATGCTATAATGGCACACATAGAAAGATGAGTAATCTCTATGGCCTGGTGTTCACACACATATCTGCCCTCTCATTGGCTCAGGTTCCACCTGATCTCGCCTCCTCTCGCCTGCTTTCTATGTTTGAGGACATGTATTTCCATTGCTAGAGCGGTCACTCAAATATCTTGTTAATACCGTATAATCGACAATCTTTGCTACAATTTAGCTGCTACACAATTGACATTTAAATTGAATTGAAACTTCTAATTACTACCGGTAAGATGGCTGATGGTCCACCCACCTTCGAATGTCAACTTGAATGGTCATGTCTATCCTATTATCTATATTTCTATGATTTCAATAGGTTTCCAATGGAAGATTGATAGTGAGAATATCCATTGTTATAAATTAAACTAAAGTCAACATTCTTTGATGTGTAGACCTCCAACCATCTTTGTGGTACCATTTGAAAGTTGAAATTTCAGTTATGTTCTAGTCTCATAGTCTTTTAATTATAGGCCTATGGTTTATTATGTGTAGGTCTATGTGAGTCACATGTTAAATATAAGAGTCATGGATTTACGTAGGCCTACAATACTATTTGGACTATGTTCGATGGTTTGTTGTGTGCAGTACATTTTAGTAGGGAAAAGGGTAGGCTATGCTTTTATGATCATTTAGTGATGGTTGTAGACCTCCAACCATATTTGTGGTACTATACCATTTGAAAGTTTACATTTCAACTTTTTTCACATTTTAGTACATTATCAGCCAAAACATGACACTCGCCCTGTATTCAAGAGTATGCTGTGTCTCAACTGATGGCAGGCACAACACAAACACCTCAGATGATGTAAAATATGGTCTAAGCTAAAACGTATATAAACACAAAAATCTGAGTTTACGCGTTTTTAGATAATTGACGTTAAAGCTTAAAACATTTGACAAACCTGTTTGTAAATTTTCAAATGATAGTAAACTCAACCATTACATTTTTTCAGTGATGAAGACATCATGTCTCGTGCTAGGGTGGGGTATGCAAAATGGGTCAACTTTAAGCACCTTTATCTCTTGAATTTTTTGGCATTCAGGTCCAAAAAGTCACTTTCTGACTACTTCTACCATGTGCAAACATGTATGGAAGGTTTCGTTCAATTCAAAAGGGGTGCAGTCAGAAGTGATGGGAATTATATGGAACGACCCCTAAGCAATATAAACATATGGGTGCTATCGTATTTTGGAGGACAAATCAGAAATGTCCCTGTGTACTTAAATACTTTCCTTTCAAGAGTGTAAAATATGTCCCCTAACCAAAATTCTCTGACATCAGTCAGTGTATATTTGGTGTTCCCTCCAATCCCATGGTCATATTAAACTTCCCACACTGCAGTGCTGGACATTTTTAATGTCACTCCTTAAGTAACACACACAGTCTAGCTAGAGGTGTTGTGTTGCCTGTTGCTAAGGACACTTTCAAAACTACTGACAGGGCTGACCCAATAACAACTTCTCAAAAATGACAAATTCCTGCCTGGTAAACCGAGCAGAGAGCTCATTCTAGTTCTGTGGCAGAGTTCCACCCTGTTACCAGGAATTAGTCCTATCGCTTTGTTACTGTCATACTTTCAAATCAAATCAAATATTATGTCACATGCTTTGTAAACGATAGCTGTAGACTAAGAGTGATATGCTTACTTAAGGGCCCTTCCCAACTATAATGAGAGAAAGAAAATAGAGAAATAATAGAAGACTAAAACACATAATAATAAAAGTAATAATAAATACATAATGAGTAACGATAACTTGGCTGCTGTAAATACACAGGGTACCAGTACCAAGTCGATGTGTATGGGTACGAGGTAATTGAGGTAGATATGTAAATATAACTAGGAATAAAGTTACAGATAATAAACAGTAGCAGCAGCGCGTACGTGATGGGTCAAAAAAAAAGTTTGTGTAAAAAGGGTCAATGCAGATAGTCTGGGTAACTATTTAACTAACTATGTAGCAGTCTTATGGCTTGGGGGTAGAAGCTGTTCAGATTCCTGTTGGTTCCAGACTTGGTGCATCAGTACCGCTTGCCGTGCGGTAGCTGAGAGAACAGCCTATGACTTGGGTGGCTGGATTCTTTGACAATTTTTAGGACCTTCCTCTGACACTGCCTGGTATAGAGGTCCTGGATGGCAGGGAGCGAAATGAGGTAAAATGAGGTAAAATGGATTTCAGTTTTCCTGCATTAATATCACTGGCCACTAGGTGTGCCACATCTGGATGAGCATTTTCTCGTTTGTTTATGGTCTTAGTTCCAGCATCGGTTTGTGGTGGTAAATAGACAGCTATGAAAAATATAGATTAAAACTCTCGAGACTTCCTTAATTTTCTTCCTGTATTTGATCAGTATGAATTTGTTCATATATTTTCTCTACTTGTTTTGTTAGTGTACTTACTGTATCGTGCTGTACTGATAATGAACCTGCTAGTCTCATGATGTGAAATCCATTCTAAGTAAACAAACCTATGACATTTCCATGTTCTGAACATGGCAGATTTGACATTATGTTAAAATAAAGACTCATGGTCAAGATTTTCTACTCACTCAGAACCACCACACTGAAATACCAATGTAGTTGGATGGTGTCGTGTTTCAGCAGCTATTTTCAACCTACCCTCGTAAAGGTCTCACTTGTTTACTTTATATGACACATATCAGTGGTGCATGTGTCTTGTTATTTTGCTACAGGCGGCTCACTCCCTAGGTATCCATGCAATTAGCTGACGTGTTGTTTCACAAATAGAACACATCTCAATGATATGAATGTGGAACTATAGTGCTGTTCTGTATGATTATGTTTAAATTATGTTATATTTCTCTCTATCCTCTCTTATCTTCGTATTTAATCTCGCCACCCAAAACCAAATCTTGTGTTTGCGCTATAATGTTTAGTCTGTCATGAGACTACTTTGTATTTAAGTCTGCTTTTGTGTGTGTATTCAGCTTCTCTCTATGTAGATTATATTTAAATGCTTTTCTTTGTGTGTGTCTCTTAGGTATCTTGCTCCAGGAGGAGAAAATCAACTCTGTGTTCCTGCTGTACCTGATGTCTATCCCCAGTTTCTGCATCCTGGCCGTAGCTGCTCTGGCCCTGGAGAACTGGGCCGTGCTGGAGTCTCCAATGCACTACGACCACAACCTGTGGCTCTTCATCCTGCTCAGCTGCCTGGGCTCTGTCATGTACAACCTGGCCAGCTGCTGCGTCATCACCCTCACCTCCGCCGTCACCCTGCACATCCTGGGCAACCTGAGCGTGGTGGGCAACCTGCTGCTCTCCCAGCTGCTGTTCGGCAACGAGATGTCAGCGCTCAGCTGCGCCGGTGTGGCTCTTACTCTCTCTGGCATGCTCATCTACCAGAACTCTGAGTTCATCTCCAACTACCTGGATGCACGGCGAGCTAAAGCCAGGGAGCTCAGCCGAGTGAGGGAGGAGGATATTGCTGGCCCATTCCAACCGCCCCCCCAAGACCAGCAGGAGAGAGTAGACGCTGATGGCAAGCGAGAGGACAAGATGGACTGAGAGAGAGAGAGAATATATGCTTTCCTGTCCTTAGGGTTAGTTAAGTCAGGTGGTTCTGTGGAGAGGTTCAGGAAATGGGCTGTGACCTCATGATGTCATAGTTGATGATGACGACATGAGTGGCAGAACTTGTTTGGTTGTGTCGTTTTTACCTCTTCACTGTGCCAATGTATTTATTTCAGCCATGGTCTCATGGAACAGAAGTCAGTCTAGGCCAGCTGACTAAAAAAACAGATGCCTTTAGGAAAGTGACAGTTGAATTTGTACTGTTCTAATACCCATACATGCACACATACTGGTATGCATGCATGAGCACACAAACTATGTGATACATCTCATGAGATATCACACACTGTTACTCACACTACTCCACTGTGAAAATGTTCTCTCTGAGTGAGTGCTCAATGGGATGGTTGGGTGGAAAGGACCCATCCTCAAATGGATGGGCACAAAAAAAACTTATAGTACTGTTACCTAACCTTCCCCTGGTCTCGTATCAGTGGGAAAGAGGTTTTCTGGCAGCTTTTTATTTGGGGATCTTAAAATGGGGGTTCTGCATTTGTTATAGTGCTATAGCTTTTGTCTAGATGAAGTTTACAATGGCGGAAACATTCAAGCTAACAGGTTCAGTATATCATTTCTCCTGGCTGTTTGTAGGCATGGCGAACAGTAAGCCACAATGTTAATCTACTGCATAGTGAGGCATAGATCTGAGGGGAGCCACTTAGTCCCACTCAACGACGCCTTATTGCATTTCCCTTCATTTCCTCTTAATAAAAGGAACCTATTATAATCAGTTTAATAACCTCCAATCTGTACAGCAGTTCTCACTGCAGCAAATGTCTATTATAAGGCCTATCCACTCTCTAAGGAGTCTCACTCATCTTTAGCACACTCCATAAAAAGTATTTCATCATCCTCTCCTTACCGCCACTCGAACAGAAATGTCTTCTCCACTCAGAGGGTGCCACTTTTTTAACCTTTACATTTAGTCTTTATAACTGACCTCTGCTGGACAGTGTTATTGTAACTCCATTTTAATTTTTGAATATTTATGATGCAATGGTATTTATTTATTTATTTTTTCTTGTGTAAGCAACATTTTTTGTCCTGTTTATGATTCTTACAAAGGACAAAGAGGAAGTTGTTATTGGGTTTCTGTTTTGCCAACTACTAAATTGAATACAAAAGCTGTAGTATGTCTCTTACCAGAATTGACCTTGATCAGAAACTAAAACTACTTAATTGAAGTTGGAAAGCTCTTACATGATGTGTCCATAGCACTGACATATGTCAGAAGTCACTCAGTAACTAGTCTAGTCAACTGGTCTGTCATTTGGCCAACTAATGTGCACTACCGTTCAAAAGTTTGGGGTCACTTAGAAATGTCCTTGTTTTTTAAGGAAAAGCACTTTTTTTTGTCCATTAAAATAACATCAAATTGATCAGAAATACAGTGTAGACATTGTTAATGTTGTAAATGACTATTGTAGCTGGAAACGGCAGATTTTTTATGGAATATCTACATAGGCGTACAGAGGCCCGTTATCAGCAACCATCACTCCTGTGTTTGAATGGCACGTTGTGTTAGCTAATCCAAGTTTGTCATTTTAAAAGACTAATTGATCATTAGAAAACCCTTTTGCAATCATGTTAGCACAGCTGAAAACTGTTGTTCTGGTTAAAGAAGCAACAAAACTGGCCTTCTTTAGATTAGTTGAGTATCTGGAGCATCAGCTGTTGTGGGTTCGATTACATGCTCAAAATGTCCAGAAACAAAGCACTTTCTTCTGAAACTCGTCAGTCTATTCTTGTTCTGAGAAATGAAGGCTATTCCAATGCGAGAAATTACCAAGAAACTGAAGATCTCGTACAACGCTGTGTGCTACTCCCTTCACAGAACAGCACAAACTGGCTTTAACCAGAATAGAAAGAGGAGTGGGAGGCCCTGGTGCACAACTGAGCAAGAGGACAAGTACATTAGAGTGTCTAGTTTGAGAAACAGACACCTCACAAGTCCTCAACTGGCAGCTTTATTAAAAGGATCCGCCCCTTTTTTTTCAATTGTCACCTAAATTACATACCCAAATCTAACTACCTGTAGCTCAGGCCCTGAAGCAAGGATATGCATATTCTTGGTACCATTTGAAAGGAAACACTTTGAAGTTTGTGGAAATGTGAAAGGAATGTAGGAGAATATAACACAATAGATCTGGTAAAAGATAATACAAAGAAAAAAACAATGGTTCTTTTGTATTTCTTTTGTACCATCATCTTTTGAAATGCAAGAGAAAGGCCATAATGTATTATTCCAGCCCAGGTGAAATTTAGATTTTGGCCACTAGATGGCAGCAGTGTATGTGCAAAGTATTAGACTGGTCCAATGAACCATTGCATTTCTGATCATCTTTTTAAATCAAGACTGCCCAAATGTGCCTAATTTGTTTATTAATAACTTTTCATGTTCAAAACAAAACAATAGCATGGTATTCTTTTACTGTAATAGCTACTGTAAATTGGACAGTGCAGCCATTTTGAGCCTGTAATTAAACCCACAAATGCTGATGCTCCAGATACTCAACTAATCTAAAGAAGGCCAGTTTGATTGCTTCTTTAATCATCACCACGGTTTTCAGCTGCGCTAACATAATTGCAAAAGGGTTTTCTAATGATCAATTAGCCTTTTAAAATGATAAACTTGGATTAGCTAACACAACGTGCCATTGGAACACAGGCGTGATGGTTGCTGATAATGGGCCTCTGTACGCCTATGTAGAAATTCCATAAAAAATCTGCCGTTTCCAGCTACAATAGTTATTTACAACATTAACAATGTCTACACTGTATTTCTGATCAATTTTATGTTATTTTGATGGACATAAAAAGTGATTTTCTTTAAAAAACAAAGACATTTCTAAGAGGCGAAGGTTGAGAGCCGTGCGTCCTCCGAAACACAACCCAACCAAGCTGCACTGCTTCTTGACACAATGCCCACTTAACCCGAAAGCCAGCCACACCAATGTGTCGGAGGAAACACTGTACACCTGGCGACCGTGTCAGCATGCACTGCGCCCGGCCCGCCACAAACCCTCCCCTAACCCGGACAACGCTGGACCTATTGTGCGGCGCCCCATGGTGGCCGGATCATGGCCGACTGCGACAGAGCCTGGACTCGAACCCAGAATCTCAAGTGGCACAGCTAGCACTGGGATGCAATGCCTTAGACAAGTGCGCCACTCAGGAGGCCCTTTAATCAACTTAATTTGGCTTCAAATGCGCTATTGAGTCTTCACATAGGAATGAATAGTGTCACGTGATCAATGGCTTTGTCCATTCATATACAGTCATTAAATTACACCCGTCTTAAGGCCAGTGCTACCGAAAGGACCTTATGAAGGTGTTGAATGAAGTTGTTTCTAATCTTCCTCCCCAGTCAAAGAAATTTCAGGTGTGAGACTTAGCCCCTCAGTTCAGCCTTTGATAGACTATTTGGAAATGGTTATATATTTTTTGTTATACCCGCCTGATGTTTTTCCCCCAATATGTTGTCATATGCACAGCAGTAGACACAGAAGGAATTGTTTCCAGCCTCAACCTGATAAATTAGTAATTTGAATGAAGATAAGATGAATAACACAGAGTTCTATTGAGAGAAGCATGTTATTGATGTTAGTTAAATACCTCAGTCTTCAACATAGTTTGTTGAAGACCATTTGTTTAATGACTTAAGTAAGTTGGCAGTTGAAGCGAGATCAAATAGCTGAAAGCATGTTCGGTTTGTCTACTGGTCAACTGTTATAATCTGTTTGTTAAATAGCCTACTGATCTAAAGGCCAATTTTGTTTAGCAACTTTGAATTGATGATAAGATACTTTTTAATCACACAGCCCTTAGAATACCTATTTAAACTGTACCAGCATCACAGATCTGGGTTTGATTTGTCAGACTGAGTCAGTTTGACAACTCTGGGTTTGACTAGTCAGGCTGCTTGTTCAAACGGAGGTTGTCTTTGACTGGCTATAAGGGCAGAGCAAAGCACATATTGCACTGACGAGTTATGGAGATGCTGGCTTTACAGCGTATGGCTCTTGTGTATATACTGTTGATGTTGTCTGAAAATGTTAGATGTGAATAATAATTTTATGGTATTGATTTTACAATCATGGAAGGCTGGCTCAAATATACTGGTTCAAAAACATATGTGTCTCCTGTCCTTTTTTAGCTTAGCAAAATGGACAATGGCATGTCTAGACACACTAAGCAAGCACACAAAGTACAGTTGAACAAACAGCCCAAACACACTGTAGTAAAATAAATAGCCAGACTACCGGTATACAATACTGCATGAATTTTATTCAGTTTACCACATACATGGTGGAGCCATTTCCCTGGATACTGATATGTTTGACCTCAAAAACCCCCAGTCAACCTTGTTGTATGAAAATAACATAACGAGAGTAGATTATTTTTTCTATCACATTCTCTGCCAAATATGTGCGTGTTCTTTCTTCCCATACAGGGATGTCTTGGCTCTCTGTAAACAGAGTGATGTCGCTGAACAACTCCTTGGCTTTTTTGCCTGAATAAGGCAGTGTTGCTGCTCCCCCTTCTGCTCAGCATTTCACCCTTTCCCTTACTCTCAAATCGTTTGTATATAGGGCTCTCCAAACAACGCTTCACTCACCCCCCTGAGTTGATAAACAGCTTTGTGTCAAAATGGTGTCATTACAAAGACATGGTAATCTATCTAGTTAAGCCTCATAAAGTTTTACATGACATAAGAGTCAATTGAGGAGAAGAGTTTTGAAGGAAGTAGTAAGGGCAGTGAGGACAGAGTCCCACGATTCAGTCTGTTCTCCTCCCTCTTCCTCCTTGCCCTGAGTAGTTATTTTCACCAGTACCCCTCTCCCCCCCAAAACATCCATTCTGGTCCAACGCTGAGGCAGGGGGTGTGGTGTTAGGGCTCAGCACTCCCCTGTGCAAGTCTGAGGAAGAGGAGAGAGTGGGACAGGGGTACTGAACATCGAGGGAAAACGCAAGTCTTCAACACCTGCCGCAAACAGCTGCTGCGTTGTCCCTAAGACGCACAGACAGAACCCAGAGAGCAGGTAGGTCTGTGACACTTTCACTCTAATTCCCTTGCTGTCTCTTCTAGTCTCAATTCCTATAACAGCCTTCACCACTGGGCACAAACTGGTCGAATCAACATTGTTTCCATGTAATTTGTCAACTGTCAACGTATTGTGACAAATGTATGGATTTAAAAAACTCAGCAACGGTTGTTTTGAGAGTGAAATTTCAACCACAGGATTATGTCATGGTAACCAAATGTCAACATAGAAAAACCTTGTCATCAAATCAAAATCAAATAAAATTTTATTTGTCACATATTTAGCAGATGTTATTGCGGGTGTAGCGAAATGCTTGTGTTTCTAGCTCCAACAGTGCAGAAGTATCTAATAATTCACAACAATACACACAATACACACAACCTAAAAGTAAAAGAATGGAATTAAGGAATAATAAATATAAGGATGAGCAATGTCGGAGTGGCATAGATAGTATATAAAAATATGTAAACATTATTAAAGTGACTAGTATTCCATTATTAAAGTGGCCAGTGATTTCAAGTCTATGTATGTGGGGCAGCAGTCTCTAAGGTGCAGGGTTACGTAACCCGGGTGGAAGCCGCCTAGTGATGGCTGCTTAACAGTCTGATGGCCTTGAGATAGAAGCTGTTTTTCAGTCTCTCGGTCCCAGCTTTGATGCACCTGTACTGACCTCGCCTTCTGGATGATAGCGGGGTGAACAGGCAGTGGCTCGGGTGGTTGTTGTCGTTGATGATCTTTTTGGCCTTCCTGTGACATCGGGTGCTGTAGGTGTCCTGGAGGGCAGGTTTGCCCCCGGTGATGTGTTGGGCAGACTGCACCACCCTCTGGAGAGCCCTGCGGTTGCGGGGGGTTACTTTTTGCATTAAATATGTTGAATTTGTACCTTTACATCAATGTCAGATCTTCAACATTACATCCGCTATCATAAAAAAACTACAGGCTGAGAAGCACCTACTGTAGAATTTATATATCTACAGCTACAGTACCTTTTAGTCTCCCATCCAGGGTTTTAACCAAGCTCAGCCCTGCTTAGCCATGGTGTTTAACACTGAGTATTACCAATGTTCTATGATGAGAACGATTGTTGTGAAATCTCAGCTTAAAAATGAAATAGATTCACTGTTGCTATTGAAGTCATTCCAAATGGTAGGTTTAAACAGAGCAAATGAAATGTGACCATACTTTATCACTCATTGATCATCAATGATGCTGTTTAGGCCTACATACACTGTAGCATTTAAAGTGGATTTAAACTTTGATTTGATTTGATTTGGTCCGATTCTTTAACCTTTTACTGCAGTGGGCTAAATCAGGGTCTTCAACAAATCTATTTTGTAACAAAAGTATACACCTCACACACATTGACTGCAGGAAAGGGCTTAGATGTGTGGTTGAGAGGAAGACCTGAATCTAACATATCTATTATTAATTTGTAGACAAACTGGAATTAAAGCCAGACTAAGTCAGTGGTATAGATGGAACTATTCAAGCAGAAGATGAATCTCCATCAAACGTTGATATTTGGTTGCGTTGACAACCAAATTCAATTCAATATTACTTTTTTAACACAGTAAATGGCCTAAAGTAAGGCAAACTACAAATGAATGTAGCATTTAACCTTAAAATGACTAACACATCCATGGTCACATTTTGAGGTAACTGTAACTGTACATTTCTTCTTATGTAATCATATAAAGCATGCATGTTCAAGAGAGCATAAATAGGTCATCACAGGTCTGTGCTGCCCTACCAAGCAAAAAGGCAGTAACTGCTCATAGTGTGGAACTGAGAAAAATGGCTTTTATTTACCTTGGTTTCACAGTAACTTTATGCAGGTACTGCTAACATGACCCCCATTTTCTCCAAAACACAATACAATACAATACTGCCTTTTTGCTTGGTAGGGCAGTATAGAGATATTCACAATTTCTGTAATAATCTGTGCAGTATCTCAAACGTTATTGATCACTTGCACCATGTCATTTGGTTCTGCTATTAGATGAAGCACAGTGATAAACAAAATATCTGACATTGTATTCCCATTTGAACTTGCTTGAAAGCACAGCGAAAACTTAACCAAACATCAAACATTGTTTATCCATTGGAATGTGGTTGTGCTTTTAGATGGTTGAAGGCATAATGATAACACATTGGGAATTCAACTAAGTTTTGGCTGTCTCTTTGAGTGGGTGAATATAGGTTGTAATCTCACAGATCAACGTCTCAACCAAATATGACCCAATTATCCATGTTGAAATTACGTGGTGTGCACAGTGGGTTTCTCTTCCTCTATATGATTTGACGTTATCCTTTGTGTACTGTATGTATAGTTACTTTTTGGATATTTATGTCAGTCTGTGCGTCTGTGTTTTTATCCATCTATTTTTCTCATTCTATGTACTTGTGCAAATTTCATGGATAATTGATGTTAAAAGGAGCGAAGCTACATTACTATATTTGTACATATTATTACTATATTTGTTTTATACTGTTTGTGTGCTACTCTAGGCCGGTTGCTGAGAGAAGAAGAAGGGCACTTCAGTGTTAAATCAAACAGTTCTCGAGAGCCTACAGGTTGACAGATGGTGTTATGCGTTTACATTATGGCAACTCTGCTCTCTGCACATCACTGGGAGTTGAAACTTAAATGCCAATGCTGCCTAACCCTGTTAGTTTTATGAAGGTAATTCTAAACTATATTTTATGAATGATGGTACAGTATGTACTGATAATGGCTACTATAGATAGAACTATCCCTCTCCTCTCCACACACCTACACATATTTTTCTCTCTAGCACACAATTACTGTAAACACACACACGCACACGGGTCACACACACAGGGTGGCAGGTAGCCTAGCGGTTCGAGTGTTGGGCCAGTAACCAAAAGGTCGCTAGTTTGAATCCCTGAGCTGGCAAGTTGAAAAATCTTGTGATGTGCCATTGAGCAAGGCATCTAATTGCTCCAGGGTCACCATTGATAATGGCAGACCCTGGTTCTGACCCCACTCTCTGGGACCTCTCTGGGATATGCAAAAAAACACATTTCCAATTCACAGGTGTATTAATACACAATTGTGCAGGTGTGAAAGAGGACCAATATAAGCCCCCACCAAATGATTATACTTTGTCCTCCTCCTCTGACCATGTGTCTTGCCACTTGGAAAAAGAGAGATGGTTGATGGATGATCATATGTTTTATGTAGGCCCATGTATGTCTTCCAACTATGCAACTGCTTTCCATGGATCCATCAATGATGGATGATTATCAAACTAACAACGTTATTTGCTCTCTGGCTCTTTAGATATTTGAGTAGGAGTTCTTGACTTTAGAATCCCCTTATCTCCATTATCCACCTTCTTTATAAGTCCCATACAGTATATTGGACATGGAGGTGGGACCTGATGAGGGAGCAGTGGGGGCTACGTCTGCCAACGAGACCTCAGAGACGACCCCCAGTGACATGTCGTCAGGCACACTGACCAGTCAGCAGCTAGCTGCTATTGAGGATGAAGAAGTCCTGAATAAACTGGTGGGGCACTCGCGGTGCGTACTTCACATAGACATGCAGTAGTTGGGTTGATTTTGGCCTTCTCATCTATTGGTTTCTACGTGTGTTTACCTCTGACAGTTGGATAAGGCTGTGGATTTTGATGAAAGGCGAATGATCCGCGCTGCATTGAGGGATCTGCTCAAGAAGAAGAGAGGTAAGATCAGAGAGAACTTCAATGTGAAATTTGACAGGATCACATCTTTGCTTTCTCACTCTCCCAGCTCTTCTAGTACCTATTACTACTGACAATCGTTTCTATTGACTACTCGCTGTCCTTCTTCTATACTACAATGCTATTTTTCTCCCTCTACGTACTTCTCTCCTCTCTAAAGAGAAGCGGGAGAAAGAGCGGGGGTCACGGCAAGATGACCTGAGACAGCAGGCTTTGAGTAAAGCAGGCACAGGACGAATGGGAATGAACAGAGGAGGCCAGACCAGCAATCACCAGCCTAAATCCCACAGTGAGTATCATATCCTCACCAGGACACATCACACACACATGCGTGCCACACACAAACACACGCAAACACACACAAACACACACACTTCAAGCTTCAAGCTTTCAAATCAAAGTGGAATTGTGAGAGATGAACTTTTCCCCTACTCAGAATCACTCCCTGCCTCTTTCTTGCTGTCCCCTTTTGTTTCTCTACAGTGCACAGCCAATTTCCTGCATCAACCACCAGCTCATTGTCTAAGACAACTAGCAGGTGAGTGAGTCATTGAGCTAACAGTCAGCCATGCTTCACGTGTGATTGATCAAATTCTGTATATCTGTCTGTTCAGCATGGTGATACTAAGAATGTGTTAAATCACGTGTTTATCCTCTCTCCCTAGCATGGCCAACCTAGCTATCGCAACAGCCCATCAGTCTTCCCCTGTCACTGCAGCACCCAACATGAAAAATGTCAAGCAGATGTTACTGGATTGGTGCAGGGCCAAAACCGAACCATATGAGGTTAGCATTTGAGGTCTCTCTGTAAAGGACTGTACGTTAACTTAATGTTGCTAGTCATACAAAAGCTGGCCTCAATCTTAGTTAGGAAAGATGTCCTCAACTCCAGTTCCAGTTATGATGTTTAATGGCAAATTATGTTGAATACTGTTTGTAAGTGTGTGTGGTTTTGTTGCATGAACGCACACATGTACAGAGTTCTTATTGGTAAGGAAACAAGAAAAGGCAAGGTGCGCCAGGGGGAAATATGTGGCTGCACTCAAGAAGTTTGGGCAGGTTCTGACCGAAGGATATGCAAATACATATCTACTCATTCACAGAAACAGGTGAGTGAGGTAGCACTCAGAACAGCAGGGAATATTATACAGCTGCCCCCAATTACATAGGCGTATTTGTAATTAAATGTAAAGTTCCCACAGAGTTCTGGGGGGCTTTACATGGTTAACTCAACCAACACTGGAGCTGGTCAGGTATAGGTAAGGGCTGTGATAAAGAGTTCCTCTGCATTGGGAGGATTTGCCCAGCTAACAATTCTAGGGAGAGAGACATTTTTTGTAATGTTACCAGTCATGTTCCCCTAATGTTTGAGTGTTCCGTTAGTTAGGGGAACATTCTATCTATGTTAGTAAAAACCTTCTGAGATCCTTTTTAGCATGTTTTGTCATTGAAGTTAGGAGAACATTCCCTTAAAGTCAAGCAGACGTTATCTAGAATTTGTTTACAATGTTCTCAGAATATACAACATTAATGTTCTAGACACGTTTTATGGGACCTTGCAAGAACATGTGTCTAGTTTTCTGAGCGTTAGGAGAATATTCCATCAACGTCACATCAAACATACATAGAACATGTGTCACGTCCTGGCCATAGATAGCCCTTTTTGGCTGCTCTATGGTGTTTTTGGTCAGGACGTGATCAGAGGTTTTTGTTCTAGGGTGTGTATTTCTTTGTTTCGTTAATGGTTCCCAATTAGAGGCAGCTGAGTTTCGTTACCTCTAATTGGGGACCATATTTAAGTTTGTAAATTCCCCACTGATTTCGTGGGTAATTGTTTGTATTTCTGTGTGTGTGCGCGCCTGTGTTGTGCCACACCAGTGTTACGGTCTTATCATTATTTGTTGTTTTTGCCAGTTTCACTACGTAATTAAAGTATGTATACTGGAACCCTCGCTGCATCTTGGTCCGCTCCTTTCGAAGAACGTGACAGAATGACCCACCATAATAGGACCAAGCAGCGGGGTCATCTGGAATCCTGGACATGGGAGGAGATCCTGAACGGAAAGGGACCCTGGAGGCAGGCTGGGGAGTATCGCCGTCCCAGGGAGGAGTTGGAGGCAGCTAGGGCGGAAAGGCAGCATGAGGGAACATGGCTGGCAAGGAAGCCCGAGAGGCAGCCCCCCAAAAAATTTTTGGGGGGGGCACACGGGGAGTTTGGTTGAGCCAGGTTGGAGACCTGAGCCAACTCCCCGTGCTTACCAGAGGGAGCGTCGTACTGGTCAGGCACCGTGTTATGCGGTGAAGCGCACGGTGTCTCCAGTGCGCGTTCACAGCCCGGTGCGCGACATTCCAGCTCCCCGCATCTGTCGGGCTAGGGTGAGCTTTCAGCCTGGAAGGAGGGTGCCGGCTCAGCGTTCTTGGTCTCCGGTGCGCCTCCTCGGACCAGGATATCCTGCGCCAGGCTCTGCGTACTGTGCCTCCAGTGCGCGTTCACAGCCCGGTGCGCAACTTTCCAGCTCCCCGCATCTGTCGGGCTAGGGTGAGCAATCAGCCTGGAAGGAGGGTGCCGGCTCAGCGCTCTGGGTCCCCTGTGCGCATCCAGAGCCCGGCACGTCCTGTTCCTGCTCCACGCATCAGGTTCCCTGTGCGCATCCAGAGCCCGGCACCGCCTGTCCCTGCTCCATACATCAGGTCCCCTGTGCGCATCCAGAGCCCGGCAAGTCCTGTCCCTGCTGCACGCATCAGGTCCCCTGTGCGCATCCAGAGCCCGGCACGTCCTGTTCCTGTTCCACGCATCAGGTCCCCTGTGCGCATCCAGAGCCCGGCACCGCCTGTCCCTGCTCCACGCATCAGGTCCCCTGTGTGCATCCAGAGCCCGGCAAGTCCTGTCCCTGCTGCACGCATCAGGTCCCCTGTGTGCATCCAGAGCCCGGCACGTCCTGTTCCTGCTCCACGCATCA
>QNTS01002156.1:0-48364 GCA_003317085.1 Hucho hucho | reverse complement strand
AGTGAAGAGGCCAGGTGTGTCATTGTGTAGGAAAGAACAGTGAAGAGGCCAGGTGTATCATTGTGTAGGAAAGAACAGTGAAGAGGCCAGGTGTATCATTGTGTAGGAAAGAACAGTGAAGAGGCCAGGTGTGTCATTGTGTAGGAAAGAACAGTGAAGAGGCCAGGTGTGTCATTGTGTAGGAAAGAACAGTGAAGAGGCCAGGTGTGTCATTGTGTATGAAAGAACAGTGAAGACATGAAACATGCAGCTCAACAAGCTCCCCTGTTGATCTTGTTGAGGGACAATACTTGTATTATGGTTTTCAAGTGAGTACAAAATTATACTCTAAGCTGTAAACTGCAGTAAAAATTTCATTTGAAATATGGCGCAACGCCCTGTGTTTTTAATGTTTTATTCCATTCATTCCATTTGGATCAGTTGTTGGTGTACCCTCGACAGTTTATAAGGTCTAGAAAGGGACAGTAGCAGGCCAGTCTGGCTGTATTTAGATTTTGTGATACTGAAATGCATGTCTCTTGCAAATCATCATTCTCCCAACAAGTTGTCCTAGAGTAATGTGGCTACATATGCTCCCAGAAGGGCAAGTTATTCAGTAAAGCTTAAAGGCCCAGTGCAGTCAAAACCTAGCCTGTATTTTATATATATTTGCACACTATGAGTTTTGAATAATACTGTGAAATTGTGAAAATTTTTCTAATGCTCTATTAGTGTATGAACTGTTTTAGCAGGCCAACTGAAATTTCAGCCTGTTTTGGCCTGCCTGGTGACACTCAGATCACTACCAGACAGTCCTAGCAAAATTCTTGCTTGACAAATTGCTCTTTGCAAAGAAACTTTTTTTACAGTTTTTATTGAAAACTATCACAGTAAGTTACCTAAATTATTTGATATTGAAGTAAAACGACTGCATTGGATCTTTATAGGAAAATATCACTCTTGGTATTTGTTTCATTATTCCAGTGTTGATACAGTCCCAAATTATTTTGCTTCAGCAATCAATTTTCTAGATATAGAACTTTCAAAATACAGAAAGTGCTAAATGCATCATACTGTGACACTTTCTATATTTTGAAAGTTAAAGATCTTGAAAACTTGACTGCTGACATGCAAAACATTTTGGGACTGTATCAAAAGTGGACTAATGAAACAAATACGTAAAGATAGATTTTGAGTGGAATGTTCCTTTAATGAGGTTCTTGCCTCCTGTCTGAGGCTATTGCTTGAGCACCTTAGAACCTAAAGCTTCAATATAGCCTAAGTATTTGTCATTTCACTTTTAAAATGTATTACCTTTATGTGTGGCATGAACACAACCAGTAACAATGTTTTAATCTGATTAGGCTACTTCCAAAGTCTCCTGTAGGCTACCTGCGCTCTTTTGTTGAAAATATAATTCCAGCATCCAAACTGTGCACCAGCCACGCCATTTAAAGAATGGAAATATATATCTGTTACAAAACACCAAAAATATGTATGACATTAACAGATTGTCAAGCTAAGCCTTCGATACTGGGTACAAGGGAGGGATGTAGTTTCATGTTTGTTGATATTTACATAGTCTATTTGATTGTTGTGGTGGTGGTGGAAACGCAAACCATGATGTTGAAGTTCCCGATGTCCATATGCTTTGCTTATTGGTTGTGTGGTGCATTGTCACTAAAACCTGTTGGTGGACAATTTGTTATACAATAATTATAAAGGTAGCATCAAAATGTTGAAAATCTGTTTAATGACATAAGCCTACTATGTTTTACCAGATATATTCATCAGATCCATCTCAGTAGCCTACATTTTACGGTTTAAACGGGCGATCATAGTTCACATAACAGTTCAATTATGTAATCTCTGCCAATCCTGTCAGAGTGATTTTACTTGAAATATGATTAAATGCGCTCAAGCATAGTGGTCACGTGGGGCACCAACTCCGGGCGCTCTTGCGCAGTGTCCTGTAATAACGATATCTTTACCCTAGTCTGCGCTTTAAGGTAGCCTAGCAACCTGCCTGACGTTGTGACATTTTAATGCTCTGTATGGCGGTGTACGGCTAACTCTCGGATTAATTACATAATTGACACGACAGATGGTCAATTCATTTATGTAATTCTAGTCACAACGTCAGCTGAATTTGGAGGTTGAGATTCATCTTGGGTGTCTTTATTACGGTCGCCAGCTCTGACTCTATTCTTAATCAGACAGTCTCAGGACGGTGTGTAAGTGATGTTGGTTCCTCTCTAAGAAAACAGTTGCACCGGTCAGATAGCAGGTAAGCATTATCGAGGCGCAAGAAACCGTCCCGTTAATTGGACAGTCGGGTTCACGCGCACAGAAGCTACACCAGTAGTCTATCTCAAGGATGCTGTGTTTACTAGACATCAGGCACTAGTCTACTGTTTTTCACGTTTTAGGACACTAAACTCGCGTACCGGGAACAGCGCCCGGTTTTTCACCTTCGACAGTTCGCGCTAGTGTCACTCACGGGCTGTCATTCGCCACGGTATCGACTTGTCATTCCCGGGGCGTAGTATATGTAAGATGAGTCTAGAAGAAAGCCGTTAACCGTAAAGTGCTGGTGTTTTGACGATTGAAAACCTGTAGATATTTGTGTCCATATCATGGACTAATTCAGTTGGAAAAGTATTTCGTCATGCCCTGCCTTGCGCCAGATTGAGACCGATTCACTGGCGAAGCATTTCACCTTGCAGATGAAAGGTAAATGATTTGTCACAGAGAGTGTGCGCAACCCCACAGCATGTCTGTATGTGATTATTATTGCATGTTGATTGATCATACCTTCTTGTTTTTTATTTTTCATAGTTCAGTGTGCCGTACCAAAGAGGTGCATGGCTGAGTAGACCTGTATCAAGTGATGTTTTGATCATATGTAATCTTTGATGTGTGACAGATGGGTAGAAAATAGTCTCTAGGTCAGTGGTTTCCAACCTGTGGTCCATGGGGGTACTGCAGGTGGTCCGTGAATTGTTTTAATTTCTTTATTTTTAGAGTAGATTTATTTTTAGATCATTTTTTCTTCCAAAAATAACATTTTAGGAAGTATTAATTGTGTTATAAGCAATTTTGCATTACTTTTCACAAACACATTTTTAACAATAATAAAATAGGCCTTTAGTTTGTTACATTCACTGCAAATATGACTGTCACGGTCTTGTTGATGAACGGACCAAGGCGCAGCGTGCAGGGTTGAGTGAAACATATTTATTTAAATGCCACTCACCAAAACAAAAGAAAGAAAGAACACAACGACCGTGACACAGGTGTGGCACACACAGGTACACACACACAAATGCAAACAATAACCCACAAGGCAAGTGGGGCAGGGAACCAACTTAAATAGGATTCCCAATTAGAGGCAACGACAACCAGCTGCCTCTAATTGGGAACCACACTCAAAAAACCACCATGAAGTCTGTAAGACAACCCTAGTCACGCCCTGGCCTAACCCCCATAGAGAAACTCAGAGGGCTCTCCATGGCCAGGACGTGACAATGACCACAAATATATTTTATGTAAAAAAACAAAATCCGCTGGTGCTGTGTGGACTAAGCTAGTAGGGCCTTGCAAGGACCAGCTGGGTTCGGTGTGGACGGGCGGGCCTGTACACTGTGGCTGTATGGGTATCAGGAGGTGAGGCATGTCTGAACCGATCAGCAGCAGAGGTTGAGCTTGGGCCACCGGTGGCAAAGGCAGCTTACGGAGGTGGTCATATCGCTTTTAGAGAGCTGCTACTGGGTGGGAGTGTTTGGAAAGGCCTAGATTGTCTGCGGTCTTATCTGATACTTCTTGAAAGTATTGAGCAGGGGGGCACGTCAAAGGTAACAGAGGCACCTTGCAGTTGCACAACGTCTTGTCGAACTGTCCTGAGGGTGAAGGTCTCAGGCTTAGAATTGAAGTTAAGTTGTTGAACAGCCTGTGGCATTACTTTCGCTGATCGGTTGGGTCTGTCCAGGTACACCTTGGTCTTCAGGATACTCACCATGATCACGCTTTTCTGGTTTTCCTGTATGGCATCATGAAGGATCGTTAGGTGTTGCTCTTTACATGTCTTGCAAGGTCGTCGGAGGGTGCAAGCATCAGCTTTGTGGGATCGTCCACACTTTCAACACCTTTTTCCATCCTTTAACCACTTGACGATTTGTCCTGTGCTCAGCTTATTGATCTCTTCACATGAGTTGAGAAAGTGTTCTTTATTGTCACATTGGGGACAGTTTGGCTTGGGTTTGGATTGCTCCCTTGGATTGAGCAGGCTTCTTTGGGTTTGAATCTTCACTTGCGTTGAAAAGGATTGAAGCAGATTTCTCCTTCTGTCTCGTTAAGGCACGGTGGTCTTTCTTGAATGGCTAAGGCATATCACATTGATAGTGGGCTGTGGCTCTGCTTGATATGCGCTTAGCCTGGGACTTCTTCTGCAACCAGGCTGCCAAGTCGTGTAGGGTGTACGTCTGTTCCGTGCCAGTCCTCAGGATGCCGCGATCTAAGCAGTACTCAACAAATTCATCCCGGTAGCTTGCTCAAGAGACGGTCAACGTGGGATGTACATCTGAGCTCATAGCCATTCTGCCCCTCAAGGGTCCTGAGCATGCCTACCAGTAAGTGGATAGATAGGGCAAAGGTGTCGAAGGCTTCTGCATCTCCGAACCTGACGGCAGGGGAGTTTAGGATGGTGGCTAGCTCACACTGGACGAGTTGGTGTACCGTACTTGTCCTGTAGGGTTTTTAAGGCAACAGTTTAAGGTCTCGGGTCGTGCATGTAGGCCTTAGCGAGCTGGACTGCACTCTGTAGTTTCAGGTGGGCCAGGAGCACTTGGTACTTATACCGCTCGTTTAGGTGTCTGTGACTGCTCATTAGGTCATCTAGGGCAATCTTGAGGAGGGCAAAGTCACTCTCTCTACCGCTGTCAAAGTAGGGCAACGACGGCTTCGGCATGCCGTATGATGGAGCAGGATATGGTGCTGCTGGATTGGGATAGGGCACGCTTAAACCTGGATGGAAGCCTGGTGCTGCTGGGACTGGATAAGGTATGCTTTGTCCCGCAGTTAAGTAAGATTCACTTGGAACAGGGTATGGTGTAAATCCTGGTGCAGGATATGGCGCTGCGGATGCTGGTCCAGGGTATGAAGCCACAGGTGCTGGTCCGGAGTATGGAGCCGCAGGTGTTGATCATGGGTGCGGAACCACGGAAGCTGGAGCTGGGTGAGGAACCACGGGAGCTGGAGCTGGGTAAGGAACCACAGGAGCTGTAGCAGGGTGCGGAACCACAGAGGCTGGAGCAGGGTGCGGAACCACAGGCGCTGGAGCAGGGTGCGGAACCACAGGCGCTGGAGCAGGGTGCGGAACCACGGGAGCTGGAGCAGGGTGCGGAACCACGGGAGCTGGAGCAGGGTGCGGAACCATGGGAGCTGGAGCAGGGTGCAGACCCACGGGAGCTGGAGCAGGGTGCGGACCCACGGGAGCTGGAGCTGGGTGCGGAACCACGGGAGCTGGAGCAAGTTGTGGAACCACGGGAGCTGGAGCTAGGTGCGGAACCATGGGAGCTGCTGATAAGTGCCTCGGGTAAGCAGGGAGAAGATGATGTGAGTCTTCATAGGCTCTGCCTCTTTCTCCTAGGTTGGCGTGTTGTGGTTGTGTCAGTGGTATAGACGCAAAGCTGTCACATGATTCATCAGACAGTGCTGGTGAGGGGCTCCTCTGCTCTGACTGAGTAATCTGGGTTCTGGCTGCATCAACGCCTTCATCTCTTTCTTTAAGAAAGGATGTGACAAGCGTGGCTAGCTCTAGCTCATTACCTACCTTCTGTAGATGCCGCTGCCTGTTCAGTTGTGTAGCTATTGCTTCTCGGGCCCGATGAGCTTCCTCCTGTCAACACTGAGTTTCTTCCTGTTGTCACTGAGCTTCTCTGGCTTCGGTTGCTATGTGTCGACACTCTACGTCGACGTTGTGATCTTGCTCTAGCTGGCATTGTAGGTCATTAAACTCCATGCGCTTCATTCTTTCCTCCAACATAGCTGCTTGGAAGTGGGATAGATCTGGGAAGCGGCTCACCTTATCGGTTCACTGGCACTATATCTGGAGCTGGTAGCACTCCTCTCTGATCAGATGTCCGCTCGACTACTCCTTCGTCCTAATGAGGGGGGTGCCTGGGTGGTGGGAAGATATTCAACAGCATAATCGCCCAGGTGAGCTAGGGGATGTCTTTCTTGGATGGGTCAGCTGCATCCGTATATGTTGGATCCATATCTTCAGGTGGTTTACTCAATCCAACTCTAAGGACCATGAATTAGAGGATGATGCCTCTGGAATTTGTTCAGTGATTGAGTAGGTGAAGTTATGGAGATTGTACTCTTATTAGAGAGATAGTGAGAGAGATAGTTCCTCAGTTTAGGATTCTTTAATGTTGATTGGAGATTAACAATGTTTGCTTTTTTGTGCCATGTCACTCAGATTTGATTATCCAATTAACTGTCCATTTATCCATACAAGATGTGGTCTGAAAATAATAAGCATCAATACTAAGATAAGGCGCATTCAGCATAAACAATAATGCTGTAATAATGACAAACATATTCTTAAACTATTGACAACTTCGTCAGTAAAACAGGGGTAAAACATAAATCTTACTTACAGTTTTGGTATTCACGTACAGTGATGAATAAATTTGTCAGAAAATGAATAATGTCCAAAGCGGAGAGTGTTCACAGCAGTAGGTGGCAAGCTGTGCTTGGTAATGAACTAAACACTCTGCCAGCTTGTGATGGCTGTGACATCATCACTGAGTTCTTAAAGGTACAGGCTTTCTTACAGCTGCTCTAGGTCACTTGTAGTCCACCTATATGACTCCACCTCTTCTGAAACCAGGGGAGAAGGAGGGCTTCCAGGGGAGAACGAGGGCTTCCAGGAGAGAACGAGGGCTTCCAGGGGAGAACGAGGGCTTCCATGGCTTCCCTCTCATTGAAGCCACGGAGGTTCAAGGCCGACCACGGTACTGCAGGCATTGTCAGCAAACACTATAGTGAATGGGAAAATGGCAATCTTTCTGAATTTTTTTTTGTTGTTGAAGAAAATCATGGTCTGTAATTGCTTCTAATACACCAGATGTATGTTCTTCAACCGATTATTTTAAAATTGCACACAAAATAAGTTAATAAGGATTATTGAATTGCTAATAGCAGCCTGCAGTACCCCAGCCACCTTCAACTTGAGTTACTCAATGAGAGGGGGTAGCACTGAGCTAGCCTGCAACGTCACTTCCTGGAGTACCTCAAACTGTGCATGTTATGTATCCATGAGATGACATCTTAACCGACACCATTTGGCTTCAATGTGCTATTGAGTCTTCACATAGGAATGATTGGTGTCACGTGATCGATGGCTGTCCATTCAATGGCTGAATCAACATGTATATAGCCACTAACAACAACATTTGTGGTGGCTTTTTTCTTTCCAATATATTGCTTTATTGACAGGGACACACCTTCCATGACCACAACCACAATCTATTATGTTTAGGCTACCCTTCCACATTCAAGTGGCCACACGTACCCTTCAGTTTCCAGAGACACTCTGAATGTCATGAATAAATCAGGGGGGGTATTTCGTTTATGTAGGTCGGCGGACAAACAATGCGTTTGGTAAGTGAGCTGTTCTTGTAGGCTACTTCTCATAGAGTGCGGGCTACTATGTAGCCTACTTAATGGCATGTGACCCATTGTGTTCTTGAACTATATCTACTGCTGCATTGGGTTAGTGTTCTGTGTTCTGTCACATAGTGTGTGTTAGAGTGTGTTAGAGAGATACATTGTTCTACCTGCATTGTTTGAGGCAGAGGGGCGTGATAGATTGGTTTGAGGAGTAGAAAAGCCCACCCTTCCCCTCCATAACATACAGTAGTTGAAAGGGAAGATGCAAGGAGGGAATGGAGCAGGGAGTAATGGGATAGGAAGGGGGTTGGACTAGGGGACTGAAATGTGCTGCTAAGCAACAGGAAAGTAGACATGGATTGGGGTAGAAAGTTAGTTCCCACCAACTGCCTATGGTTCAGAATGGTTATGATGTCAGCTGTGATGTCTGGGGACTGGGGGGCAGGAGGTGGACAGGTACTCAGTGTGAGCCAGTTCCCTCACCCCCTTCTGGCTCCATGCCAATTCCCCCTCCCAGTTGGGCCACAGGGTTCGTTGTTAGATGGAGACAGAGAGGGGATGAGGGAAGGGGTTGTGAAGGAAAAACAAACACAGGTCTCTCATCTTCTCTTTCTACATTTGCATCGGTTACACAACCAGCCCAGCAGGCTGCACATTCCTCTCTCTCGTAATTGCTCTCCCATCCGTTCAATCTCTTTATCTAACAAACGCTCTCCCATCCCTTCCACATGATTTGTGGTTACTAATCAGGTTGATGGATCAAATGCAGCAGAAAAAAAGCAGCATAGATCCAGCAAGACTCTCTGGACAACCTGGGTTGAATGCTGTTCCAGGACCTGCTCTACCCCTGCAACCAACAGCCCAGGACACCTCTATGACCTGTCCCATAGTGGGGTCTGGGAAACTCCCAGGAATGGGTCCAGTGAGGCCGGAGCATGTACAGCCTGGGTCCAGTGCTGCTGTTCCAGTCAATATCAGCCGTCCCAGACCTACTGCACTGAATTCCTCCAGAGGTCCAGAGGCTGATATGAAGGATAAGGCCTTTATTCCAATCCGCATTCCTGGACCACACAGCCCCATCTCCCTGTCCCAGTCCCCCACAGAGTCTTCCCTGTTGTCCCGCAGCCCTCAGAGTCCTCATAGCACTCAGCCTTACACCGGCCAGCCTTACCTCATCCCACAGCCTAACCTGCCTCAGCCTTGCCTCACCCCGCCATCCAGCCTCAGCCCCAAACCAGGCTCCAGTCCACAATCCCAGAGGACCAGATCCATTGGGGGCGCTGTGAAGAACCAGCCACAGACTGACAAGACTGAAGGAGAAACAGATTACGGCTTCAGGTGAGACAGATCACGAATGATGACGCCAAGTACTAATCAGTAGCATGCCCACCATATATTAAATTTGTTCTAGTTTTTCTTTCTACTCCCTGAAAAAATACAGTAACATGTTGTTGTCTCCATGGAGATTGTTCTCTCTTTCCGTCCTTGGCATGGCAAATGAGCTAGGCAGAACCCAGCCTCAGTTATAGAAGCCATTTGCAGTATGATGGGTTAATATGAGCCAGAATGTGTCATATGAATCAAATGCCATACATCTCAGTAAAAGCCATCTGAACTAGACAGAATGCATACAGGCTGCACATTTCCTTGACAGAGGTCCCAGACAGTCTCTCTCTCTCTCTCTCTCTCTCTCTCTCTCTCTCTCTCTCTCTCTCTCTCTCTCTCTCTCTCTCTCTCTACCCTTCTGTTCAGTCGCAACCACTAAAATCACTTTTACTGAGATTAGATTCGATTGTTCCTGTAGGTGCAGTGTATAGTCTCCATTTACCCTAGGATCAAGGCATTGGCTATAATATGTTCACTGGTCACTTGACATTTTGAGTCAAGTAAGAGTACAGTATGGGTTCAACACTTAACATTGAGCTATACATTATTACATAATAATTACATTAGTACACAGTTATGATTGCAAATCTACACTACAAAAGTATGTAGACACCCCTTCCAATTAGTGGATTTGGCTATTTCAGCAAACACTCGTTGCTGACAGGTATATACAATCGAGCACACAGCCATGCAATCTTCATAGACAAACACTTGCAGTAGAATGGCCCGTACTGAAGAGCTCAGTGACTTTCAACGTGGCACCGTCATAGGATGCCACCTTTCCAACAAGTCAGTTCGTCAAATTTCTGCCCTGCTAGAGCTGCCCCGGTCAACTGTAAGTGCTGTTATTGTGAAGTGGAAACGTCTAGGAGCATGAACGTCTCAGCAGCAAAGTGGTAGGCCACACAAGCTCACAGAACGGGGCCGCTAAGTGCTGAAGCGCGTAGCGCGTAAAAAGCATCAGTCCTCGGTTGCAACACTCACTACCAAGTTCCAAAATGTCTCTGGAAGCAACGTCAGCACAAAAACTGTTCGTCGGGAGCTTCATAAAATTGATTTCCATGGCCGAGCAGCCGCATACAAGCCTAAGATCACCATGCGCAATGCCAAGCGTCGGCTTGAGTGGTGTAAAGCTCACCACCATTGGACTCTGGAGCAGTGGAAACGCGTTCTCTGGAGTCACGCTTCACCATCTGGCAGTCTGACGGACAAATCTGTATTTGGAGGATGCCAGGAGAACGCTACTTTCCTCAATGCATAGTGCCAACTGTAAAGTTTGGTGGAGGACGAATAATGGTCTGGGGCAGTTTTTCATGGTTCGGGCTAGGCCCCTTAGTTCCAGTGAAGGGATATCTTAACGCTACAGCATACAATTACATTCTGGACGATTCTGTGCTTCTAACTTTGTGGCAACAGTTTGGGGAAGGCCCTTTCCTGTTTCAGCATGACAATGCCCCCGTGCACAAAGCGAGGTCCATACAGAAATGGTTTGTCGAGATCGGTGTGGAAGAACTTGACTGGCCTGCACAGAGCCCTGACCTCAGCCCCATCGAACACCTTTTGGATGAATTGGAATGCTGACTGCGAGCTAGGCCTAATCGCTCAAGCAAGTCCCCGCAGCAATGTTCCAACATCTAGTGGAAAGCCTTCCCAGAAGGGTGGAGACTGTTATAGCAGCAAAGGGGGGACCAATTCCATATTACTGCCCATGATTTTGGAATGAGATGTTTGACGAGCAGGTGTCCACATACTTTTGGGCATGTAGTGTATGTAAAGTTTAACTAATGTATGTAGCTTTACTGATAATGTAGGATGTGCATTACCCCCCCATGTCGTCCTCTGATAGGGTTCACATTGTCACATGGAATGTGGGCTCTGCTCTTCCTCCTGATGACATCAGTTCTCTGTTTGGGCCGCATGCTGGCGATGGGAGCACAGACATGTTCATCATTGGGTAAGCTTCTGCACCAATCAAAACGGTGCCAGCATTCAATACCTCCTCCATCATACCTCTATCACAGTTCTGATCTCTCCTCTACTACTGATGTCACCTCATCTAATCATCCAAACATTCTTCTTAGTCTTCTCCTCCCACTGAGTTATGAGTTGTTCTTCCTCTCTTCCTCCCCACTCAGGCTACAGGAAGTGAACTCTATGATTAACAAGCGGCTGAAGGATGCTCTCTTCACCGACCAGTGGAGTGAGCTCTGCATGGACACACTCAGTCGATTTGGATATGTGCTGGTCAGTAAAGAGTTAACTCCCTATGTTGTGCCAGGCCAGTCACTGTCTCAATCTCTATGGATACAGTTACTCTCTATTTCTCTCTCTACCTCTCTATCTCGCTCTCATCTCCCCTTCTATCGCTGTAGGTGACGTCCCAGCGTATGCAGGGGGTGCTGTTGCTGGTGTTCTCAAAATTTTGTCATCTTCCATTTCTGAGGGGATTGCAGACAGAGAAAACACGCACAGGCCTCGGGGGCTACTGGGTGAGTGTCTCTCTGTCAACCCCTGCTCTAAAATAGGAGCTTGTTGGTAAATGCAGCGTCCAAAAACCCTTGTTCACAAATACGTACAGTGTATACGGAAAGTATTCAGACCCCTTGACTTTTTCCACATTTTGTTACGTTACAGCCTTATTCTGAAATGTATTAAATTGTTGTTGTTTTTTCAGCAATACCCCATAATGACAAAACAAAAATAGGTTTTTAGACATTTTGGCAAATTTATAAAAAATAAAAAACTTAAATATCACATTTATATAAGTATTCAGACCCTTTACTCAGAACTTTGTTGAAGCACCTTTGGCAGCGATTACAGCGATTAGAGTCTTCTTGGGTATGACGCTACAAGCTTGGCACACCTGTATTTGTAGAGTTTCTCACATTCTTCTCTGCAGATCCTCTCAAGCTATGTCAGGTTGGATGGGGAGCGTCGCTGCACAGCTATTTTCAGGTCTCTCCAGAGAAGTTTGATCGGGTTCAAGTCCGAGCTCTGGCTGGGCCACTCAAGGACACTCAAAGACTTGCCCCGAAGCCACTCCTGCGTTGTCTTTACTGTGTGCTTAGGGTTGTTGTCCTGTTGGAAGGTGAACCTTTGCCCCAGTCTGAGCACTTTAGAGCAGGTTTTCATCTCTCCAGAGAAGTTTGATCGGGTTCAAGTCCGAGCTCTGGCTGGGCCACTCAAGGACATTCAAAGACTTGCCCCGAAGCCACTCCTGCGTTGTCTTTACTGTGTGCTTAGGGTTGTTGTCCTGTTGGAAGGTGAACCTTTGCCCCAGTCCTGAGCACTTTAGAGCAGGTTTTCATCAAGGATCTCTCTGTACTTTGAGCCGTTCATCTTTCCCTCGATCGTGACTAGTCTCCCAGTCCCTGCCGCTGAAAAACATCCCCACAGCATGATGCTGCCACCACCTTGCTTCACTGTAGAGATGGCGCCAGGCTTTTTCCAGATGTGACGCTTGGCTTTCAGGCCAAAGAGTTCAATCTTGGTTTCATCAGACCAGAGAATCTTGTTTCTCATGGTCTGAGAGTCCTTTAGGTGCCTTTTGGCAAACTCCAAGCGGGCTGTCATGTGCCTTTTACTCAGGAGTGGCTTTCGTCTGGCCACTCTACCATAAAGGCCTGATTGGTGAAGTCCTGCAGAGATGGTTGTCCTTCTGAAAGGTTCTCCCATCTCCACATAGGAACTCTAGAGCTCTGTCAGAGTCACCATCGGGTTCTTGGTCACCTCCCTGGCCAAGGACCTTCTCTCCCGATTGCTCAGTTTGGCCGGGCGCCCAGCTCTAGGAAGCGTCTTGGTGGTTCCAACCTTCTTCTATTAAGAATGATGGAGGCGACTGTGTTCTTGGGGACCTTCAATGCTGCAGACATTTTTTGATAGCCTTCCCCAGATCTGTGCCTTGACACAATCCTGTTTCTGAGCTCTACGGACAATTCCTTCAACCTCATGGCTTTGTTTTTGCTCTGACATGCATTGTCAACTGTGGGACCTTATATAGACAGGTGTGTGCCTTTCTAAATCATGTCCAATCAATTTAATTTACCACAGGTGGACTCCAATCAAGTTGTAGAAACATCTCAAGGATGATCAATGGAAACATGATGCACCTGAGCTCAAGTTTCTCATAGCAAAGGGTATGAATACTTACGTAAATAATGTATTTCTGTTTTTATCTGTAATACATTTGCAAAAATGTCTAAAAAACAGTTTTTGATTGGTGATTATGGGGTATTGTGTGTAGATTGAGGAGGAAATAAATACATGTAATCCATTTTAGAATAAGGCTGTAATGTAACAAAATGTGGAAAAAGTTAAGAGGTCTGAATACTTTCCAAACACACTGTAGCTTTTAAATTGCATCAAAATATGTTAATATGCCAGGGAGAGAGAGAAGAGGTGTGTGTGTGTGTGTGTGTGTGTGTGTGTGTGTGACCTTCCTGAGCGTGTTGATGTCAGCATCAATACTGGCTGCCGGAGCAGTCTCCTTCTCTCAGAGGATAGGGCAGCAGGACTGTCAGACTGTCTGGCTCTTTGATACAGACGATACCAAAATGCCATCTGTCCTTTCATCCTTATCACAGTGGATGTTTGATTACAAAGGCTGGTAGAGCATCCATCTTTTATCCATCAGTGTGTGTTACATTTTCATACTATCTCTCTATTCCCCTCCCCCAGGGTAATAAAGGGGGTGTAAGTGCGAGGATGACGATGTTCGGCCACCCGGTGTGTTTCCTGAACTGTCACCTGCCAGCTCACATGCGGAACCTGGAGCAGCGCATGGAGGACTTTGGGAGCATTCTGCAGCAACAGCAGTTTGAGGGCGGGACCGCCTCGGGTGTGCTGGACCACGAGTGGGTCATTTGGATGGGGGAGGGCTGATGTAAACAGTATGTCTAGGGCCAGGAGTTTATCCCACCTGACCACCAATGGGAGTTTTTTTGGTAACGCTTTACTTGACACCCAGCATTATAACACGTTATGACACAGTCATAACCATGTCATTAAAGCTGACATAACTTGTCATAACATACTTTCTGTTGTGACATATATTGCGTTTTTTATGGCAGGTTATGACACCTACATAAGACTGTCAAAACCCACATAACCTACCACACAAGGTGCAACCGGTGTGAAATGGCTAGTTAGCTAGAGGGGTGCGCGCTAACAGCGTTTCAATCGGTGACGTCACTCGCTCTGAGACCTTGATGTAGTTGTTCCCCTTACTCTGCAAGGGCTGTGGCTTTTGTGGAGCGATGGGTAACGATGCTTCGAGGGTGGCTGTTGTTGATGTGTGCAGAGGGTCCCTGGTTCGAGCCCAGGAATGGGGGAGGAAAGGGACGGAAGCAATACTGTTACAAAGGCAAAACATTCCATTACACCACAGCCTACATGTCAACAGTATGTTTATGTTATATCATTATATATTTTTTTTACCATATTACATTTTCATTGTATGTGCGCACACATTAATATCAGACATTCACCTACCCCAATGCACTGTTGCTGATGACTGGGATGAATACAGGAGTATATTTCAGGAGCAGACAAGACATCCTCTTTTTGACTGATGACTGATATAAGAGCATGTACGTGATAGGCCTATCTCAATCAATCAAATGTATTTATAAATGTTACATCAGCAGATGTCACAAAGTGTTTAAACAGAAACCCAGTCTAAAACCCCAAAGAGCATGCAATGCAGATGTAGAAGCACGGGGGCTAGGAAAAGCTCCATAGAAAGGCAGGAACCTAGGAAGAAACCTAGAGAGGATTATATGTCATAATGCTTCTTGACAGTGTCATAAAATGCATTTTCTTAGTCTAAGTGACACAGGATGGTCACAATGCTTCATGACAGTGTTATAAAGTGTATTTTCTTAGTCTAAGTAAAGTGACACAGGATGGTCACAATGCTTCATGACAGTGTTATAAAGTGTATTTTCTACAAGTTATTTAAAATATGATGAAAAATCATTAATTACAAAAACAAATGATTTAAGAGACAAACTTTCAAATAAAAGGAAACTTCTTGGCAGGGAAAAAATCATTTGAATAAATGTGGGTTTTGACACTTATGTAGGTGTCATAACCAGCCATAAAATAACGCAATATAAGTGTAAAAGTATATTATGACAGATTATGACAAGTTACGTCAGCTGTTATGACTTATTATGACATTGTTATGCCCGTGTCATAACGTGCTATGACACTGGGTTTCAAGTAAAGTGTCACCGTTTTCTCTTGGTCAGGTCATGTGGTCAGGTCATGTGGTCAGGTCAGGTGGTCAGGTCATGTATGGTCAGGAAATACTCCTGGTCCTAATTATCAAATTTTATTTGTCACATGCCCCGAATACAACAGGTGTAGACCTTACAGTGAAATGCTTACTTACAAGCCCTTAATCAACAATGCAGTTTTAAGAAAATCCCTAAGTAAGAGATAAGAATAACAAATAATTAAAGAGCAGCAGTAGATAACAATAGCGGGGCTATATACAGGGTGTACCGGTACAGAGTCAACGTGTCAATGTGCGGGGGGCACCGGTGTCAAGGTAATTGAGATAATTATGTACATGTAGGAAGAGTTATTAAAGTGGCTATGCATAGATAATAACAGAGAGTAGCAGCAGCGTAGGGGGGGGCAATGCAAATAGTCTGGGTAGCCATTAGCTGTTCAGGAGTCTTATGGCTTGGGTCAGAAGCTGTTTAGAAGCCTCTTGGACCTAGACTAGGCGCTCTGGTACCGCTTGCTGTGTGGTAGCAGAGAGAACAGTCTATGACTAGGGTGGCTGGAGTCTTTGACAATTTTTAGGGCCTTCCTCTGACACCGCCTGGTATAGAGGTCTTGGATGGCAGGAAGATTGGTCACGGTGATGTACTGGGCCGTACGCACTACCCTCTGTAGTGCCTTGCAGTCGGAGGCCGAGCAGTTGCCATTCCAGGCAGTGATGCAACCCGTCAGGATGCTCTCGATGGTGCAGCTGTAGAACCTTTTGAGGATCTGAGGACCCATGCCAAATCTTTTCAGTCTCCTGAGGGGGAATAGGTTTTGTCGTGCCCTCTTCACGACTGTCTTGGTGTGCTTGGACCATGTTAGTTTGTTGGTGATGTGGACGCCAAGGAACTTGAAGCTTTCAACCTGCTCCACTACAGCCCCGTCGATGAGAATGGGGGCGTGCTCGGTCCTCCTTTTCCTGTAGTTCACAATTATCTCCTTTGTCTTGATCACGTTGAGGGAGAGGTTGTTGTCCTTGCTCCACACAGTCAGGTCTCTGACCTCCTCCCTATAGGCTGTCTCATCGTTGTCGGTGATCAGGCCTACCACTGTTGTGTCATCAGCAAATTTAATGATGGTGTTGGAGTCGTGCCTGGCCGTGCAGTCATGAGTGAACAGGGAGTACAGGAGGGGACTGAGCAGGCATTCCTGCGGGCCCCTCGTGTTGAGGATCAGTGTGGCGGATGTGTTGTTACCTACCCTTCCAACCTGGGGGTGGCCTGTCAGGAGGTCCAGGATCCAGTTGCAGAGGGAGGTGTTTAGTCCCAGGGTCCTTAGCTTAGTAATGAGCTTTGAGGGCACTATGGTGATGAACGCTGAGCTGTAGTCAATGAATAGCATTCTCACATAGGTGTTCCTATTGTCCAGGTGGGAAAGGGCAGTGTGGAGTGCAATAGAGATTGCATCATCTGTGGATCTGTTGGATTAGGTATGCAAATTGGAGTGTGTCTAGTGTTTCTGGGATAATGGTGTTGATGTGAGCCATGACCAGCCTTTCAAAGCATTTCATGGCTACAGACGTGAGTGCTACGGGTCGGTAATCATTTAGGCAGGTTACCTTAGTGTTCTTGGGTACAGGGACTATGGTGGTCTGCTTGAAACATGTTGGTATTACAGACTCAGACAGGGAGAGGTTGAAAATGTCAGTGAAGATACTTGCCAGTTGGTCAGTGCATGCTCGGAGTACATGTCCTGGTAATCCGTCTGGCCCAGTGGCCTGTGAATGTTGACCTGTTTAAAGGTCTTACTCATAACGGCTGCAGAGAGCGTGATCACACAGTCTTCCGGAACAGCTGATGCTCTCATGCATGTTTCAGTTATTTAGCTCGTCTGGTAGGCTTGTGTCACTGGGCAGCTCTCGGCTGTGCTTCCCTTTGTAGTCTGTAATAGTTTGCAAGCCCTGCCACATCCGACGAGCGTCACAGCCGGTGTAGTACGATTTGATCTAAGTCCTGTATAGACGCTTTGCCTGTTTGATGGTTCATCAGAGGGCATAGCGGGATTTCTTACAAGCTTCCAGGTTAGAGTCCCGCTCCTTGAAAGCAGTAGCTCTACCCTTTAGCTCAGTGCAAATGTTGCCTGTAATCCATGGCTTCTGGTTGGGGTATTTACGTACGGTCACTGTGGGGACGATGTCCTCATTGCACTTATTGATAAAGCCAGTGACTGATGTGGTGTACTCCTCAATGCCATCGGAACGTATTCTAGTCTGTGCTAGCAAAACAGTCCTGTAGTTTAGCATCTGCTTCATCTGACCACTTTTTTATAGACTGAGTCACTGGTGCTTCCTGCTTTAATTTTTGCTTGAAAGCAGGAATCAGGAGGATAGAGTTATGGTCAGATTTGCCAAATGGAGAGCGAGGGAGAGCTTTGTACGTGTCTCTGTGTGTGGAGTAAAGGTGGTCTAGAATTTGTTTCCCCTCTGGTTGCACATTTAACATGCTGATAGAAATTAGGTAAAACTGATTTAAGTTTCCCTGCATTAAAGTCCATGGCCACTAGGAGCGCCGCCTCTGGATGAGGGTTTTCCTGTTTGCTTATGGCGGAATACAGCTCATTGAGTGCGGTTTTAGTGCCAGCCTCGGTCTGTGGTGGTATGTAGACAGCTACGAAAAATACAGATGAAAACTCTCTAGGTAGATAGTGTGGTCAACAGCTTATCATGATATACTCTACCTTATGCGAGCAAAACCCTGAGACTTCCTTAGATAACGTGCACCAGCTATTGTTTACAAATATGCACAGGCCCCCGCCCCGTGTCTACCAGAGGCTGCTGTTCTGTCCTGCCGATAGAGTGTATAACCCGCCAGCTGTATGTTCTTAATGTCGTCGTTCAGCCACGACTCGGTGAAACATAAGATATTACAGTTTTTAATGTCCCATTGGTAGGATATACGTGCTTTCAGTTCGTCCCATTTATTTTCCAGCGATTGAATGTTAGCTAGCAGAATGGAAGGCAAGGGCAGATTAGCCACTCGTCGCCTGATCCTCACAAGGCATCCTGATCTCTTTCCGCGAAACCTACGTTTCCTTTTCCAGCGAATCACAGGGATCTGGGCCTGGTCGGGTGTCCGTAGTATATCCCTCGCGTCCGACTCATTGAAGAAGAACTCCTCGTCCAATTTGAGGTGAGTAATCCCAGTTCTGATGTCCAGAAGCTCTTTTCGGTCATAAGAGACGGTAGCAGCAACATTATGTACAAAACAACTAACGAACAACGCGAAAAAACTAACTAAATAGCATGGTTGCTTAAGAGCCAATAAGACGGCAGCCCTACCCTCCGGCACCATCTTTGAGCCTGGTGTTCTGATGATCAGTCGTTGGCTCATAGAGTGGTGAAATGGTCCTGTGTTCTTCTCCCAGCGTGGTGTTCTGGTTTGGAGATCTTAACTTCCGCATAGAGGACTATGACATTCATGTGGTGAAGAGTGCCATTGACAGCAATAAACTACCTTTGCTGTGGGAGAGAGACCAGGTGAGAAATTGAATTTTCTTTGAAAACAGAGTACCAAATGGAAGTCATATTTATCTTTGAAAACAATGACTGTTGATTAATTACCAACAGAGATTGCTATAGCACCAACAAAAATTAACCTACACCCAATAATATTCAAGCACACAGTGGCTGCATCAAGTCAAGCAAGCTACTTTGATGATTAAATTGTATCTGTGTGTCTCTCTCTCTCTCTCTCTCTCTCTCTCTCTTCATTCTCACATGTTTGTTTTGCAGCTCAACATAGCCAAAAACAGTGAGTCCATCTTAGACGGCTTCTTAGAAGGCCCTCTCAAATTCCCCCCCACATATAAGTTTGATGTGGGGACACACACATACGACACCAGGTACGTGATACTGTGTAGAGCAATAAATGGTTTGGGATTGATGTGGTGCTCCCTTTTTACTGATATGTTATGATATGGGGGGTAGTTTAGTGTTAGGACACAGTTAGGCAACGCACTACCAGGATACACTTCCACACTCCATCCCCAGGTGGCACCACCAACCAGGTCAAGGGCTGTGCTCTGCCAGGAAGCCTGGAGAAGTTGACAGGTGTGAGCAATCAGGATGACGTGTGTGTGTGTGTGTGTGTGTGTGTGTGTGTGTGTGTGTGTGTGTGTGTGTGTGTGTGTGTGTGTGTGTGTGACCAGAGGCTTCTCGGACTGTCAGTGTTTGGTGTTGTTTTGTGTTAGTTAGTCTCTTTATTTTAGGCATGCCTCTTTGTAGTTTTTTTTGGGGGGGGGTTGGATCAGCTTTAATATTGCAGATAGATTGTTGCTTCCATCAATGTAATTGTCTGCATCATTTCCAATCTCCCATATATTTTTGGGGTAAATATATATCTATATACATACACATACACATACACATACACATACCCATATATATATATATATATATATATATATATATATATATACACATAAACATTCATACATTCTTTGAAGTTTTTCCTTACGGTAAGGTTGCTGTGTCCCGGGTACATGCATTCAACACCTGGTTGCATACGTTTACTTCTCACGTTTATGCACACATCAAATCAGGTTACAGACCATGTAGCTAGGCCTTAGACATAATGAGTGCAGCAAAATCAGTTGGCAAGTTATTGGTTTCATAATAACACCTCTATTGACTGATTCACTGACCTCCAATTCCCACTATTATCTCTCTCTGTGTTCCTCTCAACAGCAGTAAGAAGCGAAAGCCAGCATGGACAGACCGTATCCTGTGGCGTCTGCGTTGTACGGGCTCCCCTGTTCCTACCCAGAATGCCGCGCTGCAGCGCGGCCTGACCTCTTGGCTGGGTGGGGCAACCAAGGTGGTGCAACACTCCTACCGCAGTCACATGGGCTACACCTGCAGCGACCACAAGCCTGTCTCTGCTGTCTTCTCATTACATGTAAGTCCAACCTGCCTGTGACCCCTGAACTCTCACCCCAGCAGTCACACTGTTTGATGTTTATCCAGATATGGTGAAAAACCTTCACAGTTACTGCTACATTATAACCTTAGAAAGTCATCACATAAGAATCACCCTCTGAAATTATCTTTCTATCTCTGTTTATTTTTCACTCTCATGCTCTCTCCCCCAGTTCCCATTTAAAGTGGACCTTCCTCTTGTAACGTTAGAGTATGTGAAGGAGTGGACAAAAGTTTCTGACGCTACAGTCAGATTCATTGTGATGTCCAACTTCCAGCGCAGCTCATGGGACTGGGTTGCAATATACAAGGTAACTGTGACTTCAACTTCAAAGCAGTGAGATTTCATATTTTCTCTCACACAATATCTATAGGTTATTAAAGCTATGCGTAATTGTTCCATGGTCAATTGAAGTCTGTGATTTGTCTACACAGGTTGGGTTCAAACATCACAAGGACTATGTAACATATGTGTGGGCCAAAGCAGATCATGGGTCACAGGTATGATACAATGCCTGACAAACATACTCCCACAAACTCAACCTCAGATATCCATTGAGATGAGAAAACATTTATCCACACATCCACTTACTATGTTTCCATTTTCTCTATTTGTACTTCTTCTTCATTCTCTTCCCCTTTCTCTCCTCAGGTGACATTTACAGAGGAGGATTTACCAAGGGATGCAGGGGAATACATTTTGGGTTTCTACAGTAATAACATGAACACTATTATCGGCGTGACATCGCCCTTTCAGGTCAGGACCCTTCCTGACGTTTTCCTTCCTGTGTTGTTCAATGAACAGATAATAAAGCTGTTGCTGTCTGCCATTCAGTTCTGCTGGATATTTCTCCTTTTCTCTTCATTTTGTTCCCTCCCACCCTTTTCTCTTACTCTCTTCTCCAACCTTCCTCCATCTCCCATAGATCCATGTTCCTGTGCGCAGCCCGACAGCCACAACAGTATGCCGCTCAGACAGTTCTGACGTCAGCTCGGAGGATGACAGCACACTGGTCCTGCTGGCCCCTGCTAGCTCCCGCAGCCCAAGCCCTGGAAAAAGCAAACACCACCATCGCCACCGCCGCAGCCGCAGTCCTGCTCACTCTAACACCCCCATGCCCTCCCTGCAGGGCCTCAGCCTGCACCCTCGTCCCCTAGAGGGGCTCCCAAGCAGCCGCTCGCCCTGCTCTGCTGCTAAGAAGGAGCGCCTGGTGTCCCCCCAGGACACTCTGCCGTCACCCATCAGCCCGCTCACCCCCCGCAGCCCTGTGTCCCCTGGAGGCGGGGTCTCAGCCCCAGAGGCTCTAATTGCTGCCATCCTGGGGGAGCATAGACCAACTCAGGTCACCCCCACAGGGGGCAGGTCACCAGGCAAACCTGGAGAGACAAGTTTATGAGGAGCCCAACGAACAATATCTGTGGTGTCATGAATATGCAGAGACATTAAAGGCTGAATTCAATCCATATCAAAGAATTATCATGGAAGATCCGCATTATAGCTCAAAATTTAAAGGCAATGTTCCCGCTTTCACGGAGACTGTGTTCACGGTAAATGCTGCATATGTCGGCTCAATCGGAAAGGACCCTTAAATTTGTTTCCGCGATACGGATTGAATCCAGCCCTAAGACAAGACTGCTGAAATGAGGCCAGTAAAGACCATATGATGATAGAATCTAGGGCTGATATGGTCCATTATTTCTATGCTGATCTGACCTCACACTGTCACTGCGCTCATAAAAGCAGTGCATTGTATGAGTTGTAGTTTGCAACATTCCACATGGTGGTCAACCAGTTGTCTCTATTTCTTAAAACCTGTTAAATGTAATGTCAAAATGTAGATTTCCGCCTAAATAGACATACCCAAAAGTAATTATTTATCATGAGAGGGCCATAAACAATACCAGCTAATGCTTATACTGCCAGAAAGATTACAATCTCACCATTCTGGTAAAAATAGTTATAAATTGCTGAGGTGTAGTCACTTTTGAGGATATAAGCTCAAGTACACAGTGCAAATATGAAAATATGAAACATCATATATATGTATTTTGTTTTCCTGTTCAACAAAAGTGGGGGATTATGGATTTAAATGATTGAAATGCTTTCAAAATATAGTAACAATGAAATTATAAACGATTTACTCTAAGATTTCACCTTATAACTAAAATAAATATGATCATACATTTCAAATAACTGACGACAGAGACATTTCACCCCAAAATCCTCTGAGTGACGCAGAGACGCCATTCAAATTCCAGCAGACTCGTGACTCCAGCTTTAAGCACAAAGTGATTTCATCCCTCTGTGACCAAAAGAAAGTGACATTGTTTCAATTCTACATTTTTTTTTGTATTTTTTCATGTTGTGAGCTCTAAATCCATCTGAGAACATTACAGCGAGATGAGACCGCTTTATCTGCAATTGCTAGGCTCTCCGTTTCATATGCAGTATTGCAAATGGAGCTGCAATGTTCACAGCCAGAGGAAATCGATTCTTTGTCTGGCTATGCCAAAAAATTTGACGTGTTGCTTCCTATGCAAATGAGGTGTTGGATTTCACATACTGCATCTCAGCTGAGAGTGGAGAGCGGCATGAGAAGAGGGACAACCAGAGCTTTCACGGAGTGCACAGCAATTGATGTTGCGCCATTCACAGAGCGCTCTGTACTCAAAAATGTTGTCCGGAACCGGTCCAGAACTGCTCAAAGTCTCCTAAATATGGGACTTTACATCTAAGAGCAATCTACTTATCAGTGACTCCATCCTGTAGAGGGCTAGTCCAAATCGCTATAAGTCTAAGCGTTACCCCAAGAAGTGCTATACAGACTTGTATCAATACTGTAAAACGAAAGCAAGAGTAAATCTGCAATGTTCATTATTGTTATAAAGTTGAAGGGATGTCTATAAATATGCTCTACCTATTGGCCTGGATCACTTGGTATGATATCTGTCTTTCTATACTCCCAAGCTCCAACTTATATTAAAGTGGTTTGTTTCTGAATCTTCCCATCTTGTGTGTATATGTGTAGCACTGTACATGTTTGAGAAGAAAATAATGTCTTATTTTCAGAGAGTTAAGACTTCTAATGGTTTAGTGGTTTGTTTTGGTTGTGGAAATATTGATTGTGTGAGGGTGTGTGAAGAAAATAAAATGAACAACATGAAAAAGAGACTAGATTGTGTATTATCATGCACAGAACATTCAGTTGGACAGCTCATAATTATTATGTGCAAAGAGTCCACAGGTTTTGTAACAATGATCTAGATATTTTCATATTGCACATGTAAGGTTTGTTGCAGGAGATCAACTTTAATATTGCAGATAGATTGTGGCTTCCATCAATGTAATTGTCTGCATCATTTCCAATCCCCCATATATTTTTTTGTAAATACAGTTGAAGTTGGAAGTTTACATACACCTTAGCGAAATACATTTAAACTCAGTTTTCACAATTCCTGACATTTAATCCTAGTAAAAATTCTCTGTCTTAAGTCAGTTAGGATCACCACTTTATTTGAAAAATGTGAAATTTCAGAATAACAGTAGAGAAAATTATTTATTTCAGCTTTAATTTCTTTCATCACATTCCCAGTGGGTCAGAAGTTTACATACACTCAATTAGTATTTGGTAGCATTGCCTTTAAATTGTTTAACTTGGGTCAAACGTTTCAGGTAGCCTTCCATAAGCTTCCCACAATAAGTTGGGTGAATTTTCTCCCATTTCTCCTGACAGAGCTGGTGTAACTGAGTAGAGATGGAGGCCTCCATTCTCACACACACTTTTTCACTTCTGCCCACAAATGTTCTATAGGATTGAGGTCAGGGCTTTGTGATGGACACTCCAATACCTTGACTTTGTTGTCCTTAAGCCATTTTGCCACAACTTTGGAAGTATGCTTGGGGTCATTGTCCATTTGGAAGACCCATTTGCGACCAAGCTTCAACTTCCTGACTGATGTCTTGAGATGTTGCTTCAATATATCCACATAATTTTCCTTTATCATGATGCCATCTATTTTGAGAAGTGCACCTGTCCCTCCTGCAGCAAAGCACCCCCACAACATGATGCTGTCACCCCCGTGCTTCACGGTTGGGATGGTGTTCTTCGGCTTGCAAGCCTCCCCCTTTTTCCTCCAAACATAACAATGGTCATTATGGCCAAAAAGTTATGTTTTTGTTTCATCAGACCAGAAGACATTTCTCCAAAAAGTACGATCTTTGTGCAGTTGCAAACCGTAGTCTGGCTTTTTTATGGCGGTTTTGGAGCAGAGGCTTCTTCCTTGCTGAGCGGTCTTTCAGGTTATGTCGATATAGGACTCGTTTTACTGTGGATATAGATACTTTTGTACCTGTTTCCTCCAGCATCTTCACAAGGTCCTTTGCTGTTGTTCTGGGATTGATTTTCGCACCAAAGTACGTTCATCTCTAGGAGACAGAACGCGTCTCCTTCCTGAGCAGTACCAGGTCCAATGGTGTTTATACTTGCGTACTATTGTTTGTACAGATGAACGTGGTACCTTCAGGCGTTTGGAAATTGCTCCCAAGGATGAACCAAACTTGTGGAGGTCTACAATTCTTTTTCTGAGGTCTTGGCTGGTTTTATTTTTATATTCCCATGATGTCAATCAAAGAGGCACTGAGTTTAAAGGTAGGCCTTGAAATACATCCACAGGTACACCTCCAATTGACTCAAATTATGTAATTTGGCCTATCAGAAGCTTCTAAAGCCATGGCATCATTTTCTGGAATTCTCCAAGCTGTTTAAAGGCACAGTCAATTTAGTGTATGTAAACTTCTGACCCATAACAGTGAATTATAAGTGAAATAATCTGTCTGTAAACAATTGTTGGAAAAATTACTTGTGTCATGCACAAAGTAGATGTCCTAACCGACTTGCCAAAACTATAGTTTGTTAACAAGAAATGTGTGGAGTGGTTGAAAAACGAGTTTTAATGACTCGAACCTAAGTGTATGTAAACTTCCGACTTCAACTGTATATTTATACACTACCGTTCAAAAGTTTGTGGTCACTTAGAAATGTCCTTGTTTTTGAAAGAAAAGCATTTTTTTTGTCCATTAAAATAACATTAAATTGATCAGAAATACAGTGTAGACATTGTTAATGTTGGAATATCTACATAGGCGTACAGAGGCCCATTATCAGTAACCATCACTCCTGTGTTCCAATGGCACAATGGGTTAGCTAATCCAAGTTTATCATTTTAAAAGGCTAATTGATCATTAGAAAACCCTTTTGCAATTATGTTAGCACAGCTGAAAACTGTTGTCCTGATTAAAGAAGCAATTAAACTGGCCTTCTTTAGTCTAGTTGAGTATCTGGAGCATCAGCATTTGTGGGTTTGATTACAGGCTCAAAATAGCCAGAAACATAAAACTTACTTCTGAAACTCGTCAGTCTATTCTTGTTCTGAGAAATGAAGGCTATTCCATGCAAGAAATTGCCAAGAAACTGAAGATCTCGTTGACTTTTTTGCTCATATAATTTAAAAAACAAGTTGCTAGGTGTAGGCAAGGCCATAAGCAAATGGTAAACTGGGATATGACTAAAGTTAATCAGGGTGATTTTTCCACAAATTGACAGGGATTTTCCTTTCCACGGTAGCAACATCTTATCTATTTTTGCTAACTTTTTATTAAAATGTATTGTAATGAGATAATTTTTTTCTTTCTGGATATGAATACTGAATATTTCCACTTCACCATCAGACCATTTTTTTGGTAAACTACATGGTAATGTAAAAGTTGTATTTTGAATTACATGGCCTCTAAAGGCACACTTAAAAGTGTCCCATACAATAATGGGATCTGCTGTACCTATGTTATTTCATGTCATGAGTGATATTTGGACTAAAAGTATCAAGTTTGTCTCAGTCCTGGAAGTGTTCAGTCCCATGGTGTTGAATGATTTGATAAAACAATGAAACTGGTGTCTGTCACATTAAATTTAAAAAACTAAAGAATGAAGTCAAGAACTGTGATAGAGAACAATAGAACTGGTGAAAAAGTGCCATGCCTTTCATTTAACTCAGTAGCCTTTATGTGTCAGTAGGTCCAAGTCACTGTGTCCAATTGAATTAATTCTTCCAATCATAAGAGGGTTACCTTTTTGGCAAAATGTTGTTAGACAGATGCAAATATGTGTGTGTGCGTGTGTGTGTGTGTGTGCGCATCCATGCACACAGTGAAAGTGTTGTGAGGCAAGGGGCATTTAGGTCAGGCTGGGAGAGGGGGCTTTGAGACAGGGGTTAATGGAAAGCAGCTTATTCTATGGGAAAGCCCTGAATATGCTGAGAAGGCTTCTCACACAAACACAAACACACACACTGTCTCCCAATTCAAAAGCTACTGTAGGCTGCACAGTCACACCTTGACATGGCAGACACTCAAAATGAATCTGACAGTTTCAGCCCCAGGTGTTACACATAGCAGAGAAAGGAGTCACTGTCATGACTCCATGACTGAGAGATACATGCACACAAGTTGTGTGGTAGCCGTAGGCTCCCCTGTTCTTTAGCAATCAGAATAATTACTCTGAGGATTAGAAAGATTATCAACTGAGACTAAAGCTCTGAGCTCTGTGTGGCAGGTAGTCTAGCTGTTAGAGATTTGAGCCAACAGCTGGAGGGTTGTTGTTCAAATCCCAGGACCAACAAGAATAATCTGATGGGAAGTGAGCTGGCAACCGGAGGGTTGCCTGTATTAAATCCTAGATGCCATTGCCAGGCACTTAACCCCCACAACAGCTCCCTGGGTGCCCAATGTGGCAGCCCCCTGCACCTCCCAAAAACATTTGTGTCTTTCGGAGGGGTTGGGTTTAAAGTGAAAATCTAATTTCGATTGGACCTTGTTGACTAATAAAGTGAATTTAATGTGCACTGAGGGTGGGAAATGTTCTTTACATATATGAATCTCTATCTAGTAGACAAAGCTGCAAGAGTCATAACTGGGTGTACAGTCACATATCAATGAAGTTAGAGTAGCTACCCACTCGGCACACCACGTAATTTCAATGTGGAGAATTGGGTAATATTTGGTTGATATGTTGATTAATGAGATTACAACCTACACTACATGGCCAAAAGTATGTGCACACCTCTTCAAATTAGAGGATTTCAGCCCCAACCGTTGCTAACAGGTTTATAAAATCGAGCACACAGCCATGAAATCTCCAAAGACAAACACTGGCAGTAGAATGGCTCGTACTGAAGAGCTCAGTGACTTTCAACATGGCACCATCATAGGATGCCACCTTTCCAACAAGTCAGTTTGTCAAATTTCTCCCCTACTAGAGCTGCCCCGGTCAACTGTAAGTGCTTCTATTGTGAAGTGGAAACGTCTAGGAGCAATAACTGATCCTCGAAGTGGTATGCCACACAAGCTCACAGAATGGGACCGGCGAGTGCTGAAGTGCGTAAAAATCGTCCAACACTCACTACCGAGTTCCAAACTGTCTCTGGAAGCAACGTTGACACAATAACTGTTCGTCGGGAGCTTCATGAAATGGGTTTCCATGGCCGAGCAGCCGCACACAAGCCTCACCATGTGCAATGCCAAGCGTCGGCTGGAGTGTTGTAAAGCTTGCCGCCATTGGACTCTGGAGCAGTGGAAACGTGTTCTCTGGAGTGATTAATCATACTTCACCATCTGGCAGCCCGACGGACAAATCTGGGTTTGGAGGATGCCAGGAGAATGCTACCTGCTCCAAAACATAGTGGCAACTGTAAAGTTTGGTGGATGATGACTAAAGGTCTAGGGCTGTTTTTCATGGTTCGGTCTAGGCCCCTTAGTTCCAGTGAAGGGAAATCGTAACACTACAGCATACAATGACATTCTAGACAATTCTGTGCTTCCAACTTTGTGGCAACAGTTTGGGAAAGGCCCTTTCCTGTTTCAGCGTGACAATGCCCCCGTGCACAAGGCGAGGTCCATACATAAATGGTTTGTCGAGATCGGTGTGGAAGAACTTGACTGACCTGCACAGAGCCCTGATTTCAACCCCATCGAACACCTTTTGGATGAATTGGAACGCCAACTATGAGCTAGGCCTAATCGCCCAACATCAGTGCCCAACATCACTAATGCTCTTGTGACTGAATGGAAGTAAGTGCCCTCAGCAACGTTCCAACGTCTAGTGGAAAGCCTTCCCAGAAGAGTGGAGGCTGTTATAGCAGCAAAGGGGGGACCAACTTTATATTAATGCCCATGATTTTGTAATGAGAAGTTCGACATGCAGGTGTCCACATACTTTTGGCCATGTAGTGTATTTTCACCTACTCAAAAAGACAGTCGAAATTTTGTTGAATTCCCAATGTGTTATCACTATGCTTTCAACCATCTAAAAGCACAACCAAATTCCAATGGTAAATCAATGTCAGATTTTTGGTTTAGTTGTCACTTAAATGTGTTATCACTGCGCTTCCAACCATTTAAAAGCTCAACAAAGTTAAAATGGGAATATAACCTACCCACATCCTGGTTTACTCTCTCCACCTGCCCGTTACTCTCGGGGTGAAAACCTGAGGTGAGGCTGACCGAGACCCCCAGACGTTCCATGAACGCCCTCCAAATCCTGGACGTGAACTGGGGACCCCGATCAGAGACTATGTCCTCAGGCACCTCGTAGTTCCGGAAGACGTGTATGAACAGGACCTCCGCAGTCTGTAGAGCCGTAGGGAGACCGGGCAAAGGGAAGAGACGGCAGGACTTAGAAAACCGATCCACAACAACCAGGATCGTGGTGTTGCCCTGTGAGGAAGGAAGATCAGTCAGGAAGTCCACCGACAGGTGCGACCACGGCCGTTATGGAACGGGTAGGGGTTGTAACTTCCCTCTGGGCAGGTGCCTAGGAGCCTTGCACTGGGTGCACACCGAGCAGGAGGAAACATAAACCCTCACGTCCTTGGCCAAGGTGGACCACCAGTACTTCCCACTAGGACAGCGCACTGTCCAACTGATGCCAGGATGACCAGAGGAGGGTGACGTGTGGGCCCAATAGATAAACCGGTCGCGGACAGCAGACGGAACGTACAGACGCCCGGCTGGACACTGAGGGGGAGTGGGCTCTGTACGTAACGCCCGCTCGATGTCCACGTCCAGCTCCCACACTACCGGTGCCACCAGGCAAGAGGCCGGGAGTATGGGAGTGTGATCCATGGACCGCTCCTCTGTGTCATACATCCGGGACAGTGCGTCTGCCTTAGCGTTCTGGGAACCTGGTCGGTAGGACAGGGTGAAAACAAAACAGGTAAAAAACATTGCCCACCTTGCCTGGCGAGGGTTCAGTCTCCTCGCCGCCCGGATGTACTCCAGATTGCGGTGGTCAGTCCAGATGAGAAAAGGGTGTTTAGCCCCCTCAAGCCATTGTCTCCACGCCTTCAGAGCCTTTAAGACAGCCAACAGCTCCCTGTCCCCCACATCATAGTTTCGCTCTGCCGGGCTGAGCTTCTTTTCAAAAAGAAGGCACAGGGGCGGAGCTTTGGTGGCGTACCCGAGCGCTGAGAGAGCACGGCTTCTATCCCAGCCACGGATGCGTCCACCTCCACTATGAACGCCAAAGAGGGATCCGGATGAGCCAGCACAGGAGCTGAGGTAAACAGAACCTTCAGGTGACCAAAAGCCCTGTCCGCCTCAGCCGACCACTGCAGTCGCACCGCCCCCCCCCTTCAGCAGTGAGGTAATGGGAACCGCTGCACTTCCTTTACCGTGGTGGGAGTCGGCCAATTACGCACGGCTGAAATGCGGTCACTCTCCATCTCCACCCCTGACGTGGAAATGCGGTACCCTAGGAAGGAGACGGACTGCTGGAAGAACAGACATTTCTCAGCCTTGACGTACAGGTCATGCTCCAACAGTCGACCAGGCACCCTGCGCACCAGGGACACATGCTCGGCGCGTGTAGCGTCAATATACACCACTACACCCTGCCCGTGCAGCTCCCGGAAAATCTCGTCAACAAAGGCCTGGAAGACTGATGGAGCATTCATCAACCTATACGGCATGATGAGGTACTCATAGTGCCCTTAGGTGGTACTAAATGCCGTCTTCCACTCGTCCCCCTCCCGGATACGCACCAGGTTATAAGCACTCCTGAGATCCAATTTTGTGAAGAAGCGCGCCCCGTGCATTGACTCTATCGCACTGATTGATACCCCGATGGTCAATACACGGGCACAGACCTCCATCCTTTTTTTCCACAAAAAAGAAACTTGAGGAGACAGGTGAAGTGGAAGGCCAAATGTATCCCTGCCCCAGGGATTCGGAGACATATGTTTCCATAGCCGCCGTCTCCTCCTGTGACAGAGGATACACGTGACTCCTGGGAAGTGTTGCATCTACCATGAGATTTATCGCACAATCCCCCCGTCGATGGGGTGGTAATTGAGTCGCCTTCTTCTTACAGAAGGCGAGAGCCAAATCGACATATTCTGAGGGGATGCACACGGTGGAGACCTGGTCTGGACTTTCCACCGTAGTCGCATCAATGGAAACCCCTACACACCTCCCTGAGCACTTTCGTGACCACCCCTTGAGAGCCCTCTGTTGCCACGAAATGGTGGAGTCATGACAGGCCAACCAGGGTAGGCCCAGCACCACGGGAAACGCAGGAGAATCAATAAGGAAGAGACTGATTCTCTCCTTGTGACCCTCCTGCGTAGCCATGTCTAGTGGAGTGGTGGCCTCCCTACTCAGCCGTGACTCTAATGGTCGACTATCTAGGGCGTGCACAGAGAAGGGCATATCCACAGGAACAATGGGGATCCCTAAACTATGGGCAAATAAACGGTCAATAAAATTCCCAGCTGCGCCTGAATCTACGAGCGCCTTATGCTGGGAATGTGGGGAGAACTCGGGAAATTTAATAAACACATACATGTGAGCAACAGGGGGCTCTGGGTGAGCCTGGTGCCGACTCACCTGGGGTGACACGATAGTGCCCTGCCTGCTGCTTCGACTCCCTGAGGAACCCCCCAGCACCGACCAGCAGTGTGCCCTCTGCGGCCACAGATGGTGCAGGGAATGGCCCCTCCTCTGGTCGCCCTAAGCGCAGCACCTCCCAGCTCCATGGGCATCGGATCGGAGATGCTGGGGGATGGAACTGACAGGCCCCAATCGGGACGTCCGTTGGGTAGCCAGCAGGTTGTCCAGCTGGATGGACAGGTCCACCAGCTGGTCCAACGTGAGGGTGGTGTCTCGGCAGGCCAACTCCCGACGGACGTCCTCGCGCAGACTGCACCGGTAGTGATCGATCAGGGACCCTTCGTTCCAGCCCGCGCTGGCGGCCAGGGTCCGGAAGTCCAAAGCGAAATCCTGCGCACTCCTCGTCTCCTGCCTCAGATGGAACAGACGTTCACCCGTCGCTCAACCCTCAGGCAGGTGGTCGAAAACTACCCGAAAGCGGCGGGTGAACTCTGCGTAATGGTCCAACGCCACGTCTCCTTCACTCCATACGGCGTTGGCCCACTCCAGGGCTTTGCCTGAGAGGCAGGAGACGAGGGCGGACACACTCTCACGTCCTGATGGAGCCGGGTGGACGGTCGCCAGGTAGAGTTCCAGCTGGAGTAAGAACCCCTGGCATCCGGCAGCCGTCCCATCATACTCCCTCGGGAGCGCGAGCCGAATCCTGCTGGGACCAGGTGAAGAAGGGATGGACAGTGGGGCTGGTGGAGACGCTGGCAGACCTCCTTCTCCCATCGATCCATCGTCTGCAGCACGCGATCCATGGCGGTGCCCAGACATTGCAACATGGTCGCGTGCTGCTGGACGCGCTCCTCTACTGCCACAGGGAGGGCATCTGATCCTGCTGACTCCATTCGTCGGGTGAGTGATTCTGTTAACGATCCTGTGTGTAGCTGGTGTAGAGGAGTCAGGCTCAGGACAGCAGATATGAGTAACAAACGTGTTTACTCCAATATGCACAAAATACAAATCACATAATTATAGCCCACATTAACGGACCGTATAAACATACAAACAATCACTCACAAAAACCATAGGGGAACAGAGGGTTTAAATAATGAACAAGTAATTGGGGGATTGAAACCCTAGGCACCTGGAATGGGCCAGTCCAACAATCTTCCCATTTTCTCTGGCCTTATCGGTACTGGTGGTGTGGGTTGGGTGAGTCTCTCCTGAGCAGCTCTTGGATGAGCTGATGCATAGGAATCCCTCTGCCTGGATTGTTATTCATGCATTTCACAAGACAAAGACAAAACAAATGGAAAATGAAAAATGGATCGACGATGGCTAGAAGACCGGTGACGTCGACTGCCGAACACCGCCCGAAAATTGGTCTTGAAAATCAGGGATTCTATCATTTATAGATACATCATCATTATTCTCATCATCATCCTCAGATAAAGCATGATCATCAAGCAATGGCATAGTGAGGGCAGTATCCAGCACTTTGCAACAAAGCTTTTTAACACAGACAATGAGAAATAGCACATCAAAAAATATTTATAGTCCATAAATGAGCCAATGGAAAACTGTTGCTCCCATAACACCAAATTATGACTGAACCCATCCAAACGGAATCCAATCCTTGTCCGGTTGGTTTTTGCGAGATCGCCACTCCACTGAGCTCTTTCATATGTTCCACTACAATAGTCAAGTTACCCTCATTGTTGTACACAGGAACATTGTACAACAATGTTCACCTATCATTTGGCACACTACCCCTTCTCGTGCTAGTAACATGTCAAGCGCTATTCTATTCTGTATAGCCGTGAGGCGAGCGGCTTGTAATTCCAGTCTCATTATTGAAAATCCTGAAGTGGTTAAATTTACCAACGATTCTAAATTATATCCCAATCGGTCTAACTCATGGGCATTTTCCGATGCCCCATACCAATTAATTAACCCACACCAAAACATTTCAAGTTTCAAGGATCGTCGGGACTCAATTGGAACGTCATTCAATTGTGAAATGCTCCTCCTAATCCATCTTAATCTGCTTGGAATGGAATAGTTAGTTTTATGCATTACAACAATGGAGATACTTAGTTTACCAAAAACACAGCACCATGTCCAATTGTTGCTAAATAATGGTATGCCTTATCACCACAGATCCAATAATGATCAGTAAACGTGGCTGAGCCTTATTGATGTGGAGATCGTCTGTTTCTGTCCAAATAGTGGTCTGCCCCACATTCAGTTTACCAGGGCAGTTAGAATCGCAAATTCTATTTATCCAGCTACATCCTATTGGGAAGACTCTATAACTAACACATGTTGACATTCCCAAATAGGATTCATTAGATTGTGGTATGGAGATATTACTTGGGTTGTGACAATGCAGGTTCGGAATGGGGTTCGCCGCGGTTGGTTTAGAATTGGTTATGGTACACTGTGTCTAGGTAAAAAAAAATGTTGGTACACCAATGTTTACAATCAAATCCGTCTCTCAAATATTTTGTCGATGCCAAATCACCATTAATGCATTTTTCCTTCAAAGTTGAACCCTGTGAAGGTTTACCCCATGAAGTTTCATTCAATAAGAGCACTTCCAGTGCACATAGAGTGTCATTAATGCTGGCCTCTACTGAATACTGTAAGAATGGTGAGAACGCTGAGTGTGGAAAAAGACTACATACATAACAGAAGGATGCATCGACCTCCTGCTTCTTCTGGTATGGGAGCGGCTATTGTTTACTGGACTCCTGTCCTGAGCCTGGCGTTGGCTCGAGCTGGAGTGACTGTTATTTAATTCCCGCTGTGGGACTGCGGTGGCATTTAGGCTTTCCTCCCCTCTCGCCTGTTCCCATCTCTGCAGGGTCCAAACTGTCATCGTGATGAAGAGGCTGGCAAAGAATGCAATGACCAGGATTCTTCTGACTTCATCCTGATTCTCCCATGGCCAACTAGGTAGTGGCAGGCGGAGGCCCACCCTCTGGTACATCTGGAACTGGATCATATGGCACCTTCCTGCAGTGGCTGGCGTGGACCTACGTCGATCTCTCAGCGACCTTCACAGCAGTCTGGGTTGTCAGGAGCACCTGGAATGGGCCAGTCCAACGCTTTTGGTTCTAGTACTTCCTGCACAGATCCTTGATCGACACCCAATCACCAGGCTACAGCTTGTGTACACACCCCTCTCTTTTGGTTGTGGTAGAGCTGCTTTCACCCTGGAAAAGATAGCATTCAGAACATTATTTAGAGCTCAACAATAACTTAACATTTGGTCATCGCAGCCCATCAAAGTCAACCTGTTCTGTGGGAAAGAGGTGTTTAACATTCCCATGGGTCTTCCTGTAAGTATCTCATGTGGTGCCAAACCAGTGGTACGGTGCACTCGGCCATGTACATCAAAGCCAGGGGTATCAATGTCACCCATGACCAGTTTCAGCCATAAATTTAGTTAATTTCACTTTTACCAATTGGTTGGCTTTCTCCACGAGCCCCCCACTTTGTGGATGATAACTACAGTGTGTCCTTAGGTCAATCTGTAGGCTTTCTGACAGGCTCTGTATTACCATATTTACAAAATGTGAGCCATTGTCTGACGTTTATTTGGACGGCAGACCCCACCTAGGGATGATTTCTCGCAGCAGGTTCTTTGCAACATCCATTGCTCTGCATGCTTGCATGGAAATGCTTCAACCCACTTAGGAAAACCATCAACTATTACCAGGCAATATTTGTACCCCTGGCATGGAGTTAGTTAAATAAAATCCATCATCAAATGTTCAAAAGGTCCTTCGGGCCTTGGATGAGCTGATGCATAGGAATCCCTCTGCCTGGATTGTTATTCATGCATTTCACAAATTTTGCACAAAATTGTTCAGCAAATACTGAAAACCCAGGACCAAACCAAAATTATTTATAATATCCACAACTCCCCCCTTTGACACATGGTCTCGACCGTGTGCCAACTTAGCCATATATGGAAAAGAGGAGCGAGGCAAAACTGGCAGGCCGTTCGGTCTGCCAGTTTTATACAATTGTATATACAATTGTTTCTCCATAGGCAAAGTTCCACCAGGCCTGCAGTCAATTGCAGGTAAGAAACATCCTGTAAAGAAAACATGTTTTTTACAGAAACAGGAAGTAAGATAATCTGGAGAATGGGTGAGACAGAGGAGTGTGCAGCAGCTTTCGCAGCAAGATCAGCCACTGTGTTTCCTTTCGAGACATGGTCAGAAGAGTTAGTATGAGTCTGACATTTACAAACAGCAATTTCCAAAGGCTAAAGAATAGCCTTTAACAAATTGTCCACTAGTTTTGAATGTGAAATCGTCTTTCCAGAAGAGGTGAGGAACCCATGCTGTCTCCACAATGTACTGAAATCATGTACTACCCCAAAAGCATACCTGCTGTCAGTATAGACAGTAACAGACTTCCCTTTAGCCAAAATACAAGCTCTAGTAAGAGCGAATAAGTCAGCTGCCTGTGCTGACAGATGAGAGGGGAGTTTAGTGCTCTCCAGTGTAGTGGAAGCAGAAGTTACTGCATATGCCACCAATAGCTGTCCATTATCTGATCGCTGTGCAGAGCCATCTACAAAAAATTCAAAATCAGCATTAAGTAGTGGTACATCCGATAGGTCAGAACGTGGTTTTGACACCAGCTCCACCATAGCGGTGCAGTCATGTGGTTGCCGTCATCTTCGGTAGGAACAGAGTTGCCGGGTTCAAAACGGTACATCTCTTTAGGGTAACATGAGACATGGTTAACAACACATCTAATAGTGAAGCAACCGTGCAGGAGTCAAGTCAGCAGTCTTGGCCTGTGAAATCAGAGTGTGAACAGCATGGGGGACATGAACAGTTAGTGGGCACATTGCTACAATATCAGCACATGCCAAAACTGCTTCTGTAGCAGCTGCTACTGCCCTAAGACAACACACCACCCCCCTCACCACACTGTCAAGTCTCTTGGAGTAGTAACCCACAGGTCTCTGCTTTCCACCATGTTCCTGTGTGAGGACAGACGACATGAACTCATTCTTTTCACAAACAAAAAGGTTAAAAGGTTTAGAGTGGTTAGACAATCCTAAACAGGGAGAAGAAGTCAACAATTGTTTCAGTCTGTCAATAGAGTCCAGTCCTTCAGGTGTCCATTTTATCTTGTTATTCATTGCCATCTTGTGACCATAAATTAGATCAGATAATGTCTGGACAACCTCTGCATATTCAGGCAGCCATGCCCTGCAGTACCCTGCCATTTCAGTAAGTGTCATCATATGCTGCTTTGTTACTGGCTGTGGCACAGAGAGAATTGTGTGGCACAGAGAGACTCTCTCTGGACCCAGCTGCCTACCATTTGGAGTAGTGTCATGACCCAGATATTTTACTGATTGGGAGACAAGTTGCAACTTTTTCTTTGAGACTTCATGTCCATTTTCTGCTAAAAACATGAGCTCTGGTGTCAATTTCACATTCTTCAAAGGTTTCAGAGCACAATAACAAATCATCGACGTACTGTATCAGCTTGCTCTCCTCGGGCGGCATGAAACCCTCAAAATGTTGTTCCAATGCGGCAGGAGAAATTGTGGGTGATTCGGTGTACCCCATCGGCACCACCGTCCAAGTCCAGCAGCAATTTAAGAACGTAAATGCAAACCAGAACTGTGACTCTGGTGCGACGGGAATGCTAAAAAAAAGCATTACCCAGGTCAACAACTGAAAACCAATTTGCTGTTGCTGGTACCGCTGATAGCAGTCTAGTCGGGTTTAGAACAATTGGGGCTCTCGCATGCACAGCATCATGTCATAACTTTCTCTCCTGGGTGAGAATCAAAGAGAGCCCCCCCTCTCTCCCACCAGAGAGGAAGGGGGGGAGTGAGGCCGGTTCTATGACTTTAACGACCGGTCGTAAACTTTCTCTCTCTTGCCCTGCAGTATGGAGAAGTCAAAAATCCTTTGTGTGTAGAGAGAAACTCTTGCCAAACTTCAAACATCAACAGATTGTGCATTGGAACATTAGTTTTCAAATCCAAATGTCTGGAATGGTTGGTGGATATCCAAACAATATATCCTGTCAAAAGTTTATTGTTTTGTGATATCATTAAGGATGATATAACTAAATAACTGTAACTCTACAAATGTATACATCCCAGTTATCAGATTTACATCAAAATGATTAAATATTAAACTATTTGTGTGAAGATTAAATGTGATTTTAGCCTTCTAAAGGATAATTGTTTTTCATGTACGCTTTTGCAGAGTCAGTGACCACGCCCACATGAGCACAGACATTGTGGCAATGTGATGGAACCATCCTCCAAAGCGAGTGCTTAAAAGGGCTCACTGAAGAATTAACTTATCAGACCAGAAAGAGTGGAGCGGTGGCTACACGTTCAAATGGTTTAAACCTACAAGACCAGTATACATGCAGCGCTAGCTGAATACATTACAAAATTGTTTGAAACTCTGAAACGTTCAACAGAGAAGAAGAAGACTAGACTAAGACATGCATTGCCTGCAGCTCTGCATGTAACATGGTCTAGGAAACTCGACCGAAGACGAGAAAAGAAGAACATTTCCCTATCCTCACCATTGTGGTACGTCTGATGTATCCAGTCTAACAAACACTGAGAGACAAAGAACTACAACTACTAAGGACATTGTGACCTCTGGTGGACAACCAGAGACTTGCATCGAACTACTCGCCATAGACAGATCGAGAAGTTTCAACAGAGACAACAAAGACATACAAGTGTAAATATATACATTGCAATTATTTTCGAATGAGCTGTCGTTATTGTGCAAAGTATTCACATTCCGATGAGCATAGTTTTCCAACTGTATGTACAATGTCTTTCCCGCTCTTTATCTGTCCCCACCCCTTCCATTGTGTAACAAGCCATCATATCGGGTTAGTCCACTAGGGACTTTTCATTGCATCTTAGGAATCAATTCAACCTATAGTGTGTGTGTTTATGCATTTATGTGTGATTATTTAGTTAGTTAGTAAATAAATAATTAATCAAATTTGTGTTTCACTGAATCATCATTTAGACTAGGATTCGTGCAGATATCCAAGAATTTTGTGACGTTCAGAATGAGACTGATATGAGGTAATAATGATTAATGGATGACTGGTATGATAAAGATATATTCTGATATATTCTTGAGTTAATTCGGTAAACTGTAACTCATTAAACAAACTTTTTTCATGGTGCCCCAAGTTACTAATTAGGTAATTGTTACATGATTAATTTAATCATGTAAAAATTAAACATAGTTAAATGATTTGATAAAATAGCCGTCATCACATTAATGATAGTCACGTCACGACAATCATTAACTTCTTAGGGAGCGGCAGCTGAGGTGTCGGTTTTGGAGAGTCTGGCGTGCCCAAAGTAAAAGGCCTGCCACTCAGGCCCAGAAACTAGGATATGCACATAATTAGTACTATTGGATAGGAAACACTCTGAAGTTTCTAAGAGTGTTAAAATATTGTCTGTGAGTATAACAGAACTGATATAGCAGGCGAAAACACGAGGAATTTCTGTCCTGGAAAAAGTGTTTTTGACACATTGCCTCATTTTGAACCCCTCCCTATTGAAAACAGCTATATATGGGAGTAAGATTGCAGTACCTATTGCTTCCACTGGATGTCAACAGTCTTTAGACAGTGTTTGGTGATGTTAGGTTGCTCTGGATGGTAATAGAAGAAGAATTTCGAACTAGTCATCGGATGTAAACAGAAGAGGAAGCCCGTTCACGGGCTCGCGCGCTCTGTGGTTTTTTCCTTTCCTATCGTCCAGTTTATAATCCGGTTGAAATATTATAGTAAATATACATAAAAGTGTTCCTAAGGATACATTATCAATGATGTTTGATTGTTCTTGGACAAGTGTATAGGTATAATGTGAACGCGTTCTCTTCACGGTTCAATGGGCGACTCAACGGTGGAGTTTATGATCATAACGTGCCAACCAAATGGAGATTTATGGATATAATAAATGACTTTTTCTAACAAAAGAAGCATGGATTGGAGGGGATGGCGTACAGAGTATTGGAGCTACAGGAATTGGAATCTGTGGGAATAGAAGTATGTAGGAGTAGAGGTGAAATTGTAATAGTTCATTTCTATAACCCCTGCAAACCTTTCATGTTAGCATAGTTAGAAGGGATTGATAGGACATGTAGGGGTAGGAAGATAACATGGTGTGGTAATTTTAATGCCCATAATGAATTCCAGGGAAGTACGCATAAAGATAACAATGGGAGTAAAGCTAAAGAATTCATGCGTGAAAGGGGATTAGTGTGTGTTAATGATGGGAGGGGGACAAGAATCAATGTGGCGATGGGTACAGAGTCATGCTTGGACTTGACGTTGGTACCTGCGGCGGAGGCAGGGAGGTGTGAATGGGAATTGATGAGTGATAATTTTCAGGTTCGATGTAAGGTCAACATGTGTGTGTGTGCAGAGTAGAGGCAATTACATGAGGTGGTGCTTGAGAAAGCTAACTGGAAGATGTTCAAGTACCTGTGTGAGCGGGCGGGACACAAGTTATCAATGGAGGGGTCTGTGGATGAGAACAGAAACGTCTGTAATTATATCAGCTGCAGATGTGACTGTTCCAGTGTGTTCGGGGGGAGGAAGACGGAGGGTGGTGCCATGGTGGACAGATGACTGCTCAATGGTGGTGCAGAAAGGGTATATAGCTCTACGGGTACTTAAGAATTAATGGATTGACAGAAAAGGAATCTCATGGAGTATCAAAGGAAGAGAGCGATAAAGAACGATTAAGAGGGCGAAAAAAGGGAGGCACAGCGGGAATTTTGCTCCACTATTGGTAGATGGACCGAAATTGGTGCGGTTTGGAAAATGTTTTAAAAAATGATGGGGAACAGTAAAACTGCTGGAATTCCAGTGTCTGTAGAAGGAAACATCACAGCTGTATCAAGGAAAGGAAAGGAGAATGTCCTAGGTGGTGCATTTGCAGCGGTTCAAACATGTTAGCACCAGTGTGATGAGATTAAAGGAGCATGGAGATGTTTTAAAGAAAAAAGGGGAGTCAGGAGAAGCTATGGATGCAGAGTTTTCTATGTTTGAGATGACAAGGGCATTGTAGGGCTGCAGGCGGACGGCTCCTGGAGAAGATATGGTGTGTTATGTGATGTTTAAGCATGCATCGAACAGTGTGTTGGAAGCAGTGTTAGGGTTGTATAATAAAGTGTGGAGGACTGGGGTGATACCTGCTGGGTGGAAACGTGCGGTGGTGTTGTCATTTGTAAAACCAAGATTCCGCTAAGGCGGGCAGTTATAGGCTTATCGCACTGACATCCACATGTGTAAGTTGATGAAAAGATGATAGTGAGTAGGATTACTCATGAGTGTTTAGAGCAGGAAATGGTGGAGCACGTGTTGATATTTGTGAAATGTATGGGAGAACTGTGTGAAAGAGTTAGAGAGGCTGGATTGGGGTTTGGGTGGTGTAGTGGGTGAGAAAAGTGGTGTCTAGGGCTCTATTTTACTTTCTTAGAGGAACATGATTAAAGAAGATAATTGTATGTAGTCAGGCTGTGACTGGTCTCACACTCCAGTAGGTGGCAGTGTATGCACCTTGAAAGTTGAATACGATCCGCCAACCCAATCCCGACGAAGAAGACGCGAGAAAAAGGATAAATATCACCACCACTAATTTGTTTTTCGAGAACACCAGCGAAATAACTAGTCTTAAGAGGCTGGTATTGTATATTTTTTTTTATTTGGCATTAGAATTACTATCAGATAAATCATATTTTGTTAACCCACAGTTAACACATTTTAGGTGGGCCAGCTAGTTATAACTCGGCAAATAACAATTCCTTTAAAATGAACCGGCAATTGAACGGTTTCCATAACTCGATCATTGATGAAGACTGCTTTTTGTTCACCTCCGAATCTGTTGGAGAAGGTCATCCAGGTGAGTTTGCAATGCGTCTGTCATATTTTAGCTAGCTATGTAACGTTAGTTAGTTTCAAATTTTCGACACAAGGTCATGGCGTAGATTCAGCCAACTAACGTTACAGTAACAAATTGCTAAAAAAAAATGGGTGCCAGTCATTTTTACGAACACGGATAACGTTACTTAATATACTGTCTGTATGGCTCGCCAGGTTGCTAATTGACAATGTTTCCACATGTTCTGATCTTTGAGCCGAACAATATTATGAATGGGGAACACGCGATAGGGTCAGGCCCATTTCTTTACAGTTTATGTTCAGGCCACGCGGGATGCCTTTGCCCTAGCATGTGGTGTCTAGTTAGCTAACGTTAGCTAGTAGCAGATAATGATAATCCAGAAAAGTAGGTCACCAAATTGCTTGTCTGGATTGTTAAATTACCACGGATGTTAGGTGGCACGTTCGTTGAAAAACTGAACATGTATGCCGTATTGTTTATATATATATATATTCGTTTCTTACAGTAAATGTATTCGTATATTTGCCCGAGTCGAACACCGTTGCAGCAATAGACAGCGAGCTCGTACAAGTGACAGTAGGTTGTTGTTCTCCGGTCACTGGGTTAGCTGAGCTCTCCCAACTGGCAGTACTGTCGTTGTGTATCTTAGTTCTTTACAGTGCGGTTCAGTTGCGTCGGTGACATGTTGATTGGCAGAAGGATGGGGCCGCTTAACTTATAATAACAACGCTTGTGTATTTACACAACATTGCTCCCTATTTAGAATGTCCATTCAAAAACGCATCTTTTGAACAATAGTAAAAAATAATTGTTGTGTAGATAACCAAATGGTCCAAACTGCGTGTCTATCATTATCCGTTCAAGCGTTAATGGAGTTTTTACCCTTGTAGTATGGCCAAAATTAAGGTGACTAAATCAATGGAGGCCAACTAAAGAAAAGTGGTCAAAACTCTGGAAAACTACGTCAGCTAGGCTGGATGCTGTGCATGAATTAAGGATAAATTAACTGACAGGCTTAATTTACCACTGAACTAATCTTCTCGAATCTGGACAACATTAACAAATATACAGGTAACATTAACAAATATACAGGTAACATTAACAAATATACAGGTAACATAGATATTGATTTTGAGACGGCATGTAGTATTTTAGTGTATGATTTTCACATTATGCGTGTGAAATTCCTCTTTTTTTTCCTCACAAAAGCAAGCATATTTCTGTGAAATGTCAATGGAGCACAGAGTGTACCATTTACATTTAATTCAGTTTGTCATGTTGTCTTTTTGCGACCGGCGGGAACAACTTTGCAGACGGGCACCACAACGTTTAAAATTATCACTGCGAAAAAGCGCACTCAGGTCTGTAGTGACAAATCTAGCACTGCAATGCAGTGCCTTAGACTGCTGCGCCACTCAGGAACCCAGTGCTTATTGTATGTATTAGGTTACAAAATCTAACTTTTTGGATATAATTGTAATTAAATGTTAAGAGACCACACTGAATGATTCAGAACATGCAGAATCATATGTCTTGGTAGTACGCAGTGGGGGTGGACAGTGGACACCCTACCCTATTGTATTGGGCTGCACAAAAACCCAATACAGTGGGAAGCCAGAAGTTTAAAACAATTGAATTTCAACTTACGTTAGTGTGAATTAAAACAAGAGGAATTTTATACAAAATAACTAAAACGTATTATTAAAGATTCGCTGTAAGTCGCTCCACCATTTCCTGGTTGCTACAATTCTAATAGTTAGCTTAATTTCAGTTTGACAAAAAAGCAAGTATAGTGGATCACTGTACCATCTAAACCACTGTGAAATATAGTTTCCATAACCAAACATATTGCATGTTAAGCTGTTTGAACCTTGTGTACATAACCAATGCATAGAAATGCAGGTCATTCGGAAAGTATTCACACCCCTTCCCTTTCTCCACATTTAGTTACGTTACAGCCTTATTCTAAAATTGTACCCAACAATACCCAATAATGACAAAAAGCAAACACAGGTTTTTAGACATTTAGCAAATTTATATAAATAAAAACAGAGGCCTTATTCACATAAGTATTCAGGCCCTTTACTCAGTACTTTGTTGAAGCACCTTTGGCAGCGATTACAGCCGTGAGTCTTCTTGGGTATGATGCTACAAGCTTGGCACACCTGTATTTGGGGATGTTTCTCCCATTCTTCTCTGCAGATCCACAAGCTCTGTTAGGTTGGATGGGGAGCGTTGCTGCACAGCTATTTTAAGGTCTCCAAAGAATTTCGATCGGGTTCAAGTCAGGGCTCTGGCTGAGCCACTCCAGGACATTCAGAGAGACTTGTCCCAAAGCCAATCGTGCTTTATCTTGGCTGTGTGCTTAGGGTCGTTGTCCTGTTGGAAGGTGAACCTTCACCCAAGTCTAAGGTCCTGAGCGCTCTGGAGCTGGTGTTCAAGGATCTCTCTACTTTGCTCTGTTAACTTATCCCTCGATCCAGACTAGTCTCCCAGTCCCTGCTGCTGAAAAACATCAAATACAATTTTATTAGTCACATGCGCCGAATACAACAGGTGTAGACCTTAGTGTAATGCTAACTTACGCGCCCCTAACCAACAATGCAGTGTAGGTAGAGTTATTAAAGTGACTATGCGTAGATGATAGCAGCAGTGTAAAAGTGTGTGTGTGGGGGGGGGGGGGGGCAGCAATGCGAATAGTCTTGGTAGCCATTCGATTAGTTGTTAAGGAGTCTTGTGGCTTGGGGGTAGAAGCTGTTTAGAAGACTCTTGGACCTAGACATGGTGCTCCGGTACCGCTTGCCGTGCGGTAGCAGAGAGAACAGTCTATGACTAGGGTGGCTGGAGTCTTTGACAATTTTTAGGGCCTTCCTCTGACACCGCCTGGTATAGAAGTCCTGGACGGCAGGAAGCTTGGCCCCAGTGATGTACTGGGCCGTTCGCACTACCCTCTGTAGTGCCTTGCTGTCGGAGGCTGAGCAGTTGCCATACCAGGCAGTGATTCAGCCAGTCAGGATGCTCTCGATGGTGCAGCTGTAGAACCTTTTGAGGATCTGAGGACCCATGCCAAATCTTTTCAGTCTCCTGAGGGAGAATGGGTTTTGTCGTGCCCTCTTCACGACTGTGTGCTTGGACCATGTTAGTTTGTTGATGTGGACACCAAGGAACTTCAATCAAATTTAATTTATAAAGCCCTTCTTACATCAGCTGATGTCACAAAGTGGTGTACAGAAACCCAGCCTAAAACCCCAAACAGCAAGCAATGCAGGTGTAGAAGCACGGTGGCTAGGAAAAGCTCCCTAGAAAGGCAGGAACCTAGGAAGAAACCCAGAGAGGAACCAGGCTATGAGGGGTGGCCAGTCCTCTTCTGGCTGTGCTGGGTGGAGATTATAACAGAACATGGCCAAGATGTTTTAGAGTATCTCTGCTGCTCCTGCTGTCACTAGAGAGTTGAAAACTGCAGGTCTGGGACAGGTATCAGGTCTGGTGAACAGGTCAGGGTTCCATAGCCGCAGGCAGAACAGTTGAAACTGGAGCAGCAGCACGACCAGGTGGACTGGGGACAGCAAGGAGTCATCAGGCCAGGTAATCCTGAGGCATGGTCCTAGGGCTCTCAACCTGCTCCACTGCAGCCCCGTTGATGAGAATGGGTGTGTGCTCGGTCCTCTTTTTCCTGTAGTCCACAATCATCTCCTTTGTCTTGATCATGTTGAGTGATAGGTTGTCCTGGACCACACAGCCAGGTATCTGACGACCTCCCTATAAGCTGTCTCGTCGTTGTCGGTGATCAGGCCTACCACTGCTGTGTCATCGGCAAACTTAATAATGGTGTTGGAGTCTTGCCCCCCCGTGCAGTCATGAGTGAACAGGGAGTACAGGAGGGGACTGAGCACGCACCCTTGAGGGGCCCCTGTGTTGAGGATCAGTGTGGCGGATGTGTTGTTACCTACCCTGACCACCTGATGGTGGCCCGTCGAAGTCCAGGATCCAGTTGCAGAGGGAGGTGTTTAGTCCCAGTGTCCTTAGCTTATTGATGAGCTTTGAGGGCAATATGGTGTTGAACGCTGAGCTGTACTCAATGAATAGCATTCTCACATAGGTGTTCCTTTTGTCCAGGTGGGAAAGGGCAGTGTGGAGTGCAATAGAGATTCCATCATCTGTGGATCTGTTAGGGCAGTATGAACATTTGAGTGGGTCTAGGGTTTCTGGGATAATGGTGTTGATGTGAGAACAGCATAATGCTGCCACCACCTTGCTTCACCGTAGGGAGGGTGCCAGGTTTCCTCCAGATGTGAAGCTTGGCTTGTTTTCATTAGACCAGAGAATCTTGTTTCTCATGGCCAGTCCTTTAGGTGCCTTTTGGCAAACGCCAAGCGGGCTGTAATGTGCCTTTTACTGAGGAGTGGCTTCCGTCTGGCCACTCTACCATAAAGGCCTGATTGGTGGAGTGCTGCAGAGATAGTTGTCCTTCTGGAATTTTCTCCCATCTCCACAGAGGAACGCTGGAGCGCTGTCAGTGACCATCGGGTTCTTGGTCACCTCCCTGACCAAGGCCCTTCTCCCCCGATTGCTTGGCCAGGCGGCCAGCTCTAGGAAGAGTGGTTCCAAACGTCTTTTTATTTAAGGATGTTGGAGGCCACTGTGTTCTTGGACCTTCAAAGCTGCAGAATTGTTTTGGTACCCTTCCCCAGATCTGTGACTCGACAGTCCTTTCTCGGAGCTCTGAGGAAAATTTCTTTGACCTCATGGCTTGGTTTTTGCTCTGACATGACCTGTCAACTGTGGGACCTTGTATAGACAGGTATGCCTCTCCAAATCATGTCAAATCATTTGAATTTACCACAGGTTTACTCCAATCAAGTTGTAGAAACATCTCAAGGATGATCAATGGAAACAGGAGGCAGCTGAGCTTAATTTCAAGTCTCATAGCAAATGGTCTGAGTACTTAGGTGAACAAGGATTTTTTTTAAACTTGTTTTCGCATTTTTTGTCATTGCTAATGCTAAGTCAGTCCACAAAAATTTACATTTGCATTACAGTAGCTAAGCAGGTGTTCTGGCTACAGCAGTCCAGTACAAGTTTAAGTGCCGTGCTCACTCGACATATGGGCGGAGGGGGACAGCTTCATTGCAGCCAATTATCTAGGCTTAACTCCATTCTAAATATAGGCCTAGGGCTCTTCTCCCGGTACTGCAGTGCAACTGTGGGCAGCATGTCGCATGTACCTTTTGGCACAAGAAACTGCTTTGAGAAAGCGGTCACTGTGGTAATGATACAGCACATACGATAATCCATTAAATTGAAGTCAACATAGTGGTGTGAGGTCTTGTAGAGGCTTGATCCAATAACTGCCCCTGTCTCCCTGCGGGGCTGGAGGGGGTGCAAGCCAGGGTGTGAATGAATTGCTGTTAGGAATGTGGCTACTGTAGAACTTTGCAGCTGTCGCTCAACAGTGCATTCAGAGTATTCAGACCCCTTCCCTATTTTGTTACTTTAGAGCCTTATTCTAAAATTGATTATTTAATTGTTTATCATCCATCTACACACAGTACCCCATAATGACAACGAGAAAACAGGTTGAGAAATTATTGCAAATTTATAAAAAATAAAAAAAAGCAAACAGATCCCTTATTTGCATAAGTATTCAGACCCTTTGCTATGGGACTCGGAATTGAGCTCAGGTGCATCCTGTTTCCATTGATAATCCTTGATTTTTCTACAACTTGGAGTCCACCTGTGGTAAATTGGACATGATTTGAAAAGGCACACACCTGTCTATATAACGTCCCACATTTGACAGTGCATGTCAGAGCAAAAACCAAGCCATGAGGTCGAAGGAATTGTCTAGAGCTCCGAGACAGGATTGTGTTGAGGCACCGATCTGGGGAAGAGTACTACAGAAATTTGGCAGCATTGAAGGTCCCCAAGAACACAGTGGCCTCCATTCTTAAACAGAAGAAGTTTGGAACCACCAAGACTCTTCCTAGAGCTGGCTGCCCAGCCAAGCTGAGCAAACTGGGGAGAAGGGGTTTGGTCAGGGAGGTGACCAAGAACCTGATGGTCACTCTGACAGAGATCCAGAGTTCCACTGTGGAGATGGAAGAACCTTACAGAAGGACAAACATCTCTATTTTTCTCCTCCAATCAGGCCTTTATGGTAGAGGGACCAGACGGAAGCCACTCTTCAGTAAAAGGCACATGACAGCCTGCTTGGAGTTTGCCAAAAGGCACCTAAAGGACTCTGACCATGACAAACAAGATTCTCTGGTCTGATGAAACCAAGATTGACCTCTTTGGCCTGAATGCCAAGGGTCACGTCTGCAGGTAACCTGGCACCATCCCTACAGTGAAGTGTGGTGGCAGCATCCTGCTGTGTGTGTGTTTTTCAGCAGCAGGGACTGGGAGACTAGTCAGGATTGAGGGAATGATGAACGGAGAAAAGTACAAAGATCCTTGATGAAAACCTGCTCCAGTGCTCAGGACTGCCGACTAAGGACAATAACCCTAAGCACACAGCCAAGACAACGCAGGAGTGACTTCGGTACAAGACTCTGAATGTCCTTGAGTGGCCCTGCCAGAGCCCGGACTTAAACCCGATCGAACATCTCTGGAGAGACCTGAAATAGCTGTGCAGTGACGCTCCCCATCCAACCTGACAAAGATTGATCTGCAGAGAGGAATGGGAGAAACTCCCCAAATACAGGTGTGCCAAGCTTGTAGTGTCATACCCAAGAAGCCTTGCGGCTGTAATCGCTGCCAAAGGTGCTTCAACAAAGTACTGAGTAAAGGGTCTGAGTGCTAATGTAAATGTGATATTTCAGTTTTTTTGGCTGAAATGTCTAAACCTGTTTTTGCCTTGTCATTATGGGGTATTGTGTGTCGATTGATGAGGGGGGAAACAATTTAATACGTTTTTGAGTTAAGCCTGTAACGTAACAAAATGTGGAAAATGTCAAGAGGTCTGAATACTTTCTGAATGCACTGTGTACTTTGCTGCAGAGTCTGGCTTGTGTTCCAAGTTTGGTCCGTAAGGTTCTTGATTTTGCAGGCATAACCTGTCTGGGGAATTGTTTAGTAGGATCTTTTTTTGCTGCATGATACACCCCAACTCTCGTTTCTCTTGTTTGACAGATAAGCTTTGTGACCAGATCAGCGACGCTGTGCTCGATGCGCATCTCAAGCAGGATCCTAATGCCAAAGTGGCATGTGGTAAGGATCAATCACATCTTTAAAAAAAAGAAAAGGTTTCTAT
>QNTS01002155.1:210502-226551 GCA_003317085.1 Hucho hucho | reverse complement strand
AGAGAGAGAGAGAGAGAGAGAGAGAGAGAGAGAGAGAGAGAGAGAGAGAGAGAGAGAGAGAAAAAAACAGACTATATATATATAGAGAGAGAGAAACAGAGAAACATACAATATATATATATAGAGAGAGAAACAGAGAAACAAACAGATACATAGAGAGAGATACTAAGAAACAGACAATATATACATATATATAGAGAGAGAAACAGAGAAACAGACAGATACATAGAGAGAGAAACAGAGAAACAGACAATATATAAATATATATAGAGAGAGAGAGAGAAACTGAGAAACAGACAATATATATATATAGAGAGAGAGAAACAGAGAGAGCGAGAGAGAGAGAGAGAGAGAGAGAGAGAGAAAAACAGACTATATATATATAGAGAGAGAGAAACAGAGAAACATACAATATATATACATAGAGAGAGAAACAGAGAAACAGAAAGATATATAGAGAGAGAAACAGAGAAACATACAGATATATATATATAGAGAGAAACAGAGAAACAGAAAGATATATAGAGAGAGAAACAGAGAAACATACAGATATATATATATAGAGAGAAACAGAGAAACAGAAAGATATATAGAGAGAGAAACAGAGAAACATACAGATATATATATATAGAGAGAAACAGAGAAACATACAGATATATAGAGAGAGAAACAGAGAAACAGAAAGATATATATAAAGAGAAACAGAGAAACATACAGATATATATATATATATATATATATAGAGTGAAACAGAGAAACATATATATATATAGAGAGAGAAACAGAGAAACATACATATATATAGAGATATATATATATAGAGAGAAACAGAGAAACAGAAAGATATATAGAGAAAGAAACAGAGAAACATACAGATATATATATATAGATAGAAACAGAGAAACATACAGATATATATATAGAGTGAAACAGAGGAACATACATATATACATATATATAGAGAGAGAAACAGACATATATATATATATATATATAGAGAGAGAGAGAAACAGAGAAACATACATATACATATATATATATATATAGAGAGAGAAACAGAGACACAGGCGTATATATACATATATATATATATAGAGAGAGAGAGAGAGAAACAGACAGATATATAGAGAGAGAAACAGAGAAACAGACAGATATATATATATAGAGAGAGAAACAGACAGACATATGAAGAGAGAAACAGACGGAGAGAGAAACATAGACAGCAATAGAGATAGAAAAATACACTTAGATATAGAAGTAACCACGGTTTGAGAGGACACAGTGGAATAGATAATAATTCAAATACAGTTGAAGTCGGAAGTTTACATACACCTTAGCCAATTACATTTAAACTCAGTTTTTCACAATTCCTGAGATTTAATTCTTGTAAAAATTCCCCGTCTTAGGTCAGTTAGGATCACCACTTTATTTTAAGAATGTGAAATGTCAGAATAATAGTACAGATTTATTTCAGCTTTTATTTCTTTCATCACATTCCCAGTGGGTCAGAAGTTTACATGCACTCAATTAGTATTTGGTAGCATTGCCTTTAAATTGTTTAACTTGGGTCAAACGTTTCGGGGAGCCTTCCACAAGCTTCCCACAATAAGTTGGGTGAATTTTGACCCATTCCTCCTGACAGAGCTGGTGTAACTGAGTCAGGTTGATGGCCTCCTTGTTCGCACACGCATTTCTACTGCTCAAGAGTCAATTGGCGGCGAGCTTTACACCACTCCAGCTGACGCTTGGCGTTGAGCATGGTGATCTTAAGCTTTTGTGCGGCTGCTCGGCCATGGAAACCCATTTCATGAAGCTCTCAATTAACAGTTATTGTGCTGACATTGCTTCCAGAGGCAGCGTGGAACTTGGTAGTGAGTGTTGCAACCGAGGACAGGTTTTATTTACATGCTTCAGCACTCGGCAGTCCCATTCTGTGAGCTTGTGTGGCCTACCACTTCGCGGGTGAGCCGTTGTTGCTCCTAAATGTTTCAGTTCTGCCCACAAATTTTCTATAGGATTTAGGTCAGGTCTTTGTACCTTAATACCTTGACTTTGTTGTCCTTAAGCCATTTTGCCACAACTTTGGAAGTAATCTTGGGGTCATTGTCCATTTGGAAGACCCATTTGCGACGAAACTTTAACTTCCTGACTGATGTCTTGAGATGTTGCTTCAATATACCCACATAATTTTCCTGCCTAATGATGCCATCTATTTTGTGAAGAGCACCAGTCCCTCCTGCAGCAATGCTCCCCCATAACATGATGGTGTTCTTCGGCTTGCAAGCCTCCCTCTTTTTCCTCCAAAAATAACGATGGTCAGTATGATCTTTGTCCCCATGTGCAGTTGCAAACCGTAGTCTTTCTTTTTTATGGCGGTTTTGGAGCAGTGGCATCTTCCTTGCTGAGCGGCGTTTCAGGCTACGATATAGGACTCGTTTTTACTGTGGATACAGATACTTTTTACCTGTTTCCTCCAGCATCTTCACAAGGTCCTTTGATGTTGTTCTGGGATGGATTTGCACTTTTCGCACCAAAGTACGTTCGTCTCTAGGAGACAGAACGCGTCTCCTTCCTGAGCAGTATGATGGCTGCGTAGTCCCATGGTGTTTATACTTGCGTACTATTGTTTGTACAGATAAACGTGGTACCTTCAGGAGTTTGGAAATTGCTCCCAAGGATGAACCAGACTTGTGTCATGCACAAAGTAGATGTCCTAACCGACTTGGCAAAACCATAGTTTTGTGGTTGAAAAACAAGTTTTAATGACTCCAACCTAAGTGTATGTAACCTTCTGACTTCAACTGTATATACAGAGAAACAGACAGCTATATACAGTGAGGGAAAAAAGTTTGATCCCCTGCGGATTTTGTATGTTTGCCCACTGACAGAGAAATGATCAGTAATTTTAATGGTAGGTGTATTTGAACAGTGAGAGACAGAATAACAAAAAAATCCAGAAAAACGCATGTGAAAAATGTTATAAATTGATTTGCATTTTAATGAGGGAAATAAGTATTTGAACCCCTCTCAATCAGAAAGATTTCTGGCTCACAGGTGTCTTTTATACAGGTAACGAGCTGAGATTAGGAGCACACTCTTAACTACTTACGGAGTGGTGGGGCGCTACCCGGTGAAATGTGAGGCGCCAAATTCAAAATCCAAAAGTTGAATTATTAAACATTCATCAATATACAAGTGTTGCATAGTCATCAAAAGCTCTGATTCTTGGCAATATCACAGCGTTGTCAGATTTCAAAAAGGCTTTATGGTGAAAGCACAACATTTGATTGTTTGAGGATAGCCCCTCTCATATTTTATGCATTAACATAAATCCATAACCAACGCGGGTCTCACAAAATGCATAAAATCGCTAATATAAAATCGCTTACCTTTGATGAACTTCTGCTGAGGGCTTCCCAAGTGTCCAACTAAGACAATCCATGCTTCTTTTGTTAGAAAAAGTCATTTATTATATCCATAAATCTCCGTTTGGTTGGCGCGTTATGTTCATAAAATCCACTGTCGAGTCGTCCATAGAACCGTGAAGAGAACGCGTTCAAATTATACCTATCATATTTCTCCAAACAAATCAAACATAATTTTTAATGTTTCCTTAGGTATCATTTTATGTATATTTACTATAATATTTCAACCGGATTGTAGCCTGACCGATAAGAAAGGAAAATAAAGTGAGGCGCGCTCTCGTTCTCTTGAACGGAAAAAGTATTTCTAATTTCCACTTCCTTCAGTAAATCTTCTTCTATACGGTTCACTTTAGCCCTATTGTTTTGAAACCTTGTCTAAAGACGGTTGACATCCTGTGGAAGCCATAGGTACTGCAGTCTCAGTCCTACAAAACAGAGAAATGAATAGGCACAAGGAGAAAAAGGTCATTTACAAAAAAAACAGCAAATCCTTATGGATTTTCCTCTGGTTTTTGCCTGCTATATCACTTCTGTTATACTCACATTATTTTAACACTTTTAGAAACTTCAGAGTGTTTCCTATCCAATAGTACTAATTATGTACATATCCTATTTTCTGGGCCTGAATGGCAGGCATTTTACTTTGGGCACGCCAGACTCTCCAAAACCGTCACCTCGGCATCTGCTTCCTAAGAAGTTAAGAATGTCCCAGTTTAGGTCACCTAGAAGTACAAGCTCTGAAGATAGATGGGGGGCAATCAATTCACATATGGTGTCCAGGCACAGCTGGGGGCAGAGGGTGGTCTATAGCAAGCTGCAATGGTGAGAGACTTGTTTCTGGAAAGGTGGATTTTTAAAAGTAGAAGCTCGAATTGTTTGGGTACAGACCTGGATAGTAAGACAGAACTCTGTAGGCTATCTCTGCAGTAGATTGCAACACCACCCCCTTTTGGCAGTTCTATCTTGTCGGAAAATGTTATAGTTAGGGATGGAAATGTCAGGGGTTTCGGTGGTCTTCCTAAGCCAGGATTCAGACACGGCTAGGACATCCGGGTTGGCAGAGTGTGCTAAAGCATTGATTAAAACAAACTTAGGGAGGAGGCTTCTAATGTTAACATGCATGAAACCAAGGCTTTTACGGTTACAGAAGTCAACAAATGAGAGCCCCTCGGGAATAGGAGTGGAGCTAGGCACTGCAGGGCCTGGATTAACCTCTACATCACCAGAGGATCAGAGGAGGAGTAGAATGAGGGTACGGCTAAAGGCTATAAGAACTGGTCGTCTAGTACGTTCGGAACAGAGAGTAAAAGAAGCAGGTTTCTGGGTGCAATATAATAGATTCAAGGCATAATGTACAGACAAAGGTATGGTAGGATGTGAATACAGTAGAGGTTAACCTAGGCATTGAGTGATGATGAGAGAGATATTGTCTCTAGAAATATCATTTACACCAGGTGATGTCACCGCGTGTGTGGGGGGTGGACTAAAGGGTTGGCTAAGGCATTTTGGGCAGGGCTAGAGGCTCTACAGTGAAATAAGACAATAATCATTAACCAGAACAGCAATGGACAAAGCATATTGACATTAGGGAGAGGCATGCGTAGCGGAGTGGTCATAGGGGTCCAGTGAGTAGTGAGGCAGCTAACAGTACAAAATGCTCTAGACAGCTAGCGGGCTGTGGCTAGCAGGCTAGCAGATGGGCATTCAGGGGACGTCGCGACGTAGGGGCCAGTTGATTAACCCCCTCGGGCAAATTAGTTAAATTGAATGAGACATCGATATCCAATCGCTTGCGATTGGCTGGATATCATAAGTAACCACTTGTTAAACGTGATCCACGTTTGGGTGTCATCTAAATAATTATTTTTAAAGAAATGTACTGGCGATTCTGCACCATCAGGGGTCACTGATCGCAGAAAGCTAAAATCAAACAGAAGTACAAAGGGCGGGACTTCCGTCGCGCAAGGCAGAGGAAATTCAGTGTGACACAAGAAAACAAAATGGCTGCTGTTCCTTTGTTAGCTGTATCATCTAGTGCTAAGCTAATCCTATTTGCACAGAAATCTCACTTCCAAGCACAAAATAGGGTCCCCTTCAGCAAGGGAACGGTTTTACTTATAACGTATTACGTTCAAACCATTTCTCTGCGTTATTTTTGCAATGTTTTACCGGCAAAACAACGAAATGCACCGTGGTCTCCCCACACTACTGAAAACGCGAGGGACAGAGAATTATCACTTGTCAAGCTAATATCTCCTCAAATTTCAATTGGATGGCCCTGTGTCCTCGCTCTAGAAGTTAATAATGACCTAGTCTACCCGGTCCTGAAACACGAGAGACAGAAATAGCACCAACGCGTCTATCTCTCAAATTTCTATAATTAGCTGTCTATATGCCCTCGCTCTAGAAATTAATACTGGAGGAATCACTCAGAATTAGTAAAAATCTGAACTTCAACAACTCAGTACTCTGAGGTCATCAGATACGTGACACCGGGACACTTCTAATGGCAACCAAACGCACAACCAATAATTCCTGTCTACAACTCCCTTGCTGTATAATATACTCTGGGTCTATAACGCAATCTGCTTTTCAATTTTATATAGGCTGAATCAAAATAAATGCCTCATCCTATTTTAGATTCCTGGCACAGGGCGTCATAAATGTCGTGTCTCTAGTATCCATAATGTGATGACATGTTATTTTCAAAATCGATTACCTGACGTTGAATTATTTGATTAAATTAATCAGGCAATAACTAACTCATCAGGAATCCGGGGCACCACGGAAGCATTAGTTTATATAGAGCGGCTATCTCCCAAATCCACTCTTAAAGATCTGAAGATCTTTTATATCAATAGAGGTCAATCATTATTATTCTTTACCTTCTATCAGTCTCATCTGAATGTCGTAAAAGTCTTGGTTCTCTGCACAAACATAAATTATGAATCAGCGATATACAAATTGGCCTAATTACTTATTCACTAACTAATCAATACACATAAATACATAACAAACAAACAGTAGATATTATACATTGGGTTGCTACATGATACAATGAAAAGTCCCTAGCGGACAAAACCGACATGACAGCTTGGTAGACAAAAGAAAGGGGTGGGCGGTTCTAGAGCGGAAAACTCAGAAGATTACTACACATAGAAATTGCTAATACTTTACATGAACGACCGCTCATTCTAAAAGAAATTGCAATTTATATTTACGCCCTTATGTCGTTGTTGTCTTCTCTGTTGGAATCTGGTACATCTGCTGGAGAGTTCATCAGAGTCTCGCTGGTTGCATTTCCCCAAAGATCATAGTATTTCGTGGTTGTTAGAATGGATACTTCAGAGTACCATTCGGAAATGTTCTCATAGAATACATGTTTCGGCGGTTGTCTGTATTCTCGTCCTAGGTTTACGTAATTTCTAGCTGCAGACTAGTAATTCGTGTCGTCTATAATTTCTCACTTATTCTGTAGTGAATCAATAGTCTCAGAGGTGAAACCATTTGTAGCCGTGTGGCCAATGCTCCACGTGGGATGGTTTTCTAGTCTTATCGTTTGTAGAAGTCTTAACCATTCGAGATGTCCGGCTTACCATTTGTCTCTTTGGCACCTTTGTAGTTTAAACCACTGCACACACCAGCATCACCCGGCATGTTTTGGTCTTAGAAATTCAACCATTTGCAACCTTAGTTTACACCGTGGTTTGCCTGGTCTGGTGTGAATTTCATCAGGAGTGGGTTTTATAAGTTTTAGTAGAAAAGGGCAGTCCATGATGCCTAAAGTGATGTCTGGGCTCACGGGAGTGTGGCCACTGACTAGTTAATCTTTATATGAAAATCCATACTCTCATTTAGAAGGTTAATATTACATTACATCTTTTCACAAATAGTTTCATGTTTAATCACATACTTTTCACACAATTTAGATGTAAACCTGACAGCTGGGAAATGTACACTTTAAGAGATACCGTTATGTGTGTTTCCTGTCCTTCATGAGATCACCAAATGATACACACTCGTCGTAATTGTTCCTAATTTTTCTTCCACGGACCATTCCCACATTCTCAAAAGTAGACATTTATTAATTCTCCCATTTTGGGGATTTAGGAGCCTCGTCAAGTGAAGTCCTTCGTTCTCTCTCTTTGCTCTCTCCCTCTCTTTCGCATTGACCCCGGGGGGATAGAGTCTCTGCCAGGAATGTATGACCTGAGATAACAACACCTGGGATTAGGAGAAGGGGTGGGAGCCACAATCTAGACCCAGAAAGGTCGGTAACTAGTCCAACGCTCTAACCACTAGGCTACCCTGCCATCATGACAATAGGTTTAGGCTACGACATGATACAAACATGTTCCCTCTACCCATCATGAGGTTGTTACAACCTGGTCTATGAAGGAAAGTTTAGAATGTATGTGAACAGGTCGAGAGAAATCTGAGTAATGAAAGTGACAGACAGTGACACATAGATTCAATACCGCCTTGCACACTCTTGCTTGCATCTAGCTGATCTATGGTGTAATCATTAGTCTAACAGTTGCAAACAAGAGTTTATATTGGACAAATCCAGGTATGTTTATCCCCATTTCGTTCCGTTTGCTTCCGTTGAAGAAATGTTTTTCCAACTGAATCAGTGGAAAGAATACACCCCTGATCACACACAAACACAGTTCACTTTCATAACAGCCACATACAAACAGAATAAACATTTTGCTCATTGTATAATTCCTTCTCACGCTCTCTCCTTCTCTCACCTTTCCCCTTTGCTCGTGGACTTCAGTGTACAACACATCAGCTGTCTGTGACCAGGCGAAAAAGCCAAACCTTCATTTCATAAATGCTAACCCCTACACACAGGTTACATTGTTGTCACCGTATTAGCTAACAACGTAAGTAACGTCTTAGTCTACATAGCTACTAGAACTAACACATTAGTAAACCTGCTACGACCATGCGTTACTGTGTACAGACAGCAAACAGTTTAGCAGTTATACCGGCAGGTCCCAGTGACAATAAATGAATAAATCAAAAGCTTACCTTGACTTGCAAGAGTTCCAGTGTTGTATAGCTATAGCCAGCTAGCTAACATAGCAGTTTGAGCCGGGTGTTTGAGTAGGCTAAACTAGCTAGCTTTATTCGCAGCTCTCTCTCTTGATTCTTATTTTTTAAAGAAATTAATTTGTACAAAACTGTTCAACTATTGTGTTTCTCCCTCTTTGAGTCAACTACTCATTACATTTCATGCACTGTAGGGTTAGCTAACTGTAGCTTTTGCTTTCAGTACTAGATCCTTCTTTCATTCTCTGATCCTTTGTTTTTGTGGACAACATGTCAGTACATGCTACAAGAGCTCTGATAGGTTGGAGGACGTTCTCCAGAAGTTGTCATAATTACTGTGTATCTAAAAAGTATAACTTTTTTAATGTTTCACTATTTCAATTTTTTTTAAATTGACTGAGGAGGATGTTCTCTCTCTTTTTCTCTCTTGCTTTTCCTTATTTTTTTAAAGAAATGTATTTGTTCAAAACTGTTCAACTATTTTCTTTCTTTTTGAGTCAACTACTCAACATATTTTACGCAATGCAGTGCTAGCTAGCTGTAGTTTATGCTGTCAGTACCAGAGACATTCTGGTCCTTTTATTGGGTAGACAACATGTCAGTTCATGTTGCAATAACTCTGAAAGGTTGGAAGTTGTCATTATTACAGTGTAAGTCTATGGAAGGAGGTGAGAATTATGAGCCTCCTAGGTTTTGTATTGAAGTCAATGTAACCAGAGGAGGACAAAAACTAGCTGTCCTCTGGCTACACCATGGTGCTACCCTATAGAGTGTTGCTGAGGCTACTGTAGACCTTCTTTGCACAACAGTGTGTTTTAATAAATTATTTGGTGACGTGAATATATTTAGTATAGTTCTATTTTATAAGGATATATATTTTTATATTTCACTATTAACATTTTTATGAAATTCACTGAGGAGGATGGTCCTTCCTTCCTCCTCCGAGGAGCCTCCACTGATGTGCATGTGATGTGTGAACATATGTGCATTTATGAGAGCGTGTGTGAGGAGATCAGAGAGTGTGTGTGTGTCTGATTGGTTTTCCACACAGTAATTGGTAGTGTATCAGACTCGGCGGCCCTGGCTTATGGCTTATGGCTCATGGCATTTCTCCCATACAACTCTTCACTCCAAAAAGATAAGCAAGGGCCTGTGTGCTACACGTGTGTGTGTGTGTGCGCATGTCTATCTGTCAGTGAAATATGTTTACTATAGGTTAATGAGGCAATACAAATGGGATGTTAATAAATTGTGACTGAAATGAAAGGGCATTTAGTTGACTAAAATGGCCTACTGTTTGCCATTTTCACAAAAAATACAGTAGACTAAACAATTATTCAAATTATAAAAATGTGACTAAGACTATTTATTTTCTTATTTTTATTTCACCTTTATTTAACAAGGTAGGCTAGTTGAGAACAAGTTCTCATTTGCAACTGCGACCTGGCCAAGATAAAGCAAAGCATTTCAACACATACAACAACACAGAGTTACACATGGAATAAACAAACATACAGTCAATAATACAGTAGAAAATGTCAACATACAGTATGTGGGATAAGAGAGGTAAGGCAATAAATAGGCCATGGTGGCGAAGTAATTAAAATATAGCAATTAAACACTGGAATGGTAGTTGTGCAGAAGATGAATGTGCAAGTAGAGATACTGGGGTGCAAAGGAGCAAGATGAATAAATAAATATAGTTTGGGGATGAGGTAGTTGGATGGGCTATTTACAGATGGGCTATGTACAGGTGCAGTGATATGTGAGCTGCTCTGACAGCTGGTGCTTAAAGCTAGAGAGGGAGATATGAGTCTCCAGCTTCAGTGATTTTTGCAGTTCGCTCCAGTTATTGGCAGCAGAGAACTGTAAGGAAAGGCGGCCAAAGGAAGAATTGGCTTTGGGGGTGACTAGACTAAATCGAAAAAAGACTCGCAAAATGAACACTGCTCCAAACATCAAATTTTGGATAGGGTTAAAACATTAAGTTCATACATTCATTCAGAATGGTTATGTTAAAGGTTAATTTTCTGGATAGGGTTAAAACATTGTTTAGATATTCATTCAGAATGGTTAAGGGTTAACTACGGTTTGGGATAGGGAAAAACAACACACAAAAAAACTAGTGCCTATCACAAGAATTGAAAACGCAACCTTTGGATCAAGAGTCATGGGATTACGTCTAACCAGAGGTAATGTAGAATAAGAACTGTGCCACATCATTGATATCAGCCTCTGCCATGGACTCATACAACCCTGCTGACGTCAATCTCTTTCTTCACTACCAGGACTTTAAAGAATAATGTCTGACTTGGAATTTTGAGAAATTTACAATGATGGTTGTGAAGTTAGGGGCTGTTTGTAGGACACGTGGAAGAGGAAACTGGTTAGAGGGCAGCAACAGGGGGCTATGGTAACCACAACGTATCAGCATCAACACTCCATCCGCCTGTTACTGAGAATCTTTCTAAGCCTTGGGTTAGTATCAGTGGAGGCTGCTGAGGGAAGAACGGCTCTTAATAAATAGCTGGAAGGGAGCGAATGGAATGGCATCAAACACCTGTAAAGCATGTGTTTGATGTATGTAATACCATTCCATACATTCCGCTCCAGCCATTACCACAAACCTGTCCACCACAATGAAGGTGCCACTAATGTCCTGTGGTTGGTACACACATGCACGCACACACACACAAACACGTACCCGCACACACAGACAAATACAGACTCAGACACAAAGACTCAGACACACACACGCATGCAAGCACGGACACACACACACACCTAGCGTTGATCTTCTTTTGACTCCCACAGCCACTGCTAAAATAGCAGATCAGCAGATCAGAAAGACTTGTGTCCTGCCTTTACCAGAAACGTTGTTGTATCCCCTTTAGGTTAATGTGATTGAGTGTGTGTGTGTGTGTGTGTGTGTTTGTGTGTGTAAGGGAGTGTATACAGCTCTGGAAAAAATTAAGAGACCACTGCAACATTATCAGTTTCTCTGGTTTTGCTATTTATAGGTGTGTGTTTGGGTAAAATGAACATGTTTGTTTTATTCTATAAACTACTGACAACATTACTCCCAAATTCCAAATAAAAATATTGTCATTTAGAGCCACTCCAGGACGATCCAAATTTCACAGTGGGTGCGAGTCCTGGAGAGGCCTACAAGCCACAGTGTCTCGCACCCACTGTGAAATTTGGTGCAGGATCGGTGTTGATCTGGGGGTGCTTCAGCAAGGCTGGAATCAGACAGATTTGTCTTTGTGAAGGAATCAAGCCACGTACAAGGTTGTCCTGGAAAAAAACTTGCTTCCTTCTGCTCTGACAATGTTCCCCAACTCTGAGGATAGTTTTTTCCAGCAGGACAATGCTCCATGCCACACAGCCAGGTCAATCAAGGTGTGGATGGAGGACCACCAGATCAAGACCCTGTCATGACCAGCCCAATCTCCAGACCTGAACCCCATTGAAAAATTCTGGAATGTGATCAAGAGGAAGATGGATGGTTACAAGCCGTCAAACAAAGCCGAGCTGCTTGAATTTTTGCGCCAGGAGTGACATAAAAGTCACCCAACATCAACGTGAAAGACTGACGGAGAGCATGCCAAAACGCATGAAAGCTGTGATTGAAAATCAGGGTTATTCCACTAAATATTGATTTCTTAACTCTTCCTAAGTTAAAACATGAGTATTGTGTTGTTTAAAAATGAATTTATGAACTTCTTTTCTTTGCATTATTCGAGGTCTGACAACATGCATATTTTTTGTTATTTTGACCAGTTTTGGTCAGTCTGCAAATAAATGCTCTAAATGACAATATTTTTATTTGGAATTTGGGAGAAATGTTGTCAGTAGTTTATAGAATAAAACAAAATTTTAATTTTTCCCAAACACATACAGTGGGGCAAAAAAGTATTTAGTCAGCCACCAATTGTGCAAGTTCTCCAACTTAAAAAGATGAGAGAGGCCTGTAATTTTCATCATAGGTACACTTCAACTATGACAGACGAAATGAGAAAAAGAAATCCAGAAAATCACATTGTAGGATTTTTAATTTATTTATTTGCAAATTATGGTGGAAAATAAGTATTTGGTCAATAACAAAAGTTTATCTCAATACTTTGTTATATACCCTTTGTTGGCAATGACAGAGGTCAAACGTTTTCTGTAAGTCTTCACAAGGTTTTCACACACTGTTGCTGGTATTTTGGCCCATTCCTCCATGCAGATCTCCTCTAGAGCAGTGATGTTTTGGGGCTGTCGCTGGGCAACACGGACTTTCAACTCCCTCCAAAGATTTTCTATGGGGTTGAGATCTGGAGACTGGCTAGGCCACTCCAGGACCTTGAAATGCTTCTTACGAAGCCACTCCTTCGTTGCCCGGGCGGTGTGTTTGGGATCATTGTCATGCTGAAAGACCCAGCCACGTTTCATCTTCAATGCCCTTGCTGATGGAAGGAGGTTTTCACTCAAAATCTCACGATACATGGCCCCATTCATTCTTTCCTTTACACGGATCAGTCGTCCTGGTCCCTTTGCAGAAAAACAGCCCCAAAGCATGATGTTTCCACCCCCATGCTTCACAGTAGGTATGGTGTTCTTTGGATGCAACTCAGCATTCTTTGTCCTCCAAACACGACGAGTTGAGTTTTTACCAAAAAGTTCTATTTTGGTTTCATCTGACCATATGACATTCTCCCAATCCTCATCTGGATCATCCAAATGCTCTCTAGCAAACTTCAGACGGGCCTGAACATGTACTGGCTTAAGCAGGGGGACACGTCTGGCACTGCAGGATTTGAGTCCCTGGCGGCGTAGTGTGTTACTGATGGTAGGCTTTGTTACTTTGGTCCCAGCTCTCTGCAGGTCATTCACTAGGTCCCCCCGTGTGGTTCTGGGATTTTTGCTCACCGTTCTTGTGATCATTTTGACCCCACGGGGTGAGATCTTGCGTGGAGCCCCAGATCGAGGAAGATTATCAGTGGTCTTGTATGTCTTCCATTTCCTAATAATTGCTCCCACAGTTGATTTCTTCAAACCAAGCTGCTTACCTATTGCAGATTCAGTCTTCCCAACCTGGTGCAGGTCTACAATTTTGTTTCTGGTGTCCTTTGACAGCTCTTTGGTCTTGGCCATAGTGGAGTTTGGAGTGTGACTGTTTGAGGTTGTGGACAGGTGTCTTTTATACTGATAACAAGTTCAAACAGGTGCCATTAATACAGGTAACGAGTGGAGGACAGAGGAGCCTCTTAAAGAAGAAGTTACAGGTCTGTGAGAGCCAGNTGTGTGTGTGTGTGTGTGTGTGTGTGTGTGTGTGTGTGTGTGTGTGTGTGTGTGTGTGTGTGTGTGTGTGTATGTGTGTGTGTGTGTGTGCGTGTATGTGTTTGTGTGTGTATACAGTACCAGTCAAAAGTTTGGACACTACTACTCATTCAAGGGTTTTTCTTTATTTTTACTATTTTCTACAGTGTAGAAAAATTGTGAAGACATCAAAACTATGAAATAACACATATGGAATCATCTAGCAAGCAAAAAAGTGTTAAACAAATCAAAATATACTTTAGATTTTATATTCTTCATGTAGCCACCCTTTGCCTAGATGACAGATTTGCACACTCTTGGTATTCTCTCAACCAACTTCACCTGGAATGCTTTTCCAACAGTCTTGAAGGAGTTCCCACATATGGTGAGCACTTGTTGGCTGCTTTTCCTTCACTCCGCAATCCAACTCATCCCAAACCATCTAAATTGGGTGGAGGCCCGGTCAACTGATAAAGCACTCTATCACTCTCCTTCTTGGTCAAATAGCCCTTACACAGCCTGAAGGTGTGTTGGGTCATTGTCCTGTTGAAAACGAATTATAGTACCACTAAGTGCAAACCAGATGGGATGGCGTATCGTTGCAGAATGCTGTTAAGTTTGCTGTTAAGTTAAGTTTGCCTTGAATTCTAAATAAATCATAGACAGTGTCACCAGCAAAGCACCCCCACACCATCACACCTCCTCCTCCATGCTTCACGGTGGGAACCACACATGCGGAGATCATCCGTTCACTTACTCTGCGTTTCACAAAGACACAGCGGTTGGAACCAAATATCTCAAATTTGGACTCATCAGACCTAAGGACAGATTTCCACTGGTCTAATGTCCATTGCTCGTGTTTTTTGGCCCAAGCAAGTCCCTTCTTCTTATTGGTGTCTTTTAGTAGTGGTTTCTCTGCAGCAAATCGACCATGAAGGCCTGATTCCCGCTGTCTCCTCTGAACAGTTGATGTTGAGTGTCTGTTACTTGAACTCTGTGAAGCATTTATTTGGACTGCAACTTCTGAGGATGGTAACTCCAATGAACTTATCCTCTGCAGCAGAGGTAACTCTGGGTCTTCCTTTCCTGTGGTAGTCCTCATGAGAGCCAGTTTCATCACAGCGCTTGATGTTCTTGAAATTCTTCAGTTTGTAAGACCTTCATGTCTTAAAGAAATAATGGACTGTCATTTCTCTTTGCTTATTTGAGCTGTTCTTGCCATAATATGGACTTGGTATTTTACCAAATAAGGCTACCTTCTATATACCACCCCTACCTTGTCACAACAAAACTGATTGGCTCAAATGCATTAAGAAGGAATTAAATTCCACAAATTAACATTTAACAAGGCACACCTGTTAATTAAAATGCATTCCAGGTGACTACCTCATGAAGCTGGTTGAGAGAATGCCAAGAGTGTGCAAAGCTGTCATCAAGGCAAAGGGTGGCTACTTTGAAGAATATCAAACATAAAATATATTATGATCTGTTTTTATACTTTTTTGGTTACTACATTATTTCATGTGTCATTTCATAGTTTTGATGTCTTCACTATTATTCTGCAATGAATAACATATTAAAAATAAAGAAAAACCCTTGAAAGAATTGGTGTGTCCAAACTTTTGACTGGCACTGTATATGTCTGTGATATATGTTTACTATAGGTTAATGAGGCAATACAAATTTCATGTGACTAAAATGTCACTCAAAATTCAAAAAGCACTCGCACACCTGAGCTATCTTTTTTGCAGTTGCATGGTAACAGTTTAATAAAATGAAAAAAAATAAGAAACCCGCAGACTGCTCTAGATAGTATCTTATAAGCTTCACCTATCGGCCTCATCGCTTATTAAAGTGATACTATCAAGAGCAGTGTGCGGGTCTCTTATTTTTTTCTCACTAAAATGTGACTAAAATGAAGGCATTTAATTGACTAAAATGGCCTGCTGTTTTTCACATTTTGACAACAACTACACTAAGTCATTATTCAAATGACAAAAATGTGACCGGGGCTGTGTTTGAATACTCATACTAACTGCTTATTTGTCATAGTATGGATATACAGTGGGGAAAAAAAGTATTTAGTCAGCCACCAATTGTGCAAGTTCTCTCACTTAAAAAGATGAGAGAGGCCTGTAATTTTCATCATAGGTACACTTCAACTATGACAGACAAAATGAGGAAAAAAAATCCAGAAAATCACATTGTAGGATTTTTAATGAATTTATTTGCAAATTATGGTGGAAAATAAGTATTTGGTCA
>QNTS01002155.1:40824-144554 GCA_003317085.1 Hucho hucho | reverse complement strand
GCAACATTTTTCATTATGTTTTTTACATTGGATAAAAGTACAGACCTATAAAATGGTATATCATACACTACAGTTGAGGAACAATGGGAAAGTAGTTCTGCTTTGAAAATGTATAAACTTGTAACCCTACTTTTGAGAAAATGGCCTTTGAATGTTTTGGTACCTACTGGATAGGTCTTCTTTATCTACACCCATTCAGCATCGTCCACAACCTCTTAAGCCTTAGCCCCACCCATCTAATTATAGAGAATTTTAGAACTTGGACACTGTCTCGTTAGCCTAACGTTATATCCTAATTTGACTTTGGTGCAGGTCATGTTGTTCTTCTCATTACCGTCTCTGGTAAACAAACACTAGTTTGTCACATGCACATGATACAGAAGGTGTAAACGGTAATTGAAATGGTTACTTGGGTAGTGGAATCTTTTGTTTAGACATGTAGCAAGCTATCTAGCTAGCTAAACAATGAACTCATAATGTCACTACCCTGCATGAATCTACAGGTACAGGTAGCTAAATGCTAACCAACTAGGTTCAATGTTAGCTAGCTAGATAACATTAGGCTATAACTAGCAATGCAAAAGGCTCTAAAATAGGAATTATATTACTACACATAGCGAGCCTGCCAGCTAATGTTAGCTAGCTAGCTAACAGTATGCTTTAACTTGTAATAAAATCAATCTTCTGTCAAAATTAGAAATCTGAAAACGTAGCTAGCGAGACTCTCTTACCCGTATACAAAGGTTCCTGTCTTTTTCCATGGCTAAACCAACTAGGCTCAAAATTGTATAATTATATTCATATTTACAGATGGCATACACCTTTGTTATTAAGACACATTAAAGTTCACATGTTCCAGAAGGCATTTCTGCCCAAAAATGAATAAAAAAGAAGAAGAATAATAGATACGTTGAAATTCCTCTCATGTGAAGTAGTGACGCGCGACATACAACTAGTTTCCTGAAACCAGTCACATATGAGCTTGACCTTTCTGCTAACCCCCACATGCCTCACTGTAACACAATTGGAGCATTGCATTGTGGGAGACACATTCACAGGGCAGGGACCTCAGGCCTGGGTTTTGTTTTCACGACTACAACAACATGACAATGTGCTTACTTGTTCCTCTGAGTTTCCTTTCTAAATTTATTTCCAACAAAACCACCCGTCACTGTTCATCAACAGAGTAGAGCAGCAAAGCATAGCAATGTGTGGTTGTGAAGATGTTACTATGAAGAAACTGTGTTGTGAGAAAAACTAGGGGTGCATGTGGGTATGCGGACAGATCTATTACCGAAAACTCTTGTACTTTAGTAATATCTATACACCAAGAAAGCTAGTGAAGTGAATTGAATTGTGTTTTCCACACAGCCCAAATCCTGAAGCTATACAGAACATTCACCCAGCTTCTCTCTACCCTTGTTCTCCCATTCCCTCTCTTAGACCTTTTGAGTGTGTGCTTGAATAAGTGTATAACTTTACTCCCTAACATATGAGTGGGCCAGTGTTATACAGTGCATTCGGAAAGTATTCAGACCCTTTGACTTTTCAAATTTTTGTTATATTACAGACTCATTCTAAAATTAATTTAAAAAAAAAAAATCATCAATCTACACACAATACCCATAATGACAAAGCAAAATTTTGCTAATTAAAAGTATGTATAAGTATTCAGACCTTTTGCCAAGAGAGTCAAAATTGAGCTCTGTTTCCATTGAGATGTTTCTACAACTTGATTGGAGTCCACCTGTGGTGAATTCAACTGATTGGACATGATTTGGAAAGGCACACACCTGTCTATATAAGGTCCCACAGTTGACAGCGCATATCAAAGCAAAAATAAAGTCATGAGGTCGAAGAAATTGTCCATAGAGCTCTGAGACAGGATTGTGTCGAGGCACAGATCTGGGGAAGGGTACCAAAAACTGTCTGCAAAATTGAAGGTCCCCAAGAATATAGTGGCCTCTATCATTCTTAAATGGAAGAAGTTTGGAACCACCAAGACTCTTCCTAGAGCTGGTTGCCCAGGCAAAACTGAGCAATCGGGGGAGAAGGGCCTTGGTCAGCGAGGTGACCAAGAATATGATGGTCACTCTGACAGAGCTCCTCTGTGGAGATGGGAGAACCTTCTCGAAGGACAACCATCTCTGCAGCACAATTTATGTATGGTAGAGTGGCAATACGGAAGCCATTCCTCAGTAAAATGCACATGACAGCCCTCTTGGATTTTGACAAATGGCACCTAAAGACTCCCAGACAATGAGAAACAACATTGGTCTGATGGTCTGATGAAACCAACATTGAAATCTTTGGCCTGAATGCCAAACATCACGTATGGAGGAAACCTGGCACCATCCCTACGGTGAAGCATGGTGGTGGCAACATCATGCTGCAGGGATGTTTTTCAACGGTAGGGACTGGGAGACTAGTCAGGATAGAGGAAAAGAATGAACAGAGCAAAATACAGAGAGATGCTTAATAAAAACCTACTCCAGAGTGCTCAGGACCTCAGACTTGTGACGTGGTAAGGTTGGACACAGGTGCAGAGAAGAAATCAGATGAGTAATCATTGGTTAAGGATAAACATAATACTTTACTGAGAAATGGTAGAAGCAGAATCACAGTACACTTGAAAAAACAACAAACACAAGGCTCGAAAACAAACGCAGGAGTTTTCGGTAAACCATTCAAGCTTCTGCAAAGGACCACAGAAAACACAATCATTAAATAATAAGACACACCTAAGTCCAATAAAAGTCTATAGGGTTGTCTCTGCTGCCCTCTGGTGCCAGGAGGAACCAAGTACCTCCCCCCTCTAGGAGCGGCTCCAGCCGTGGAGCCATGACGACCACCACGTAGTTGTGGTCGTCAAGTCTCTTACAAAATCCGGATCCAGAATGTCCCGGGCAGGCACTCAAGTCCGGTCCTTGGGACCGTAGCACTCCCAGTCCACCAGGTACTGCAGGGTCCTTCGGATCCGACGAGCCTCCAACAGACGCCAGATCATGTAGGCCTGGATGGCCATCCACAAGTTGAGGGGGCATAGGAGCAGGTGTGACTCAGGATCTTGAATAATCCTTTGTATCGAGGAGCGAACTTCTGCGAGTCCACCTTTAAGGGAAGATCACAGGTGGACAGCCACACCGTTGACCCGGTCGGAGGAGCCGAAGAGGTCTTCGATGCCGGATTACCTGATTTTGATGTCGGGCAGAGGTGCGGAGCAAGAAGGATCGCGCTCTGATCAAGGTGCAGCGACATCGTCGAATGAACGCCTCGGCTGATGGCACCCCTGCTTCGGCCTCTTGTTCAGGAAACATGGGGGGGGGGGTCGAACCTGAACTGACACTGAAACAGTGGACGAGTTCGGCGGTGTGATACGAGCATGCTCTGCCCAGACGAGGAATTGCTGCAGTTGCTGGGCTGAGTAGAGACGAGTAGAGTAGAGACGAAGCAGCGGAGGAACTTCTCCAGCTCCTGGTTGGCCCGCTCAGTTTGCCCATTTGTTCTCGGGTCTGGGCTTGTTGGAACGTGATCTCAATACTCCATATCACAGGGGCCACAATGCGTGAGCTGGTGATGATGGGCTCCGGATCCCTCTCTTCATTAGAGACATTGTGTTGGGGGGACAGGGAGTCTGCCTTATGGTTCTTGGATCCCGGGCGATAGACTAGTGTGTAATTGAACCTGTTAAAAAACAGAGCCCACTTAGCATGGCGAGCGTTCAACCTCTTGGCTTCTTGAATAGAGACCAAGTTCTTGTGGTCCGTCCAGATCACGAAAGGATGAGGTGCCCCCTCCAACCAGTGTCTCCACCCCTCAAGAGCCCACTTAACTGCCAAGAGCTCCCGGTTGCCTACATCATAGTTGCGTTCCGCTGGTGAGAACTGCTTGGAGAGAAAGGCGCATGGGTGCAGTGTCCTCCTCGTTCCGCTGTGAAAGGACTGCCCCTGCTCCGGTGTTTGAGGCTTACACCTCCACCACAACGGGATGAGTCAGATCAGGATCAGGATGAACACGGATGGGTCCAGAGGTGAAATGTCCCTTGAGCTCCATTAACTTCTTTGGGAGCAGCGCACGAGGTGACCGTTTTGGAGAGCCTGGCGTGCCCAAAGTAAAATGCCTCCCATTCAGGTCCAGAAAATAGGATATGCACATATTTAGTACCATTGGATAGGAAACACTCTGAATTTTCTAAAAGTGTTAACATTTTGTCTGTGAGTATAACAGAACGGATATGGCAGGCGAAAACCCGAGGAATTTCTGTCCTGGAAAAAGTGGTTTTGACACATTGCCTCATTTAGAACCCCTTCCTTATGAAAATGCCCATATAAGGGCATATGAATGCAGTACCTATTGCTTCCTCTGGATGTCAACAGTCTCGAGAAAGTGTTCTGATTCTTTTTAGATGCTTTTACAGCAGAGAAGAAGACGAATAAGGAAGTGTCCACACAGATGTCAATAGAAGTAAATGTGCGCTCCCGGCTGGCGCGTTATTTGTTTTTTTTAATACTATTTATACATAAAAGTGTTCCTAAGGATACATTTAAAATTATGTTTGATTGTTCTTGGACAAGTTTATAGGTATAAGTTGAACGAGTTCTCTTCACGTTTCAATGGACGATTGGAGGCTGTATTTTCTTATCATAACGCGCCAACCAAACGGAGATTTATGGATATAATACATTACTTTTTCTAACAAAAGAACCATGGATTGTCTTCGTTGGACACTTGGGAAGCCCTCAGCAGAAGTTCTTCAAAAGGTAATTGATTTGTTTTCGCTGTGAAATGTGTTTTCTGTGAACCATGGAGGCTTATGAATTTATGGTAATGGGAAAAATATGTTAGGTGCTACCCTCAAACAATCAAATGTGGTGCTTTCGCCGTAAAGCCTTTTTGAAATCTGACAACGCTGTGATATTGCCAAGAAGCAGAGCTAGCGCCCCAACACTCTGTAAGAAGTTAATGCCCTGTCAGCCTCGGGGGTCCAGCAAAAATGGGTCTGGGACTTGCGGGTTAAAACAATGAGATGCACTGCCACCTCACCAAAGTTGCATATAAAACGGCTGTAAAACTTGGCAAACCTGAAGAATCACTGGATCTGCTTGAGTGAGGTGGGACAGGGACAGTCGGCGACTCAATCTTTACGGGGTCCATTTGGATGCCTGCAGTAGAGATAATGTGACCCAGGAAGAAAACTTGGGATATGTGGAGCTCACACTTCTCTATCTTGACATACAGTTGACTCTGCAAGAGGAGTCTCAGGACTTGGCGGACGTGCAGCATGTGTTCCGGAAGGGTCTTGGAGAAGATCAGGATGTCGTTGAAGTAAGCAAAGACGAACCAATTCAACATATCCCTCAGGTTGTCATTGACCAATGCTTGAAAGACTGCCGGTTAGTTGGAAAGTCCGAAGGACTTGACTAAATACTCATAGTGGCCACTAAGGGTGTTTAAGGCAGTCTTCCACTCATCTCCATCCCTGATTCTCACCAGATTGTAAGGTTTGCAGAGGTCCAGTTTGGTGAAGAATTGGGTCCCTTAGACCAACTCCAATGCGGAGGACATCAGTGCTAGGGGGTAACGATTCTTGATCGTAATCTGGTTCAGCCCTTTGTAGTCGATGCAGGGATGCAGGCCTTCATCCTTCTTACCTGCGAAGAAGAAGCCTGCACCAGCAGGGGATGTAGAGGGGCAAATGAAACCTGCCTCCAGCGACTCCCATATGTAATTGTCCGTGACTGCTGCTTTAGGGGTTGAGAGGGAGTACAGATGACCCCGGGGAGATGTGGAGCCGGGTAGGAGTTCTATGGCACAGTTGGAAGGATGATGAGGGGGAAGGTTGGCGGCCTGCCTCTTATTGAAGGCCTCCCGGAGGTCAAAGTATTCGGGAGGGAGAATGGAAAAGTCTTGGTCTTCAAGGGATGCTGGAGGACACGGCGAGTCTCTTGGTGGAGGGCTTAGACATTTAGTCTGCCAGTCCTTACACCAGTCTAGTAGGTGTCCTGTGGACCAGGAAACTAGTGGGTTATGTAGCGCTAGCCAGGGGTACCCTAGGATAAGGGGGTTCTCGGGAGCAGTGATCAACAGAAAAATAAGAGTCTCAGAGTGGTTCACCCCAACCTGCAGTAGCATGGGCTTGGTCTGATATTCCACCTGACAGGAGCCAATGGGGCATCCATCGAGGGCTTGAATCTGAAGAGGGATGGGACATTTCATGCAGGGGATCTGTAACTCTCCGGCGAAGTCTTAACTCTGCCGCCCCAGAGTCCACAAAGGCTTGAATCTGGTGCTGATGGTTGTCCCAGTGGAGGGTTGCGGATAAAGAGCTCTACTGTAGAGGCAGCAGCCTTCACGCATGCTGTGATCGGTGGGCTTGTGGTGCTCAGGAAACCCGGAATGCTGGAATGGTGTCAAATGGGCGCTGTCTTACCCGTTCCTGGATGCGGTTGTCAATCCTGATTGCCAGCGTTAACAGGGACTCGAGGTCCTCTCCCATTTGTCGTGATACCCGTTAATCTTTGATCCTGGTGGAAAGCGGTAACCAGTGCCTCCATATTCCACCCACTCTCAGCGGCAAGGATGCAGGACTCAATGGCGAAGTCAGCCACTGGTCTGGCCCCTTGACGGAGGATGAACAGTTGGCTGGCCGCTTCTCGTCTGCCGACTGGGTGGTCAAAGACTCGTCGCAGTGAAGGCTACTATGGATCTGCAAGATGGTGGCTGCTGTTCCCACACCGCCGTTGCCCACGCCAGGGCCTTGGCCGGGAGTAGAGAGATGATGTAGGCGATCATGGCCCGATTGGTGTGGAATGAGGAGGACTGTAGCTCGAACACCAGAGAACACTGAATGAGGAATCCCTTGCATCATCCCGGGTGGCTGTTATACCGCTCAGGGGCTGTTATCTTGGGTTCCTGGTGCAGGTTCCCTGGAGGAACCACGACAACGTCTGTAGCATTGGGCGATGAGACCTGGGCATTGGCTCCTCCTGGGTTGGTTGCATGCCGTGGTTGGAGGGACTCTGCAAGTGCCCGAAGGGTCCCAGAGTTTTGGGAGAGCTGTTCTTGCTGCCGTCCTAATAGTGCTCCTCGGTGGGCTACCACATTCCGGATCTGGATGAGCTCTGCTGGGTCCATGTTCTGGCAGAAGCTTGCTTTGACGTGATAAGGTTGGACCCAGGTGCAGAGAAGAGACCAGACGAGGAATCAGTGGTTAAGGATCAACATAAGACTTTACTGAGAAATGGTAGCCACGGGATCACAGTACACTTGAAAAAAGTGTAGTCTCGAAAACTAATTCAGGAAACGAACGCACACGCTAACCAATTTAAGCTTCTGCAAAGGACCACAGAAAACAGGGGCGAAGATTTACCTTCCAACAGGACAACGACACTAAGCACAGCCAAGACAATGCAGGAGTGGCTCTGAATGTCCTAGAGTGGCCCAGCCAGAGCCCGGACTTGAACCAGATCGAACATCTCAGGAGAGACCTGAAAATAACTGTAATCACTACCAAAGGTGCTTCAACAAAGTACTGAGTAAAGGGTCTGAATATTTTTTGTTTGTTTTACATTTGCTAACATTTCTGAAAACCTGTTTTTGCTTTGTCACTATGGGGTATTGTGTGTAGATATCTTTTTAGAATAAGGCTGTAACATAACAAAATGTGGATAAAGTCAAGGGTTCTGTATACTTTCCGAATCACTGTAGTTCAAGAGATTGAACGTGATCGAACTTATTGTATTGTACTAATTGGAATTCATAAAATATTACACGAATTTCAGGATTATATTACATTTTTTGCAGGACGTAACATATCATACGAAACTGATGAAGTTTTACACAATTGTGCACAACTTTCTTTTGCTCTCTCTCCATCTCTTAGTTATTCCTCTCTCTTCTGCTGTAGTGGAAAACAACATCTGTCTCTCTCCCCTAATAATTATTCTTAATGCCTTGCCCAATGAGTGGAAGAGGAGGAGAAGGGAAAGAGAAGGAGTGAGAGAGAAGAGGAGAGCGAGATACAGAGAATGAGAGAATGACAGGAGGAGAGAGTAAAGAGTGGGAGAGAAGAGGAGAGATACTGAGAATGAGAGAATGACAGGAGGAGAGAAAAAGAGCATGGCAGCATGCGAAGTCAGATCAGACCCTCAACGCATATCCCATATGTTTTCCCAACAGATTTCCTCCTGAACACTTTCCATAGTTTCCATCAGTGCTGTCAAAGATGGCTTGCTCCGGCAACCGACCCCTTATAGCCTCTCCCTGTCTCTCCCCTCATCTCCCTGTCCTAAATGTAGGATGAAATAAGAGCCTGTCACTTTGAGGAATCACTGGCCTGCCTCTTTGGGACAGACTCAAAAGATGCCACATCCATTTAGCATTGAGATGTCCCCATGCCTGTCGCCATGCAGCTGACATGGAGGGGCGGATGACAGCCAAGTAGCTCTCACAGTCTCACTTCAGAATTAAACGTTCATCCATGTTTCTCAAACATCAAATTACAAAGTGTTTAGGGTTAAGTTTAAGCATTTACTCCGAATGTTAAGGTTAAGCATTAACTCTGAATGGTTAAGGTAAGGGTTAAGGTTTAGGATAGGCTTAAAAACTAAAATCTCCATTGCTGGATTTTAACTTGCAACCTTTGGAATCAGAGGCAGATGCTTATGCCCCTGCACCATCCCCAAGCAAAACCGATTGAATACAGACTTGTAACACAGGTGATCTGGTTGTGACAGCAGCCAAAACATCAGCGGCCCCATAACTCTGGGAGGGGAAGAGGAGGAGAAATGAGACGTGTCTCTTGCTGCCCTGGGTGGCTATTCTCCATATCTAAGAGACAAGGAGCTAGTAGAAAAGACAAGACTGGGAAGTTACTCCATTGTACCTGCATGGAAATATAGATGGGATAGGACGTTGAGGTTTGAATGAATTACTCTTTACAGTTGTTATAAATGTGTACTCCCTTTAGGTTAGGTCACTCAGCATGCATTGAAATACAATTGTTCCTTATTCTTTCAGTGCTATACTGGGTATAGTTCTTTGTGAGCAATTTTGTTTAGTTTAGTTTATTTATTCGACCATTTAAAAAACAAGCACACATAAAACTTTAAAAAGCCATACATGAGTAAAATCATTGAGGATAACACACAGTAAAGTCTGGGACTTATTTCCATTGTGGTCCTCAAGGAGAGAGGTCTCTTATCCAAAGATGAAGTGCCATCATTAGAGACAGATTCTATCTGATTCTAAAGAGTGGCATAAACATCCAAAAGGTCCCAGTTCAGCATCAGTGGGTCGATTGTCATTCAAAACAATTGACTCCTACAAAACAAATCACAGACATCTTGTCTAAAGGATCCAATAGCAGGCTTCTCTCTGGAGAGGCTTCATGGAAAGCCCCAATCTGTCTGTTGTTTCTAAAATACCTCTTGTAGTTTCAGCATGCCAGTTCTGTACTTGTCACTTTCTCCACACAGAGTATGTGTTACCCACTGAATTGCCGTGGTCCCCATGTGCTATTCTGGGATGTTATAACTAAGCTAAACTGACAGGACTGGTGTTGACCCCTTTCCCCCCACACACACACACACAGTATGCATCAACGCATTATCTAACACACACACAAGCGTGCATGCGCACATGCGCACACACACACACACAATGATCCCTCCTGTAGGTGCTATAATATGATCAACTGCAGCACAGGTTCTTATGTAGCTGAGGAGAAGTGTCTTTGTAAATGGAGTTTAAAAGTTTCCCTGGTGAAGTTGAGTGTATTACATCATATCCTGAGTTTTTATGTCATGCTCTATTTTATCTGTGAGTTGACAGACACTGTCCTTGATGGTTACTTTGCTAGGGCAGATGAGTGGAAAGAGAGACATGGTGAGAGCGAGAGCGAGAGAGAGAGAGAGAGCGAGAGAGCGAGAGAGCGAGAGAGCGAGAGCAGAATAAAGGAGGAGTTAGAAAAAGAGAGAATGCGACAGTTCAGCAGGTGGAAGAGCAGTGACCAAGGGGGAGAGAGTCTGTGCCTGCATTTTCCACCTGCCTGCCTTGGTGACAGCACATCTTCCTGAGCCCTGACAGGCCGGGATATAGAGCTCCAAGCTACCACACACATATGCAGACACACACGCTGGGTACATTGACTTCAGTACAAAACCTAGGAGGCTCGTGGATGTCACCCCCTTCCGTAGACTTACACAGTAAATATGAACATCCAGAGGACGTCCTCCAACCTACCAGAGTTCTTGCAGCATGAACTGGCATGTTGTCTACCCAATCACAGGATCAGAGAATGAATCTAGTACTGAAACTATAAGCTACAGCTAGCTAGCACTGCAGTGCTTAACATGTGGTGAGTAGTTGACTCAAAGAGAAAGACAATAGTTGAACAGTTTTTAACAAATTAATTTCTTCCAAAAATGAAGGAGAAGCAAGGGGCTCCCGTTTGCAACTATTGTACAAATGATTACACCCTAGAGCAGTTAGATGCAGGCAATATTGTGCAAGGCGGTATTGAATGTGTCACTATCTGTCACCTTGACTACTTAAATTTCTCTCGCCCTGTTGTAGCAATCTCATGCTGGGTACAGGGAAAAGTTGAGCATCATGTAGTAGCCTAAACCTATTGATGTTACATTGAGCTGGGTGAATGGAATATGAATGACAGTCATCCAATATGATGTAAAAGAAATAAGGCCATTCTCATGAAAATAAAAATGTTTTTCCTCATCTTCAACAGAACCAACTGCTTTTGACCCACACACTGGCATCTATGCATAAACACGTGGGAAACAAATATAAGAGCACACACAAGAGTATACATGCACGCGCACACACACACACACACACACACACACACACAGATTTAAGCTGTTAGTGTTTGGTTTGGCAGGTTGGGACAGTCTTATCTGCGTGTTGCAGGGAACAAAGTGTGATCTTCACCCAGCCATCTGTCTCATCCTGGACTTGACATCAGCAGAGACACATTGTGGAGTTCCTTAGGCATTGACATAGGAAGGAAAAATGTTTTTTGGCAGAACAGAAGAGTTTCAGAGAGATGTGCAGAGGTGGGACTGTATAATATAAATAATGTATATAAATAATATATGCCATTTTACGTATTGATGGTAGGTATGCATTATGATTGAGATGAGTGTTGTGACCGCACTGGACATCAACAAGGCATGTGCTTCTGCTGTCTGGCCTGGTGACAGTGTGATACTACAAAGAAAGTTCTGACATTATTCAGTGTTTCCCAAATCTCCTCAGTGTTTTTCCAAATATGCCAAAAGGTGGAACAGGGACCACTGTTGAGTTACAATACATTTTTGGGGATCATAGAAAGGCTCTGGGTCATTACTGGCAATATTGATTTTCATTTATTTCATGAGCTGCAGGAAATTTCCAAAGGATTTGAGTACAGTGAGGGAAAAAAGTATTTGATCCCCTGCTGATTTTGTACGTTTTCCCACTGACAAAGAAATTATCAGTCTATAATTTTAATGGTAGGTTTATTTGAACAGTGAGAGACAGAATAACAACAAATACATCTAGAAAAACGCATGTGAAAAATGTTATAAAATGATTTGCATTTTAATGAGGGAAATAAGTATTTGACCCCCTCGCAATCAGAAAGATTTCTGGCTCCCAGGTGTCTTTTATACAGGTAACGAGCTGAGATTAGGAGCACACTCTTAAAGGGAGTGCTCCTAATCTCAGCTTGTTACCTGTATAAAAGACACCTGTCCACAGAAGCAATCAATCAATCAGATTCCAAACTCTCCACCATGGCCAAGACCAAAGAGCTCTCCAAGGATGTCAGGAACAGGATTGTAGACCTACACAAGGCTGGAATGGGCTACAAGACCATCGCCAAGCAGCTTGGTGAGAAGGTGACAACAGTTGGTGCGATAATTCGCAAATGGAAGAAACACAAAAGAACTGTCAATCTCCCTCGGCCTGGGCCTCCATGCAAGATCTCACCTCGTGGAGTAGCAATGATCATGAGAACGGTGAATAATCAGCCCAGAACTACACGGGAGGATCTTGTCAATGATCTCAAGGCAGCTGGGACCATAGTCACCAAGAAAACAATTGGTAACACACTACGCTGTGAAGGACTGAAATCCTGCAGTGCCCGCAAGGTCCCCCTGCTCAAGAAATCACATATACATGCCCGTCTGAAGTTTGCCAATGAACATCTGAATGATTCAGAGGACAACTGGGTGAAAGTGTTGTGGTCAGATGAGACCAAAATGGAGCTCTTTGNGTCAATCTCCCTCGGCCTGGGGCTCCATGCAAGATCTCACCTCGTGGAGTAGCAATGATCATGAGAACGGTGAGGAATCAGCCCAGAACTACACGGGAGGATCTTGTCAATGATCTCAAGGCAGCTGGGACCATAGTCACCAAGAAAACAATTGGTAACACACTACGCTGTGAAGGACTGAAATCCTGCAGTGCCCGCAAGGTCCCCCTGCTCAAGAAATCACATATACATGCCCGTCTGAAGTTTGCCAATGAACATCTGAATGATTCAGAGGACAACTGGGTGAAAGTGTTGTGGTCAGATGAGACCAAAATGGAGCTCTTTGCAATCAACTCAACTCGCCGTGTTTGGAGGAGGAGGAATGCTGCCTATGACCCCAAGTACACCATCCCCACCGTCAAACATGGAGGTGGAAACATTATTCTTTGGGGGTGTTTTTATGCTAAGGGGACAGGACAACTTCACCGCATCAAAGGGACGATGGACGGGGCCATGTACCATCAAATCTTGGGTGAGAACCTCAGCCAGGGCATTGAAAATGGGTCGTGGATGGGTATTCCAGCATGACAATGACCCAAAACACACGGCCAAGGCAACAAAGGAGTGGCTCAAGAAGAAGCATATAGCATATAGTATATATATACATATACAATGCATTCGGAAAGTATTCAGACACCTTCCCTTTTTCAAAATTGTTTTACGTTACAGCCTTATTCTAAAATGGATAAAAAAAAACAATTCCTCATCAATCTACACACAATATCCTATAACGACAAAGCGAAAACAGTTTTTTTTTATTTTTTAGAAAATTTATAAAATTATAAAAACAGAAATACATTATTTACATAAGTATTCATTAGCTCAGGTGCATCCTGTTCCATTGATCATCCTTGAGATGTTTCTACAACTTGATTGCAGTCCACCTGTGACAAATTCAATTGACTAGACATTATTTGGAAAGGCACACACCTGTCTATATCAGGTCTCACAGTTGACAGTGCATGTCAGAGCAAAAACCACATTTGTTTAAGTCCGCCATATCAGCTAGGTTTCTTAAAAGACAGTACATGAGGCTGAATTAACTGTTTTGTTTCCAGACAAGGCTTTGCTGATAACCAGGTGTAGCAGAGGCAAGGTGTTGGGACTCTGCGGTTGGGACAGCTTTATGTAGGCCGTAACATGCACACACATTTTAGTTTTTTGCCCCACCAAGATTTACATGCTAATATCGCCACTGAGTCAGACACATTGATATTTGGGTAAAAAACACTTGATGTATTGTATTTATATTCCTCAAAACAGTATTAAGCAGTTCGTTGTGTAAGAGGTGTAATTGATCATTATGAACGGATCTCAAAACTGTCTGGAAAATTGACGTTCAATAATGAGACAAGCCATTCCCACCATCAACAACGTTATGTTCACCACTCTTAATGACAGAGGCTAATGCAGCATTCTGTGATGCTTACACCTACATACCTCCACTTACAGCTAGACAAATGAGCACTGTGCTCAACAATGCATGTTAAGTCGGGTTAAAATGAAAAATCGTAAAACACATAAAACAATGTTAAACATTAAGACATGACCACTGAAAATTACTAATCAGAAATACTTACTACTTGTACTAAAATTAGTAATGAAGGTTACTCATTGAAGTAAAAGGGACCCTACATTGTTACAGTTGAAAGTTTACATACACCTTAACCGAATACATTTAAACTCAGTTTTTCACAATTCCTGACATTTTATCCTAGTAAAAATTCCCTGTCTTAGGTCAGTTAGGATCACCACATTATTTTAAGAATGTGAAATGTCAGAATAATAGTAGAGATAATTATTTATTTCAGCTTTTATTTCTTTCATCACATTCCCAGTGGGTCAGAAGTTTACACACACTCAATTAGTATTTGGTAGCATTGCCTTTAAATTGTTTAACTTGGGTCAAACGTTTCGGGTAGCCTTCCACAAGCTTCTTACAATAAGTTGGGTGAATTTTGGCCCATTCCTCCTGACAGAGCTGGTGTAACTGAATCAGGTTTGCAGGCCTCCTTGCTCGCACATGCTTTTTCAGTTCTGCCCACACTTTTTTTTATGGGATTGAGGTCAGGGCTTTGTGATGGCCACTCCAATACCTTAACTTTGTTGTCCTTAAGCCATTTTGCCACAACTTTTGAAGTAGGCTTGGGGTCATTGTCCATTTGAAAGACCCATTTGCGACCAAGCTTTAACTTCCTGACTGATGTCTTGAGATGTTGCTTCAACATATCCACATAATTTTCCTACCTCATGATGCCATCTATTTTGTGAAGTGCACCAGTCCCTCTTGCAGCAAAGCACCCCCACAACATGATGCTGCCACCCCCATGCTTCACGGTTGGGATGTTGTTCTTTGACTTGCAAGCCTCCCCCTTTTTCCTCCAAATGTAACAATGGTCATTATGGCCAAACAACTCTATTTTTGTTTCATCAAACCAGAGGACAATTTTTCCAAAAAGTAAGATCTTTGTCCCCATGTGCAGTTGCAAACTATAGTCTGTCTTTTTTATGGCGGTTTTGGAGCAGCGGCTTCTTCCATGCTGAATGCCTTTCAGGTTATGTCGATATAGGACTCGTTTTACTGTGGATATAGATACTTTTGTACCTGTTTACTCCAGCATCTTCACAAGGTACTTTGCTGTTGTTCTGGGATTGATTTGCACTTTTCGCACCAAAGTACGTTCATCTCTAGGAGACAGAACGTGTCTCCTTCCTGAGCGGTATAATGGCTGCGTGGTCCAGCCTTAGTGATGTCACTGCCTACGTCATTACCTTCTACTCATGAGACCAAGCCTATGCATCCACAGCTACACAAACATAGAGTTTCAGTGTTATCTAAAAGCTTAGCAGTAAATGTCCAAGTTGATTTATAGTGGAATGTCTGACTAGTCGCTTATCTCTTACACTCCCCTGCAGAGTTCTGTCTTCACAGTCACACATTTCTCAGACCGTTTCTTTATAAGAGGCAGAGAGACTAGAAAAGTACTGTGGAACAATATTAAACCTCATAATGTATATATATTGTTAATCTGTAGTCTAGGACCCTATGAATGTTAATACAACATAAGCATAATCAATTATTATAATACATCAAATATTTTATTTCAGCCCCTATCATGACCCCTAGGTGAACCTCTAACAGTCTACACTTTTTTTCTTGGCTGATTTCTTTTGATTTTCCCATGATGTCAAGCAATGAGGCACTGGGTTTGAAGGTAGGCCTTGAAATACATCCACAGGTACACCTCCAATTGACTCAAATGATGTCAATTAGCCTATCAGAATCTTCTCAAGCCATGACATCATTTTCTTGAATTTTCCAAGCTGTTTAAAGGCACAGTCAACTTAGTGTATGTAAACGTTTGACCCACTGGAATTGTGATACAGTGAATTTTAAGTGAAATATTCTGTCTGTAAACAATTGTTGAAAAAAATGCTTGTGTCATGCACAAAGTAGAAGTCCTAACCGACATGCCAAAACTCTAGTTTGTTAACAAGGAATTTGTGGAGTGTTTGAAAAATGTGTTTTAATGACTCCAACCTAAGTGTACAGTATGTAAACTTCCGATTTCAACTGTATGTTCACTACAACAAATATTAATGTTCAATTAACTTAAATCATTAGAGTTCAGAATACATCATGAAATGTATTATCAAAAATGTAATAAAACAGTTAAGTATTTACAGCTTCAAAAGATATGGGTGGTGATGTCCCTTTAGTACTTTAAGTATGAGTTGGGTTACTCCAATTGTTCTAGGCAACGGGTTTCCACCCCAATTTTTTTTTTTCAGAAATAAATACTTTTACACTATAGTGTCTTGGAATTAAACTCTTCAAGCACTAAAACACTGTACATGGAAAAAAGACACACAGAAACACACACACACACACAATCCCATGCTTGTGATGTAGTAAAACCACAGTGTCATCCGGTCATCAGGACAAAATGGTATGTTATTAAGCTACTAAAGAGCTTGCTTGATGTATTTCTCCCCATAGAAGCGGTGATATGAAAGTAGTATTTCACTCTGGTCCGTTTCCTGAATTGGTTTCATACGTGTGAAGTAAGAACACATTTATTTCTGTCAGTGGGGGCAAAAGGAACATACTACAGTGGAGATACTGTATGTTGTATAGAACAGACACTGCACTTACACACTCATACTCCATGGGGGATTTTAACTTTTTTATCTTCTATTTTTTTTTAATCCTCAATATCAAAAATCCTTAACACTCCTCTCTCTCTCTCTCTCAACCAGGGTTTCTTAAAGAGCAACTGCCTTTAAAAAGCAACTAATCCCTTTATGTTGTCAATATAAGTCCGAAACAGTTATTTTAATTCAAAATTGAGAGTAAATAAAATCATTTTGGTCAATCAGTCTCGTCTATAATGGAGTTTGGAACGTTCATGTGTCACAACGGGTAAATTAAGGTTGGGTTTGCCCTCTAACATGGGTGAACAGCTGCGGTGATTTCTGTCTATCTAATAGCATAGACAGTGAGACAGACCTGCCCAGCAGCTTCGACATTGTTTATATATGACAACACGTCGCAAATTTCTTAACTTGAAAAAAAAAAAATTGTGCGCACTGAAAATATCCTCTGCAAAAACGTCAACATTTATTACAGATTTCTTGAGTGATCTTAGATTAATTCTGGGGATTTTGAGGAAGTAAAATAGGCTTCCACGTCTACTGTGTAACATGGGGGACAAACATCATTAACTAAACACAGAATTGGTCAGGAAACACACCTCCAGGACTGAAATATAATTTGTCTAATGAGCTACAGAAAAACACGTGTCAATTGGAGTATTTAGTGGCTCTATAAACTACAGTATGTGTCGGGACCCAAAGTGAGTGCAGGGCATGTGAGAGGTGGGTCGCGAGTTATGAGAATACATCTATAATTATACAATATTTATTCTTAATTTCTCTCTCTCTCTCGCTCTCTCTCTCTTTTTCTCTCTCTCTCTGATTTTTTCTCAACCTGCAAAATGATGGAGACTGATTTACAGATTGAAGCATCCACCTTATCAAAAAAAACACAGAGAGCATTGAACAGACGGGCAATCCATTCGGTTTTCAATGCAGGGTACAGTGTGGAATGGAATGACAGTCTGTGAAACCTGCAGGCGCATATTAGGAATAACAATTGGTCAAAATGACAGTTGATATTTCAGTTGTGTTTCACTTGTCTCTAGCCGTGACTCATTGACAGAATATAATATAATAAAATAGAATAGAATAGTTACACATAACCCATCAACAATGGCTGATGCTGTTTTAGCGCCTAAGGATCCCTGCTTATAGCGACCAATTCCATTCGTAATGTATCGAAGAAGACAATAATCCTCAAACAGAGAGCCTCACAGCTCTCCTCGTCAATGCTCACAGTCTTGAAAGGCCACTTTCTTAGACAGCGAGCTACTTCGAACCCATGAGAACACTGTCAATTATTGCAACAGCTTGAGGAAACAATTTTTATTAGAAAGACAAGTTTTCAAATTGCCGATTAACAAGTTGCTATTGATGAAATTGATCAAAATATATGTTCAAAACATGAAAACTTAAATTTATAAAAATATAATTTGACTATAAATGTGTTAAAATTCATATATTTACAAATGTTTAGGAATTTTTGATATTTAACAAAAGATAAAAAGTGTTACTGCTTGAAAGACTGTCTTTTTGCAATCATTTTCAATTTTAGGTAAAACAATTATCCCAGTTTGTGCTTTTAAGCAAAAAATATGTTGCCGCTTTTAGGGTTAAGGTATCAAAACGGTAAAAAAAAAAAATCAGCACTCAACACAACAGGATGTTTAAGAAAATGAATAGAAAATGTTATAAAAAATGTTGTTCTAATGTTGTCAACCTGGTAAACACAAACTAATCATAAAAAGGTGTGTGTACTGTAGCATAAACACAACAGCTCTAGTGAATATTTTACTTACTACTGAATTACTACTGATATGTGATTGAGGTAGAAATGTAACATGATTTGAAGGTAGAAATGTTACATGTACAGTCCCAGTCAAAGACATCAAAACTATGAAATCTTTGCCTTGATGACAGCTTTGCACACTCTTGGCATTCTCTCAATCAGCTTCATGAGGTATTCATCTGGAATGTATTTCAATTAACAGGTGTGCCTTGTTAAAAGTGAATTTGTGGAAATTCTTTCCTTCTTAATGCGTTTCAGCTAATCAGTTGTTGCGACAAGGTAGGGGTGGTATACAGAAGATACTGTAGCCCCATATGGTAAAAGACCAAGTCCATACTATGAGAGGGAAATCGTGGAAGAGAGGTTTGAGTGAGAACAGCTCAAATAAGCAAAGAGAAAAGACAGTCCATCGTTACTTTAAGACATGAAGGTCAGTCAATCCGGAAAATTTCAAGACCTTTGAAAGTTTCTTCAAGTGCAGTCGCAAAAACCATCAAATCAAAATCAAATAAAAAAAATGTGGTCACATACACATGGTTAGCAGATGTTAATGCGAGTGTAGCGAAATGCTTGTGCTTCTAATTCCGACCATAGAGTAATATCTAACAAGGAATCTAACAATTTCACAACAACTACCTTATACACTAAAGTGTAAAGGAATGAATAAGAACATGTACATATAAATATCTGGATGAGCGATGGCCGAACGTCATAGGCAAGATGCATTTGATGTTATAGAGTACAGTATATAGATATGAGATGAGTAATGTAGGGTATGTAAACATTATATAAAGTGGCATTGCTTAAAGTGACTAGTGATACATTTACGTATTACATCCAATTTCTATAATTAAAGTGGCTAGAGATTTGAGTCAGTATGTTGGCAGCAGCCACTCAATGTTAGTGATGGCTGTTTATCAGTCTGATGGCCTTGAGATAGAAGCTGTCTCTCGGTCCCAGCTTTGATGCACCTGTACTGACCTCCTGGATGATAGAGGGGTGAACAGGCAGTGGCTCGGGTGGTTGTTGTCCTTGATGATCTTTTTGGCCTTCCTGTAACATCGGGTGGTGTAGATGTCAAACACTATGATGAAACTGGCTCTCATAAGGACTGCCACAGGAAAGAAAGACCCGGAGTTACCTCTGCTGCAGAGGATACGTTCATTAGAGTTACCAGCCTCAGAAATTACAGCCCAAATAAATGCTTTACAGAGTTCAAGTAACAGACACGTCTCAACATCAACTGTTCAGAGGCAACTGCGTTAATCAGGCCTTCATGGTCGAATTGCTGCAACGAAACCACTACTAAAGGACACCAATAATAAAAAGAGACTTGCTTGGCTTGCTTGGCTTGCTTGGGCCAAGAAACACAAGCAATGGACACTGGACTGGGGGAAATCTGTCCTTTGGTCTGATGAGTCCAAATTTGAGATTTTTGGTTCCAACTGCCTTGTCTTTGGTTCCAACCTGGCCTCCACAATTTGGTTAGCCACCTGCAGATTCAGGCAGGGTAGTAACGCCATGAGTTATTATGGTTCATTTTTTAGCTAGCTGGCTACATGTTTTATCAAGAGATTCCACTATGCATGTTTCCATTTCAATAGAATGTCACTGCAACAAATGCTGGTAAATTCACTCTGCCTATCTACTCTGATTTCAGACCACGGGTAAGATAGTCTAGCTAGCTACATTTTCAGATGTTACACATTTCTAATTGTGACATAAAGTATTTTCATTTCAAGTTAAAGTGTACTGTTAGCTCGCTAGCTAACATTACATTTATAATCGTATTACTTTTATCTCAGAGCCATTTTCTTGGCTAGTTATAGTCTAATGTTAGCTAGCTAAAATTGGACCTGGTTGGTTAACTACCTGCAGATTCATGCAGGGTGGTAATGTCATGAGTTACACATCACACTTTAACAGGGTGACTGTTTTGAAATAAAATGTTCAATATGATTTATTAACCATTGAAATGTTCTAGGTTGACACATTTTTTCGTTACGGCAAATCAAAGTGGAAATTACAAACTTTGGAAGCCTTTTTAAACCTTGAATATACTACACATTTTCATTTCCTGCTGTGCAGGAAAATCCTTATCAACGAAACAGTGATCAAATTAAGATTATCTGCATGTGTATTGACCGTGGGACCATGGGGATGATTGAATCCCAGCCAGAGGCAGTTGCACAGAGACAATAGGCCACAGATGTGAATGCACTCTCTGACTTGTGTCATGTGACTGAGGCAGGGATGCAGGTTTGTCTCTGTGTTTCAATGAGTGTGTGTTTCTGTGTGTGTGTCGTATGTGTAGGGGTGAATGGAGGCCCTGGGAATTGTCCAATTAAATGTGATCTCCTGAGTGCCCTCTTCACTCTTCTTCTGCCACTAATCACACATAGAAACTCACGGATGAACCCATGCACAAACACACACACATACTCACCTCAAGACTGACTAACATTGAAGGAGACTGACTAACATTGAATGAATAAGTAAACTAGTGATGGTCACACCTGAAGTAAACAAATAAAAGCAGATATGAAACCAGCTGGACTCGCTTCATATGGGAAAGGCTTCCTCTTTTCAGCCCAGTTAGTTAGGCTGACGAACACAGTTTCATAAGGACCTGGAGGGAGATCTTAATTGGCCGTAGAACTTACCGTTTAAACCTGGGCTTTTCCGGTACTAATTAAGAAAAACAAGATTTGCGTCTTGGGGGTGTGGTTTGATGTGGATGTGTTATGTTCTCTATATTGTATCCAGGCAGTAACTGTTGTTAGTCCCTCTTGAGTCACCATCCCATACAGACAATCAACTTAGGGTGACGAATGGCTTATCAACCGCATGACAACATGAAAGTGATTCGTCAAGAATCCAATGATGCGAGCGTAATGCACTTCCTGCTTGCTAGACGTATCTTTTGAAAAGTCATGTTATTTCAATATAACATTGTCTTATAGGTCGCATTCTCCTACTCAAACGTTGCATGCATCAACCAATGGTTACATGCCATGTCATCGACGGTGCAGTCGGGTGGCAGACTGCTATAACGTATGATGTGGTTAGCTGGTACGTTAAATACCTATCTAGGTTTTGTAATACCTGGCATGTGTCAGCAACGCTTGGGCAGAGGAACACACCCATATTGTTGTGTAACGTAAACAAGTCTGAGGCACTGCGTGCTAATGGTTAGTTCGGCGGTCTGTAAATAAATGGACGGGTTGTAGGGTTGATTCTGGTGAGCGATTGGATAGCGTGCACTGCAGAACACCGGCAGCTTGTGATCTGTAATGATTTGATTGCTGCCAGCCGCCTCTGGTCATGCCAGGTAGTGGTCCTGTGTGAGCAGGATTAAAGCTAAACCCAACTCAACGTTGTGATGACCTCAGTTACTCAAATCTCACAAATCTAAGTTTTGGAAGATACTGACTTTTTACAAAAATAATTATATTTACACTTTGTAGTAAATTTTGACATTAGAATGAATTCTTCTGACATTTTCAACCAAATATAGTTTTTTTTTGTTCAGCTGCTCTTTAAAAGCATATTATCACCACTCATAACTAAGTTAAAGGGACAGAAGGGTAGTGTGGTTCTTCCTCAGTGATGATATCACTTCAACACGCTGCTGAGGTTTCTCCCTAGCTGCTCAGATGGCCATGTGGTGAAATGTTATCTGAATGTCTGAGTTCACATCTGCTTTGAAAGGCACTGATATAAGGCCGTTCAATGCCTTTACAATGCAATAAATATACAATATCAGTCAACATTTTGGCCACAACTACTCATTCAAGGGTTTTTCTTTATTTTTACTATTTTCTACATTGTAGAATAACAGTGAAGACATCAAAACTATGAAATAACACATATGGAATCATGTAGTACCCAAAAAAGTGTTAAACAAATCAAAATATATTTTATATTTAAGATTCTTCAAAATAGACACCCTTTGCCTTGATGACAGCTTTGCACACTCTTGGCATTCTCTCAACCAGCTTCACCTGGAATGCTTTTCCAACAGTCTTGAAGGAGTTCCCACATATGCTGAGCACTTGTTGGCTGCTTTTCCTTAACTCTGTGTTCCAACTCATCCCGAACCATCTCAATTGGATTGAGGTTGGGTGATTGTGGAGGCCAGGTCATCTGATGCAGCATTCCATCACTCTGTTTCTTGGTCAAATAGCCCTTACACAGCCTGGAGGTGTGTTAGGTCATTGTCCTGTTGAAAAACAAATGACAGTCCCACTAAGCGCAAACCAGATGGGGTGGTGTATTGGTGCAGAATGCTTTGGTAGCCATGCTGGTTAAGTGTGCCTTGAAATCTAAATAAATCACTGACAGTGTCATCAGCAAAGCACCCCCACACATCACACCTCCTCCTCTATGCTTCATGGTGAGAACCACACATGCAGAGGTCATCCGTTCATCTACTCTGCATCTCACAAAGACATGGTGGTTGGAACCAAAAATCTCAAGTTTGGACTTATCAGACCAAAGGACAGATTTCCATGGCCAAGGCAAGTCTCTTATTCTTATTGGTGTCCTTGAGTAGTGGTTTCTTTGCTGCAATTCGACCATGAAGGCCTGATTAACGCAGTCTCCTTTGAACAGCTGATGTTGAGATGTGTCTGTTACTTGAACTCTGTGAAGCATTTATTTGGGCTGCAATTTCTAAGGCCGTTAACTCTAATTAACTTATTCTCTGCAGCCGAGGTAACTCTGTGTCTTCCTTTCCTGTGGCGGGTCTCACAAGAGCCAGTTTCATCATAGCGCTTGATTGTTTTTGCGACTGCACTTGAAGAAACTTTAAAAGTTCTTGAAATTTTCCGTATATGCTTATTTGAGCTGTTCTTGCCATAATATGGACTTGGTCTTTTACCAAAGAGGGCTATCGTCTGTATACCACCCCTACCTTCAGATTGGCTCAAATACATTAATAAGAAAAGAAATTCCACAAATTAACATTTAACAAGGCACACCTGTTAATTGAAATGCATTCCAGGTGACAACCTCATGAAGCTTGTTGAGAGAATGCCAATAGTGTACAAAGCTGTCATCAAGGCAAAGGGTGGCTACTTTGAAGAGTCTCAAATATAAAATATATTTTGATTTGTTTAACACTTTTTAGGTTACTGCATGATTCCATATGTGTTATTTCATAGTTTTATGTCTTCACTATGATTCTACAATGTAGAAAACAGTAAAAATAAAGAAAACCCTGGAATGAGTAGCTGTGCCCAAACCTTTTTAATTTTTATATATATTCATCTTTTTTAAATAAGCATCTCCCATAACCATGTAGTTGGTCATGAGTGTGGAAAGTACATTCTTGAAACATATCATCGTACTTTAAATGATGTATTGTATTACAGATTCATAGTAAGCTTATACAAAAAACGTCTATCCAACCTTCATCTTTTCTTAAGTAACTAAAAGGATGGCAATGTTTTCCTAATGTCTGCCTAACATTCCTGAACTTCTCTGACAATATGAATACTGATTGGAAATGTTCAATCCCATGGAACTAATAGCTGTCCAAATCCAATTTGTTCACATTATCACATTGAGATTGCCACAAGTAATTTCCCCTCCTATTTGCAATCAGTGCTCAGTGTACCTTCCATTTTGCAATGGTCTATACCCCGCACATTATAAAGTTGACAATAGGTCAATGGTTTGAGAATGCTGTTCATTGACTACGGCTCAGCGTTCAACACCATAGTGCCCACAAAGCTCATCACTAAGCTAAGGACCCTGGGACTGAACACCTCCCTCTGCAACTGGATCCTGGACTTCCTGACAGGCCACCCCCAGGTGGTGAGGGTAGGCAACAACACATCCGCCACGCTGACTCTCAACACGGGGTCCTTCAGGGGTTCCTTCTTAGTCCCTTCCTGTACTCCCTGTTCACCCACGACTGAGTGGCCACACACGACTCCAACACCAGTTTGCTGACTACACGACGGTGGAAGGCCTGATCACCAGCGACGATGAGATAGCCTGTAGGGAGCAGGTCAGAGACCTGGCAGTGTGGTGCCAGGAAAACAACCTCAAAGTTAGCAAGACAATGGAGCTGATCGCAGGCACGATTCCATTCACATCGATGGGGCTATAGTGGAGCGAGACGAGAGCTTCAAGTTATTCTGTGCTCACATCACCAAGGATCTGTCATAGTCCACACACACCAACACAGTCTTGAAGATGGCACGGTAATGCCTGGCATGGGCCCTCAGATCCTCAAAAAGTTCTACAGCTGCACCATTGAGTGCAGCTTGACTGGCTGCATCTCCGCTTGGTATGGCAACTGCTTGACATCCGACCGCAATGCTCTACAGAAGGTAATGCGTACATTCCAGTACATCACTGGGGCTGAGCTCCCTGCCATCTAGGACCTCTGTACCAGGCAGTATCAAAGGAAGGGCCTACAACTGGTCAAAGACTTCAGCCACCCAAGTCATAGACTGTTATCTCTGCTACTGCACTGCAAGTGGTACCGATGCTGTCTGGAACCAACAGGACCCTGAACAGCTTCTACCCTCAAGCCATAAAACTGCTAAATAGTTAGTTAAGGAGTTAACCAAATAGCTACCTGGACAATCTGCATTGACCCTTTTAGCACTAACATCTTTGCTCATCACATACGCTATTGCTACTGTTTATTATCTATCCTGTTACCTTGTCACTTTATTCTTAGTTATATGTACATATCTACCTCAATTATCTCGTACCCCTGCACAATCGACTCAGTACTGGTCCCCGTGTATATAGTTATTCTATGAAGTGAAGTATGGAAGCACTTTAGTGAGGGGATACGTGAGAAAGTGGAGTGAGTTGTGAGTGAGAGCGTGATTGAATGAGTGAGTGATCAGTACTGAATGAGAGAGAGAGAGAGGGTAGGTGGTGATAAAAAATACAAGGGAGCAAGAGAGGATATGTGTGTATGTGTACATGTTTTCCTACCTTATCAGGACCAGAATGTCCTGGCAAGTCACGAGAATGTCATGAAAAGTCACCAGAATGTCCTGGCAAGTCACCATAATTTCCTGACAAGTCACGAGAATGTCCTGAAAAGTCACCAGAATGTCCTGGCAAGTCACCATAATTTCCTGACAAGTCACCAGAATGTCCTGAAAAGTCACCAGAATGCCCTGACTAGTCACCAGAATGTCCTGAAAATGTTGGAAAACAATAACATTTTTGTCAGGACTTCTTCTGAAGTTGTTAAAATGCTATTTTAGGCTTAAGGGTTAGGTTTAGGGTTTGGGGTTAAGGTTAGGGTTATGGTTAAGGTTAAGGTTAGGGTTATGGTTAAGGTTAGGGTTATGGTTAAGGTTAGGGTTAGGGTTAGGTTTAGGGTTAGGGTTAGGGTTAGGGTTAGGGAAAATACACAGAGTACAAAACATTAATTAAGGACACCTGCTCTTTAAATGACAGACTGACCAGTGTGAATCCAGGTGAAAGCTATGTTCCTTTATTGATGTCACTTGTTAAATCCACTTCAATCAATGTAGATGAAGGGGAGGAAACAGGTTAAAGAATGATTTTTAAGCCTTGAGACAATTGAGACATGGAGTGTATGTCTGTCATTCAGTGTAAATGGTTAAGACAAAATATTTGAGTACCAATTGAATGGGGTATGGTAGTATCAAATCAAATACAATTTTATCGGTCACGTAAACATGGTTAGCAGATGTTAATGTGAGTGTAGCGAAATGCTTGTGCTTCTAGTTCCGACAGTGCAGTAATATCTAACAAGTAATCTAACAATTCCCAAATAACTACCTAATACACACAAATCTAAAGGGAGGAATAAGAATATGTACATATGCATATATGGATGAGCAGCATAGGCATGGTGCAATAGATGGTATAAGGTACAGTATATACATATGTGATTAATAATCTAAGACATGTTAACATTATTAAAGTGCCATTGTTTAAAGTGACTAGTGATCCATTTATTAAAGTGGCCAGTGATATGAGTATCTATGTAGGCAGCAGCCTCTCTGAATTAGTGATGGCTGTTTAGCAGTCTAATGGCCTTGAGATAGAAGCTGTTTTCAGTCTCTCGGTATCAGCTTTGATGCACCTGTACTGACCTCGCCTTCTGGATGGTAGCGGGGTGAACAAGCAGTGGCTCGGGTGGTTGTTGTCCTTGATGATCTTTTTGGCCTTCCTGTAAAGTCCTGTCAAGTCCGGGCTCTGGCTGGGCCACGCAAGAACATTCAGAGACTTGTACCGAAGCCACTCCTGTGTTGTCTTGGCTGTGTGCTTAGGGTCATTGCCCTGTTGGAAGGTGAACTTTCGCCCCAGTCTGAGCTTCTGAGCTCTCTGGAGCAGGTTTTCAAGGATATCTCTGCTCTGTTCATCTTTCCCTTTATCCTGACTAGTCTCCCAGTCCCTGGCGCTGAAAAACATCCCCATGGCATGATGCTGCCACCACCATGCTTCACCGTAGTTATGGTGCCAGGTTTCCCCCAGACGTGACGCTTGGTATTCAGGCCAAAGAGTTCAAGTTTTAGTTTTATCAGACTAGAGAATCTTGTTTCTCACGGTCAGAATCCTTTAAGTTCCTTTTGGCAAACTCCAAGTGGGCTGTCATGTGCCTTTTACTGAGGAGTGGCTTCCGTCTGGCCTGATTGGTGGAGTGCTACAGAGATGGTTGTCCTTCTGGAAGATTCTCCATCTCCACAGAGGAACTCTGGAATTCTGTCAGAGTGACCATTGGGATCTTAGTCACCTCCCTGACAATGGCTTTCTATCTCAATTGATAAGTTTGGCGGGGCGACCAGCTCCAGGAAGAGTCTTGGTGGTTCCAAACTTCTTCCATTTAAGAATGGTCCACTGTGTTCTTGGGGACCTTCAATGCTGCAAAAAACAAGCCATGAGGTCAAAGGAATTGTCCGTAGAGCTCCGAGACAGGATTCTGTTGAGGCACAGATCTGGGGAAGGTCCAAAACATGTGTGGGTGTGTGTGTATGGGCCTCTCCCTCCTGCCATGCCTAAGCACCAGGAAAGTAATAACTCTCCCTCTTTTCATTATCTTGCTGTTTTATCAGCTGGTTCATTCATTATTTTCTTCAGTTGTCCATTAGCTCTGTCTGGGATGTATATGTGCATACACATCGATTCACCTGCAAATACAGGCGCTAACACAAATACACCCACAAACACACACACACACACACAATAGCACAAAACAAACTCACTCATACCTAAATGTATATAACCAAACAAGTTTAACTTTTTGGAACTTTTTTCTTATTATCCTGCCGTTATCTCATCTGCTTGATTTATTGTCTTTGCACTATTGTCAAATCTCATCTTTCCAACCATATGTAACCGAACGTCACGATTCGGTCTTATGAAGCAAAATTTGACACGGTGTTTGTTGCAATGGATGAAAGTAGAGACTCGGGGCTAGAAAATGGTATATCATACACTACAGTTGAGGAACAATGGGAAAGTAATTCTGCTTTGAAAGTTGATAAACTTCTAACCCCATTTTTGAGAATATGGCCCTTGAATGTTTTGGTACCTACTGGATAGCTCTTCTTTGTCTACACCCATTCAGCATCATTCACACCCTCTTAAGCTGTCTCATTGCCCTAACATTATATCCTAATTTGACTTTGGTGCAGGTCATGCTGTTCTTCACATTACCGTCTCTGGTAACACACACTAAATCAAATAAAATGTTTATTTGTCACATGCACAGGATACATAAGGTGTAAGCAGTAGCTAGCTAGCTGAACAATGAACCATAATCCCAACATTACTACCGTGAATTAATCTGCTGGTAGCTAAAGCTAACCAACTAGGTTCATTGTTAGCAAGCTAGCTAACATAAGGATAGCAATGCAAATTTCTCTGAGATGCGAATAATGTTACTACACAGATCATACATGTAATGTTAGCTAGCGAGCCAGCCAGCAAGCTAACGTCAGCTAGCTAGCTAACAGTACACTTTAACTTACAATGAAAATAACTTTCTGACAAAATTAGAAACGTAAAATATCTGAAAATGTAGCTATCTAGACTGGAAGGTTCCTGTCTTTTTCCATGGCTAAACCAACTAGGCTCATTATTTAAGAATTGTATTCATATTTATTCATATTTAGGCATATGAAAGTTCACATGTTCTAGAAGACATTTCTGCAACCACAAAAAAATTATTTTCATTTAAAAAAAGATTGATGTTGAAATGCCTGACCTGTGAAGTAACGACAGATATGTCGAATCAAATCAAATTGTATTTGTCACATGCACCAAATACATGAACTGCTTACTTACAAGTCCTTAACCAACAACGCAGTTCAAGACATAGAGTTAATAAAATATTTACTAAATTAACTCAAGTTTTAAAAAATTCAATCAATCAAAAAGTAACACAAGAATGTACATAATATATAGAGCTTTCAGGGAGACAGAATAGGGCATATGCGCTGCAAGTCTTTTAGATCCTATTCTCAATAGCAAGGCTATGCTTACTGAGTCTGTACATAGTTGAAGCTTTCCTTAATTTTCGTTCAGTCACAGTCGTCATATATTTTGCCAGTGGGTACTCTCTGTTCAGGATCAAATAGCTTTAATCTTTTTGTTTTCTCATGATTTTGTTTGGTCTAATTGTGTTGCTGTCCTGTGGCTCTGTGTGGTATGTTTGTGTTCGTGAACAGAGCCCCAAGACCAGCTTGCCTAGGGAACTCATCTCTCTGTTGGTGATGGCTTTGTTATGGAAGGTTTGGGAATCGCTTCCTTTTAGGTGGTGGTAGAATTTAAGGTCTCTTTTCTGGAATTTGATAATTAGCGGATATTGGCCTAGTTCTGCTCTGCATGAATTATTTGGTGTTTACGTTATACACAGAGGAAATGTTTGCAGAATTCTGCATGCAGTTTCAATTTGGTGTTTGTCCCATTTTTTTTCTCTCTCTCTCTCTCTCTCTGTATTTTGGGGGGGAAGACAAATTTCCATCTTGCATGGACTAATACATGATATCTTATTGTCATGTGGCCATTCTAAGATGGTGGCCTCCATAGTCTTGTTTATATTAGCATGCTAGTGTAATTAGCTACTTAGCATGTTAACCGGAATGCTAACATTCTATGCTTAGGAATGCTTGCCAATGAATGAATTTACCAGGTCGCACATTCTTTCAGTGTGTGTGTGTGTGTTTATAGACATGCATGTGTGACCATGGAGGCATATCGTGGTTAGGACATCTGTTACTTTTTTTCACTTTGGTGCAATTAGTAAATTTTCACAACTGTAAACACAAAATTCTTAACAGATTATAAAAATTACTAATGCAGTGCTTAATTTGAGCCGTATCCTGCCGAAACAGGATCTGGCACCTCTCTGTTTTGGACTGTTTCGATCCAGAACATATTTGGCTTGATCCGGTACCCCATGGCATAAAAAATAATTTTCACTTTTTGCAATGTTACATTTCAATTAAAAGCGCTCCAAGTTAATTTGTTAATTATTCTGTGAAGTTCAAAACAATCAAATCAGCTACATAGTGTAAAAACCAACATACAGAATTTCAGTTTCTACAGTAAATGTCACAAAGGATTACATGTGTGACCGACTGGCTCGATTCAGTCTTACGTAACAATATTTGAAATAGTGTTTTTTCATTGGATAAAAGTATAGACTCAGAGCTGGAAAATGGTATATCATACATTACATTTGAGGAACAATGGGAAAATAATTCTGCTTTGAATGTTGATAAACTTGTAACCTCACTTTTGAGAAAGTTGCCCTTGAATGAGCTCTTCATTAACTACACCCAATCAGCATCGTTCACACCCTTTAGCCCCACTAATCTCTTTAAGGAATCACATGTGAGGCCATGTACTAAACAATCAAAGGCTAGTTTATATTACAGGTGTATTCGTAAATGTAATCTGGAGTGCCAGAGTGTTTTCTGGGCATTCATAAAACTCAGAGGGCTGTCAGGTTGTCCGTTCGTAAATTCAGAGCGTTTCGATCTCGGAGCTTTCAGAGCGCACACTGTACTCTCTGGCCGAGGAGTAGGGTTGATCCGAGCGTTCTGAACCTAACAACAGCAGTCAAGCACCCAAGCTAACTGGCTAACGTTGTCTAGCTACTTCCAGACACAAATGAGACAATTTTACTTGCCCTAGCAGAGCTGGTTAGGCTGTTTTTGTGTTATCCAGAGCGTTGGTGACTGCAACTATGCTGCTGGCAACAATTTAATTACATTTTTTTGCCAACGTTTACTGACACCGTCCATATTCAACGGGAGTTGAGCGTTTGTAAGTTAGACATTCTGCGCTCTGGCACACTCAGATGAGAGTGCTCTGAAATCGGAGTAGATAGCCAGAGCTAATTTACCAGCCACATCTATCGACAGTTGTCTCCGTGACATAATGAACATTCTATTGAAATGGTTACTTGCATAGTGGTGTCTTTTATTTGACATGTAGCTAGCTAAACAATTAACCATAATCCCAACTCATAACTTTACCACCCTGCATGAGTAGCTAACAAACCAGGTTCAATGTTAGCTAGCTAACATTAGGCTATAACTAGCAAATCAAATGTCTCTGAGATACGAATAATATTAATACAGAGATTATACACATAACGTCAGCTAGCGAGCCAGCCAGCAAATGTTAGCTAGCTTTAACTTGAAATGAAATCGACTTTCTGACAAAATTAGAAACAAAATATTGTGTATACAATTTTCATTAAAATCCTCTCTAGTAGAATCTAGCTTAGACTAGTGTGTCATTATTTGTTTTAGTTTAAGTAATCTAAACACACATTACAATAGCCTACTACATAATGAGGAAGCCAAAAATGTAGCCACAGAGGAGCAATAGCTTCTTTAAAAAAATTGCCTAGCTGTGGAGTGTAGCCCAATACAAAGCATAGCCTACAGTCAGGAACGTGTGGCAAATCTGTCAGTGAACAAACAACATGCAGACAAAACAGGCCTATGGCAATATTTCAAATGCACAGGTATTTGAAAACACAGGTTGGAACTAAATGGCTCCTGCTGAAAAGAGAATACTTATCTGTCTGCTGTAAGCTACCAAAATATTTGATCAACTTCCAAATAGTGTTCTACAAGGTAAAACGAGAGAGAGGGGTTTTTGGCAAGAGTGCATTGGCTATCACCGCTGAGTGAGCTGTGCACCATTGGGTGAGTCAGTGAAACTAGAAAGCATTTTAGGAATATCATTTCCTCCTCATATTGTAGCCTACAACATGTTCCTCCACACACCTAGGCCTAGGCTATTGATGGATTCAAGACAAGGTCGTTTTTATTGATCTCAAATTCTCTGTTTTTCAGTGTCAAAGTAGCCTGTCATTTCGATAATTTGTGCGGTATCATGGTGCTTTCCAGACAACTGGGAACTCGGGTCGACACATGATGTCAGTAAATTTCAGGTTGTTAAGTCGGAACTTTAGAAAGAGGCCCGAGTTCCCGACTTGCAGTTAGGAGTTGGATGACCATTCAGATTTTTTTTTCAGAGTTCCCTGTTGTTTTGAAAGTGGCATTAAAAAGATTATGCCATGTAGAATCGCATGAAATACATTTATAAAAGGCAACATTTTTCCCAGACCCTAGGCCACAAAAAACAGGGGAAGGCTTTTGGAAGTGCCTCTAGTCTACTGTTCTATGCCTCTATGCAAATGCGATGATATGCATGCAATGCTTTATTATAAAGGTGTTTTTTTTGTCATGCATTACGGTAGCTCCAAGCTCCTCTGGTCACACACCTCCTGTACTCACTTTTTGTTCTGGGATCTCCCAATTTACAAATTCAGTTCATGAAGTCACTTGTTCACTGCACCAAATGTCTCTCTTTGGATGCATATTCAAATTATCTGCTTTTCGAAATGTTATCTTCACTTTACTTTTGATATGATTTTCCTGTTGTTGTTAACAATACAATTAACCCCCTTAATCAAACTGCTCAAAACTGATAACTACTGAACCAAAATTATGTAGTGCCTTGTTAATGTAAACACTGAGCAAAAATATAAACTCAACATGTGAAGTAAGAAATATCAGGAAAAATTTGTTAAAAAACTATTTAACCCCTTATTTTATGAGAATACTGATTTTGGGGATGTCTTATGGTTTGACAAACACCGCTCTCACTCTGTCACCTTTCACCGCAGATGCGGTAATGCGTCATTGGCACCAGGATTTAGATGCATCCAAAAAAGCAGATATCTCTAGCTTAAACTGACTTTTTCTTTTATTTGTTTATTATTATGCTAATTTGATTTCCGCGGGGGTTCAGTCATCGACTCTAGGTTAAACAGCATGATCATTACACAGGTGCATCTTGGCTGGGGACAATAACAGGCCATTCTAAAATGTGAAATTTTGTCACACAACACAATGCCACTGTCACACCTGCTCCCACTCCTCCTCTCAGCTGGCTCGTCGGGCTCCCACGCCTCAGCCGGCTCATCAGGCTCCCATCCTACATCATGCCTCAACCGGGCTCATCAGGCTCCCACGCTTCAGCCGACTCGTTGGGCTCCCACGCCTCAGCCGGCTCGTTGGGCTCCCACGCCTCAGCTGGCTCGTCGGGCTCCCACGCCTCAGCCGGCTCGTCGGGCTTCCTCGCTTCAGCCGGCTCGTCGGTCTTCCTCGCTTCAGCTGGCTTGTCCGGCTCCCACACCTCGGCTGGCCCGTCAGGCTCGCCCAGGTGGGACACCATCATTATGCACACCTGTCACCATCATTATGCCCATCAACGTGTCATGGGACTCACCTGGACTCTATTACCTTATTGATTGCCTCCCCTATATCTGTCACTTTCTCAGTTTCTTCACCATGTCTGCGATAATGTTGTTTTGTTCCCCCTGTCCTGACGCTTTCCTTGTTTTGTTTCATGTCGGTTATTTGTTAAATATTCACTCCCTGTATTTGCTTCTCATCTCCCAGCGTCTGTCCTCACAGCCACAGATGTCTCAAGTTTTGAGGGAGTGTGCAGTTGGCATGCTGACTGCAGGAATGTCCACCAGAGCTGTTGCCAGAGAATGTAATGTTAATTTATCTACCATAAGCTGCCTCCAACGTAGTTTAACAGAATTTGGAAGTAAGTTCAACCGGCCTTAGAACCACAGACCATGTATAACCACAACAGCCCAGAACCTCCACATCTGACTTCTTCACCTGCGGGATAGTCTGAGACCAGCCACCCAGATGAAACTGTTGATTTGTAGAACTGAAGAGTTTCTGCGTAACCTGTCAGAAACCATCTCAGGGAAGGTCATCTGCATGCTCATCGTGGTAACCAGGGTCTTGACCTGACTGCAGTTCGGCATTGTAACCGACTTCATTGGGCAAATGCTAACCTTCGATGCCACTGGCATGTCGGAGAAGTGTGCTCTTCACAGGTGATTCCCGGTTTCAACTGTACCGGGCAGACAGCATGTCTCCATTAGCCAGTGTACTTCAATAGGACAAAGTGGAAAGAGCCAGTCTATGTGCTACCATTATAGGGTAGTCAGGACCGGCCCTCCTATTAGGCAAGATTAGGCAGTCGCCTATGGCGGCACTTGAATTTAGGGCAACATTTTGGAAACTGGCTGCCGCCCTCGGCTACTACACCGTCGGCGGTTCTCCCAGCCATCAGCTCATTGCCGTTGCTGCAGTTCCCACCCCCACCCCATTTCCGCATCTTCCAAAGTTCATTCCCACTATCCTTGGTAACTATGGTGATATGCATGTGTTTTTACGGGATTATCCAATTGTGAAACATTAATATAAATAAATCTTTCAGTTAAACTATTGTATTGTTTTTTATGTTTGTGTGTGACGAAACCTGTTAAGATTAATGATTAAGTCAGAAGCCTAACCTAGTCTGTTAACGTTAGCTAACTACTAGTGGAAATAATTTCTGCTAAAAGTAAGCTACAGAGATTTGCTACCATGTCTAAGAGATAAAAACTATCAGGAAGTGAATATATTTTTTTAAACAAATGAGAAGAGAGGCACAATCTCTTAATCAAAGAGATTTGCTGTATGCAGCAATGTTCATCAGCCAGTTTGGAGAACGACATGCTTCCAGGACAGGCCGTTCTATCGCCGAGACAGACAAGCCCCCGTTCAATGGTTCCAGCAGCGAAGAGGGCGAACCGGAGGAGTCATCCACTTCCACCGATGATGACAGCTCTCTTGGACAAGAACTGTTGGTCGCACCAGGCTTAACCACACCTCCAAACAATGGCAGCATGGAATCTACTATCTGGGACCCGGACTCAGATTTGTCGCTCCACGTCCTCGATCACAGTGGTGCTGCTGCACCATAAACTCGCATTAATTCTATCACTGAGTAATTTGTAAGATTACTCAATTATCTATTGCCTGTTTACTCTGTAATTTTTTTACTTTAATAGACTACATCCTAATCTCGCTCTCCCTCTTGTTATTTAATTTCAGGAGCATGGACAGCTACCCAGAGAAAACATCGCTGACTGCAATACGGCACCACAGCAGAGGAAAGAGGCCACTCTAGATGGGCCATGAAATGAAGAAATACTGAAACTGATGTTCGACAATCAAAGTCGATATGGAAATAAACAAAATTCTTTAAGGCTGGGACATTGACAGGAAGCTTATTTTACACTGCTCCAGCAAAACGAGGCCCGCCTTGCATTTATGAAACTACCTTAAATTATCTTTTACAGTTCTACAGTAATATTATATTATATGTTAAATATGTTAATTAAAGAAAAGTGTTATTTTTATTGTAACAATTGTGGGGTCGTGCCATGTGTGATAACAGGTGTCATATCATTAGTAAGAAACTCTGTTTCCTACTATAGGCAGCTGGCTGCATAGTGATTGCAACTTTGTAACTCTCCGATGCAGGGGTTAAAGTAAAATTACTTTTTGCCCGGTAAGGGACCTCCTATATGTGCACACGCACACCAAAATTTTTTAGGGGCCTAATCATAGAATTACATGTAGAATAGGTGCCTATTTCTTCATATTCAAAAACGTGGTAGGCCTACCAGTTTGACAAACACAATTATGCTATCCATTTGATGTCAGTATAGCCAAATCCTCCAATCCTGTCGCAGGCACTCCTTAACCCTTGTGTGGTGAGTGCACACTGTGCACCCCCCTACACATGTATATTACATGTGGTGTTCGGGTCCTCTGGTCCCCGAGGGTAATACAAATGTGGAAAAGTATGTGTGTAGATGAAAACAAGTAAAAATGAAACAAAAAGGTTTGCTGTGCCTTCACTCTGTCTTCCCCCTCCCTGTGCCTGCTGTTTCAACATAGCACCAAGAACCTGCCTGTCTACCACTTTTCTCGCACTCTTTACCCTTTGTAGTGTGTGAAACTACACAATGTCTTGCGGGAACATGCACAATGTTATTACAATACATTATGTCGATACATCGTAAATAAAAAACTTTTTTTTCCCACACTCTACCCCAGCCAGGTGCACATTTGGAGAGGGAAACAACAAATAAATAGCTTTGCATGTGTGGCTCCTTAACACAATCAATCAGTATGGCAAAAATAATCTCTTCTCAGAGGGCCTTAGAAATCATTTTTGCGGAGAGAAAAGCTAGTACGGAAGGAGCGTCTTCCACTTTGGAAGATGAAGATTTTTTTTGAATATGAGGATCATGTCTGACAGTGAGTTGGAAGAAATTGAATGGTGTTCTTGCACAAGGAATGAGCCAACCTGCATGGATGCCTATGCGATAAGGATGCAACCAAGGCCGACGCGGATGGTGGTTACTTATGTGCAGAACATAAAGTCTTCTTTTGAACTGTTCATCCCAGACACCATCCAGAAAACCATTCTGGACTGCACTAATTTGGAGGGAAGGGGTGTTTTTGGATAGAGATGGAATGAGATCGACCAAACTCATTTACATGCATACTTTGCGGTTCCTATCCTTTCAGATCCAATAGGTAATCCACAGAATCCCTGTGGGATGCAGAAACTGGCAGAGAACTTTTCCGTGCAATAATGTCTCTGGAAAACTTCCACATTATTTCCAGGATTAGCCGCTTCGATAACCAGACCAGCTCGGTGGCAGAGAGACAAGCTAGCTGCAATCAGGTCAGTGAGGGACAAGAGAGTGGACTGCCTTCCCCTGTTTTACAACCCTGCGCCCAACGTTACTGTTGATGATCAGTTTATGCCATTTAGGGGCTGCTGCCGCTTCAGGCAGGACATACAGTCTAAGACGCAAAATATGGAATCAAGATCTGGGCTGCCTGTGATACTGCTTCGTCGTATGCGTGGAACTTGCAAGTGTATATGGGAATGCCAGATGGAGGATCCCCTGATAATAACCAAGGGATGCGGGTTGTCCTGGACGTGACACAGGGACGCCGTGGCCACAACATCACATGCGATAACTTTTTCACTTTGCACAAGTTGGGACAGGAGCTCCTCAAGAGGAAGCTGATGATGGTGAGAACAGTACGAAAAAACAAGCCAGAGCTCCCACCTCAGCTGTTGAATACACGGAACAGGCCTATCAATTCCTCTAAGTTTGTGTTCAAGGACAACACGTCCCTAGTGTCCTACATGCCAAAGAAAGACAAAAAGGTACTCATGAGTATGCAACATGGGGATGGAAGAAACTGTGGCCAGGAACATCAGAAAACAGAAATCATAATGGATTACAATGCCACAAAAGGAGGGGTGGACAATTTAGACAAGCTGGAGACTGGCTACAGCTGCAAGAACCCTATGCTGGCCACTTGTGATATTCTTCAACATCTTGGACATCTCGGCGTACAACACGTTTGTCATCTGGATGGCGTTGAACCCAGATTGGAACAGAGGAAAGCTCCAGAGGAGATGGTACCTTCTCGAGGAGCTGGGCAAGGCATTGGTAAGAACTCAAATCCAGAGGAGGCAACATATCCGAAGGACCCCAGCTTCTGCAGCCACCGTGAGGAGGATTCAGGAGGAGGATGCTGGTGCCCCATCCGCCCGACCCACAGAATCAACAACTCCAATACCGGTAAGTAAGTGTGAGGGATGTTGTTACATATGTATGTGTCTGACTCACCTACCTTGGCAGATGTAACTATATATGTGACCCGTTTCAAGAAATTAGGCGTATGTCGCGTGTCACTACTTCACAGGAGAGACATTTGAATGTAATCTTTTTTTTTTCTAAATAATTTTTGGGACAGAAATGCCTTCTCAAAAATGACTTCCGAAAGGGTGGCTACTTTGAAAATATATTTTGATTTGTTTAACAGTTTTTTTAGTTACTCCATGATTCCATATGTGTTATTTCATAGTTTTGATGTCTTCACTATTATTCTACAATACAGAAAATAGTAAAAATAATAAATATCCCTTGAATAAGTAGATGTGTCCAAACTTTTGACTGGTACCATATGTGTGTGTGTACGCCCTTAAGGCAGACTTTTTTCATACAGTAAATGTTTGTTTACCCCAGCCCAAGGTTGTGGTTATCATCATGTAGAGATGTAAAGCTCAATTAGTAATGCATTACTTTGTGTCAGTCCAGTGGGCAGATAAGCATGCATCCATTTCAGGGGCAACTTCTGTAAGTCTGACTAGCACTCATACACATCAAACCTCCCTGACTAAACTATGACCTCACACACAAACGCAAGCACACACAAAAGCACTCACCCACCCAAACACACCTCTTTGCCTGAACGCTAACCCGAATGGATGAGATGGGTCAATGAGCATAGATGATTGCCTTATCATTTCCCCCCCCCCTTTTTTGTGACATCTGATTGGTAGTTACAGTCTTGTCCAATTGCTGCAACTCCCCTACGAACTCGGGAGAGGCGAGGGTAGAGAGTCATGCGTCTTGCCAAACATGACCCTGCCAAGCCGCACTGCTCACTTAACCCGGAAGCCAGCCGCACCAATGTGTTGGAGGAAACACCATCCAGCTGGTGACTTAATTCAGCTTGCAGGCACCCGGCCCACCGCAAGGAGTCGCTAAAGCGAGATGGGACAAGGAAATCCTGGCCAGCCAAACCCTTCCACTACAGAACCCAGGTCTGTAGTGACGCCTCAAGCACTGCAATGCAGTGCCTTGGACCGCTGCACCACTCTGGAGGCCTAGATGATTGACTTCTGCCTCATATACAATGTGTTCTATCCTGTTATGATTGTTGTTATATATAGTGCCAAGAAAAAGTATGTGAAACCTTTGGAATTACCTAGATTTCTGCATAAATTGGTCATCAAATTTGATGTGATCTTCATCTAAGTCACAACAATTGACAAAGATAGTGTGCTTAAACTAATAACACACAAATTATTGTATTTTCTTGTCTATATTAAAAACATAATTTAAACATTCACAGTGTAGGTTGGAAAAAGTATGTGAACTAGGCCCTAGGCTAATGACTTCTCCAAAAGCTAGTTGGAGTCAGGGGTCAGCTAACCTGGAGTCCAATCAATGAGATGAGAATGGAGATGTTGGTTAGAGCTGCCTTGCCTACAAAAAACACTCACAAAATTTGAGTTTGCTATTCACAAGAACCATTGCCTGATGTGAACCATGCCTTGGACAAAAGAGATCTCAGAAGACCGAAGATCAAGAATTGTTGACTTGCATAAAGCTGGAAAGGGTTACAAAAATATCTCTGAAAGTCTTGATGTTCATCAGTCCACAGTTAGACAAATAGTCTTTAAATGGAAAAAGTTCAGCACTGTTGCTGCTCTCGCTAGGAATGGCCACCCTGCAAAGATGACTGCAAGAGCACAGCGCAGAATGCTCAATGAGGTTAAGAAGAATCCTAGAGTGTCAGCTAAAGACTTACAGAAATCTCTGGAACATGCTAACATCTCTGTTGACGAGCCTATGATACGTAAAACACTAAACAAGAATGGTGTTCATGGGAGGACACCACGGAAGAAGCCACTGCTGTCCAAAAAGAACATTGCTGCACGTTTGAAGTTTGCGAATGTGCACCTGGATGTGTGGAGAAAAAAAGGCACAGCACACCAACATCAAAACCTCATCCCAACTGTAAAGTATGGTGGAGGGTTTGGGGCTGCTTTGCTGCCTCAGAGCCTGGTCAGCTTGCTATCATCGACAGAAAAATTCCCAAGTTTATCAAGATGTTTTGCAGGAGAATGTTAGGCTATTTTTCCACCAAAAGAAGCTCAACAGATGTTGGGTGATGCAACAGGACAACGACCCAAAACACATAAGTAAATTTTAAAAAAGAAAATAAGAAAATACGCTTTTTGGAGTGACCCAGTTGAGATGCTGTGGCATGACCTCAAGAGAGCAGTTCACACCAGACCTCCCAAGAATATTTCTGAACTGAAACAGTTTTGTGAAGAGGAATGGTCCAAAATTCCTTCTGACCATTGTGCAGGTCTGATCCGCAACTACAGAAAATGTTTGGTTGAGGTTATTGCTGCCAATGGAGGGTCAACCAGTTATTAAATCCCACCCTGCACTTTGAATGTTTACTCGGTGTGTTCAATAAAGACATGAAAACATATAATTGTTTGTGTGTTATTAGTTTAGGCAGACTGTGTTTGTCCATTTATTGTGACCTAGATGAAGATCAGATCAAATTTTATGACCAATTAATGCAGAAATACAGGTATTTCTAAAGGGTTCACATAGTTTTTCTTGCCACTGTACAGTACCAGCCAAAAGTTTGGACACCTATTCATTCAAGGGTTTTTCTTTATTTTTACTATTTTCTACATTTTTAGAATAATAGTAAAGACATCAAAACTATGAAATAACACATATGGAATCATGTAGTAACCCCATTTTTTTAATATATCAAAATATATTTTGATATGACAGTCCATCATTACGTTAAGACATGAATGTCAGTCAATCCGGAAAATTTCAAGAACTTTCAAAGTTTCTTCAAGTGCAGTTGCAAAAACCATCAAGCCCTTTGATGAAACTGGCTCACATGAGGACCGCAACAGGAAAGGAAGACTAAGGAAAGGAGTTACCTCTGCTGCAGAGGATAAGTTCTTTAGAGTTACCAGGTTCAGAAATCGCAGCCCAAATCAATGCTTCATAGAGTTCAACTAACAGACAGATCTCAACATCAACTGTTCAGAGGAGACTGCGTTAATCAGGCCTTCCTGGTCGAATTGCTGCAAAGAAACCACTACTAAAGGACAGCAATAATAAGAAGAGATATGCTTGGGCCAAGAAACATGAGCAATGGACATTATACCAATGGAAATCTGTCGTTTGGTCTGATGAGTCCAAATTTGCGATTTTTGGTTCCAACTGCCGTGTCTTTGTGAGAAGCAGAGTAGGTGAACTGATGCTCTCTGCATGTGTGGTTCCCACCGTGAAACATAGATGAGGATGTGTGGGGGTGCTTTGCTGGTGACACTGTCTGTGATTCATTTAGAATTCAAGGCACACTTAACCAGCATGGCTACCACAGAATTCTGCAGTGATACGCCATCCCAACAGCACAATGACCTAACACACCTCCAGGCTGTGTTAAGGCTATTTACCAAAGAAGGAGGGTGATGGAGTGCTGCATCAATTGAGATGGTTTGGGATGAGTTGGACTGCAGACTGAAGGGAAAAAAACAACAAGTACTCAGCATATGTGGGAACTCCTTCAAGACTTTTGGAAAAGCAATCCATGTGAAGCTGGTTGAGAGAATACCAAGAGTGTGCAAAGCTGTCTTCAAGGCAAAGGGTGGCTAACTTTTTTGGTTACTACATTATTCCATATGTGTTATTTCATAGTTTTGTTTAAACTACATCCTCCTACAATGTAGAAAATAGTCAAAATAAAGAAATACCTTGAATGAGTAGGTGTGTCCAAACATTTGACTGGTACTATATGTGTGACGATGATGGACAATACACCCCTGAGCAATGTTCGGGCTCTACAGGTTACTGTTGCGTGACCAGTAATGGACGGAAGATCCAGGGTACTGAATCTCCACCAGGCACTATATCAACTGCTAGCAACTGTTCCACCAAGATGAAAGACTTTGGAACGAAGACATTGAAATTGGTGTCCCTAATCCGGGACTTTTGTTGCTCAATATGCGATAATGTGACTAGAATGACGTTGTAAACAACAGCCAATTCCGGGACATAGACATGTCTTATATTGTCAGAAAGCTTATATGCTTGTTAATCTAAATGCAGTGTCCAATTTACAGTAGCTATTACAACAAAAAAATACCATGCTATTGTTTGAGGATAGTGCACAACAACAAAACACTTTTATCATTGCAACTGGTTTGATATATTCACTTCTGAAGGTAAATTATATACTTACATTCAGTAATCTTATATACTTACATTCAGCTCTGATTTGTCATCCTGAGGGTCCCATATCCATATCCTACCTCATTTGCACACACTGTATGTAAACTTTTTCTATTGTGTTATTGACTGTATGTTTGTTTATTCCATATGTAACTTTGTTGTTGTTTGTGTCGCACTGCTTTGCCTTATCTTGGCCAGGTCGCGGTTGTAAATGAGAACTTGTTCTCAACTAGCCTACCTGGTTAAATAAAGGTGAAATAAAAAAATATAAATAATAAATGGGTGAAGGTTAGTGTCTTTTCTGTATGGAAGCTAATGATCTAGTTTGTAAACTTAAATGTTTTATTACCATAGCATTTTAGTATGTTTTCTATAGTTATGTACTTGTATGTATAAATGTATAAAAATGTAAATGTATAAATTGACCAATTCAGCACATTTTGGCAAACTCCTGGCAGACTTGATACAAAATGTTGTTTAGTGTTGTAATTCTTCACTGGATCAGCCTGCAACTATGCACACGCACTGCTGTCATCTTGTGGACAACGTCTAAATTACACGTAAAGTCCTATCTGAATGTACGGCCCTTCTCTTGCATTTCAAAGATGATGAAAAAAATAAAAAATAAACGCATGTTCTTTTGTTTTATTATCTTTTACCAGATCTAATGTGTTACATTCTCCTACATTAATTTCACATTTCCACAAACTTCAAAGTGTTTCCTTTCAAATGGTATCAAGAAGATGTATGAGGCCCGGGTTCAATCCCCAGTGTCTATGACACTGCATCTCAGTGCAAGAAGCATCACTGCAGTACCTGGTTCAAATCCAGGCTGAATCACATCTGGCTGTGATTGGGAGTCCCATAGGGCAGAGCACAATTGGCCCAGCATTGTCCGGGTTTGGCCCGGGTAGGCCATCATTGTTAATAAGAATTTGTTCTTAACTGACTTGCCTAGTTAAATAAAAACAGAATATGCATATTCTTGCTTCAGGTCCTGAGCTACACACAGGCGAAATTGAAAAAAAGGGTCTGAACCTTAATTAAATGACACACAGTATAGGGACATTCAGTGCCAGAGCAATGACATTGTCATGGAACATTTGGTGCCAACATGGAGGATGGCAAAGGATAGTGTGCTGCCCAGTGGGGTTCGGTGAAGTTTAAGATGAGGGAGGACAGTATAATTTTTTTAATGAGCATGGCTTTATTTCTATTACAGCATATAGGATGACTGTCATTCAAATTCCATTCACCCAACTCAATGTAACATCGATAGGTTTAAGCTACTACATGATACTAGAATTTTTCCATATTCCCATCATGAGGTTGCTACAACCTAGCCTACATATGAAAGTTTACAACGTAGGTGCACAGGTCGAGAGAAAAATTAGAGTAATCAAGGTGATCGACAGTGACACATTCAATACCGCCTCGCACATTCTTGCTTGCATGTAGCTGATCTAGGGTGTAATCATTAGTCTAACAGTTGCAAACGAGAGTTTTTATTGGACAAGTTCAGGTATGTTTATCCCCGTTTTGTTCTGTTGAAGAAACGTTTTTCAACAGAATCGGTGGAATAAATACATCCCTGATCACACACAGTTTACTTTCATAGCAGCCACATACATATGGCATGAATATTTTGCTTGTTGTTTTATTCCTTCTCGCATATTCGCCCTCTCCTCCTTTAACCTTTTCCCTTCGCTTGTGGATTTCAGTGCACAACACATCATCTGTCTGTGACCAGGCAAAAAATAATTTACAAGCCAAACCTTCATATCATATCATAACCGTTAACTGCTACACATAGCCAATATTGTGACAACGATGTAGGCTAACAATGACAGTAACGTCACAGTCAAATTAGCTACGAGAACTTACTTAGTAATCCACTGTAATCATGCAGTATAGTGTACAGTCAGCAAGCAGTTTAGCAGTTACACTTGCGGACCCCGGTGGCAATAAATTAACAAAACCAAAAGCTTACCTTGACTTGGAAAAGTTCCAGTGTTGGATAGCCATAGACAGCTAGCTACCATAGCAGTCCTATGTGTTTGAGCCAGGTGTTTGAGTAGGCTAAACTAGCTAGCTGCATTCGCTAGCTCTCTCTTGATTCTTTTTTTTTAAGAAATGTATTTGTTCAAAACTGTTCAGCTATTGTGTTTCTCTCTCTTTGTCAACTACTCACCACATTGTATGCACTGTAGGGCTAGCTAACTGTAGTTTATGCTTCAGTACTAGATCCTTCTCTCATTCTCCGATCCTTCGATTGGGTGGACAACATGTCAGTACATGCTACAAGAGCTCTGATAGGTTGGAGGATGTCCTCCAGAAGTTGACATAATTACTGTGTATCTAAAAAGGATAACTTTTTTAATGTTTCACTATTTTGTTTTTATGAAATTGACTGAGGAGGATGTTCCTCCCCTTCCTCCTCTGAGAAGCCTCCACTGGTTCCCCCCCTCTTAGTATCTACTATCTTATTTTTCCGTCTCTGTCTTCTTTCCAGTTTTTCCCCCACAGTGGATGGCTCTCAATAGCTATAAAAGGCTTCCTGACCTCATCACCTCTCATTCTTCTATTATATTGCTTTCACCTGTCTGCTCCTTTTCAATGTGAAAAGAACAAGAAGCAAATACTTATTTAAGCTATCAACCAATTATTTCTGTCTCCTACTATCAGCACAGAAGAAGGAGAGGAAATGTCCCTACTGTAGACTACAGATGCCATTATGGACTGGCTGAGTGGGTGAAAGGAACTTGTCATAACTGTTTTCTGTCCTGAGTGGAAGTGGACAAGAGCATCATGTAAAAGCTTAGGAACACAGCTCATAATTCTTCACCCCCTCCTGTCATCCCTCCATCCATCTACAGTGCATTCGGAAAGTGTTCAGACCCCTTGACATTTTCCATATTCTGCTACCTTATAGCCTTATTCTAAAATGGATTTAATAGTTTTTTCCCTGCATCAATCTACACACAATTCCCCGTAATGGCAAAACAAAAACTGAAATATCTCATTCACGTAAGTATTCAGACTCTTTACTCAGCACTTTGTTGATGTACCTTTGGCAGCGGTTACAGCCCAGAGTCTTCTTGGGTATGACACTACAAGCTGTATATGGGGAGTTTCTCCCTTTCTTCTCTGCAGATCCTCTCAAGCTCTGACAGGTTGGATGGGGAGTGTCGCTGCACTGCTATTTTCAGGGCTCTGCAGAGATGTTCGATTGGGTTCAAGTCTGGGCTCTGGCTGGGCCACAGGCATTGTCTTGGCTGTGTGCTTATAGTTGTTGTCCTGTTGGAAGGTGAACCTTTCCCCCAGTCTGAGGTCCTGATCGCTCTGGAGTAGGTTTTCAACAAGAATCTTTCTGTGCTTTTCTCTGTTCATTGTTGCCTCATCATGGCTAGTCTCCCAGTCCCTGCCACTGAAAAACATCCCCTCAGCATGATGCTGCCACCACCTTGCTTCACCGTAGGGATGGTGCCAGGTTTCCTCCAGACGTGATGCTTGCCATTCAGCCCAAAAAGTTAAATCTTGATTTCATCAGACCAGAGAATCTTTTTTCTCATGGACTGAGATCCTTTAGGTGCCTTTTGGCAAACTCCAATCAGGTTGTCATGTGCCTTTTACTGAGGAGTGGCTTCCATCTGGCCACTCTAGCATAAAGGCCTGATTGGTGGAGTGCTGCAGAGATGGTTGTCCTTCTTGAAGGTTCTCCCATCTCTACAGAGGAACTTTAGAGCTGTTAGAGTGACCATTGGCTCTTGGTCACCTCCATGACCAAGGCCCTTCTCCCCCGATTGCTCAGTTTGGCCGTGTGGCCATCTCTATTAAGAGTCTAGGTGGCTCCAAACTTCTTTCATTTAAGAATGATGGAGGCCACTGTATTCATGGGGACCTTCAATGCTGCAGACATTTTTTGGTACCATTCCCCAGATCTACACCAGATCTACACCAATCCTGTCTCGGAGCTCTATGGACAATTCCTTCGACCTCATGAATTCGTTTTTGCTCTAACATGCACTGTCAACTATGGGACAGGTGTGTGCCTTTCCAAATCATGTCCAATCAATCAAATTTACCACCAATCAAGTTGTAGAAACATCTCAAGGATGATCAATGGATCAATGGAAACAGGATGCACCTGAGCTGTAAGGAAACAAAATGTGGAAAAAGTCAAAGGGTCTGATTTATCTCCAAAGGCACTGTATGTATCCACATGTGATCTTAAAGACACAAATCCATGCTGCGTCTTCTATGCACATCCATTATCACAGCACAAGTTCTGTTCCTTTATTTGAAAATATTCCCTGCTGCGCATTGACACACACACACACACACACACAAATCGTCTTATTTTAAATCAAATCAAATTGTGTTTGTCACATGCTTTGAAAACAACAGGTGTAGACAAACAGTGGAATGCTTACTTACTGGCCTTCCCAACAATGCAGAGAGAATAAAAAAATATATAAAAATAACACAAGGAATAAATACACAATGAGTAACAATAACTTGGCTATGCACACAGGGTACCAGTATGTGCAGGGGTACGAGGTAACTGAGGTAGATGTGTACATATACTGTAGGTAGGGATAAAGTGACTAGACAACAGGATAGATAATAAACAGCAGCAGCACCATTTTATTTATTTATTTATTTATTTTTATTTCACCTTTATTTAACCAGGTAGGCCAGATGAGAACATGTTCTCATTTACAACTGCGACCTGGCCAAGATAAAGCAAAGCAGTGTGACGAAAACAACAACACAGAGTTACACATGGGATAAACAAACGTATAGTCAATAACATAATATAAAAATCTGTATACAGTGTGTGCAAATGAAGTGAGGAGGTAAGGCAATAAATAGGCCAATAGTGGAGAAGTAATTACAATTTAGCAATTAACACTGGAGTGATATATGTACAGATGAGGATGTGCAAGTAGAAATACTGGTGTGCAAAAGAGCAGAAAAACAAATGGATGAGGTAGGTAGTTGGTTGGATGGGCTATTTACAGATGGGCTGTGTACAGCTGTAGCAATCGGTAAGCTGCTCTGACAGCTGATGCTTAAAGTTAGTGAGGGAGATATTAGTCTCCAACTTCAGTGATTTTTGCAATTCGTTCCAGTCATTGGCAGCAGAGAACTGGAAGGAAAAGCGGCCAAAGGAGGTGATTTTGGGGATGACCAGTGAAATATACCTGCTGGAGCGCGTGCTACGTGTGGGTGTTGCTATGGTGACCAGTGAGCTGAGATAAGGCAGAGCTTTACCTGACAAAAACTTACATTATAAAGACCATACAGTATGCGATTAGTAAAAGGAGTTAGAGCAAAAAGGGTGAATGCAGATTGTTCAGGTAGCTATTTGGTTAACTCCTTAACTAACTATTTAGCAGTTTTATGGCTTGAGGGTAGAAGCTGTTCAGGGTCCTGTTGGTTCCAGACTTGCTACATCGGTACCACTTGCTGTGCAGTAGCAGAGAGAACAGTCTATGACTTGGGTGGTTGGAGTCTTTGACATTTTTTGGTGCCTTCCTCTGACATCGCCTGGCATAGAGGTCCTGGATGGCAGGGAGCTCGGACCCAGTGATGTACTGGGCCATACGCACAACCCCCTGTAGCGCTTTGTGGTCAGATGCCAAGCAGTTGCCATACCAAGCGGTAATGCAGTCAGTCAAGATGCTCTCAATGGTGCAGCTGTAGAACCTTTTGAGGATCTGAGGGCCCATGCCAAATCTTTTCAGACTCCTGAAGGAGACGAGGCGTTGTCGTGCCTTCTTCACGACTGTTTTGATGTGTGTGAACCATGATAATTCCTTAGTAATGTGGACACCGAGGAACTTGAAGCTCTTGACCCGCTCCACTACAGCCCCATCGATATGGGCGTGCTCTGCCCTCCGTTTCCTGTAGTCCACAATCAGCTCCTTGGTCTTCTGACATTGAGGGAGAGGTTGTTCTCCTTGCAACACACTGCCAGGTCACTGATCGCCTCCTTATAGACTGTCTCTTCATTGTCGGTAATCAAGCCAACCACAGTCGTGTTGTCAGCAAACTTAACGATGGTGTTGGAGTCGTGGGCGACCATGCAGCCAACATTTTACAAAATGTTATACTGTTTTTAAATTGAACAAAATACTTTCATCTTGTTTAAGCTTTTAGAATGTTTTTTTTTTTCCTTCTATGTATCAACAGGTGATCTTAAAGACACAAACCCATGCTGTGGCTTCTATGCACATCCATTATCACAGGAAAAGCTCAGTTCCTTTATCTGAAGATATTCCATACTGCACGTTGACTCCATGTCTACACACACACACACACACACACACACACACACACACACACACACACACACACATACACTGCTTTTACAAAATGTTATACTGTTTTGAAAAACAAGAAACAAAATACCTTGCCTTTGTTCAAGCTTTTAGAATTGAGCTTCACACACACGCATGTTTCGTAGGCCAATTTCCCCTCTGCAAATTAAGACCTGCCTTCGAGAGATATGTTTACAGTAAATGCACACTGTCACCACTGAACAGCCCTGATTGGATAATCTATGTAAGTTACAGAGGGACCTATTTTAATGTGACACAAACAAAGAAAAAATAAACAAAGGAGGGAGAGGGGGAGGAGGAGGACTGGAGGGAAGAGGAATTTAGTGAAAGCTAAATCATTTGGCCTGGGGCCATGCTTTACTGTAGATACCAGACCTCTTCAAGACAGTATGCCAAACAGAAAAATGAAAAAGGGACACAATAGAACAGACAACCACAGAGGAATATTAGCAACATTAGCTTCCTAAAAGCATAAAAAAACATCTAATAATCGAATTTAACCTGGGTAAATGAATAGGCTGTCTGGGATGGCTAGACAAATTGAAAAAGTATATTAATATGTCCCAACTTATTCATGACAGTTTACATACTAATTACTTCAGCTTTAGGATTCATAGGTCTATGTACTGCTCAGTGCATCACTAGTAAGGGTTATGGGGATGACTAAACCATCATCGCTTGTGTTATAACAACCAACATCATGATATGCTTCACACACTGTATATGTAGTGTTGTGTGTATATTATGGGATGTTTTTATGATCAGCTTTGAATAATTTTTTGGATGCACATTCATTATTGTCACGCCGATAGACTAATAGTTTTCATTGAGAAAGTTTGAATCCTAAGCAACCTTCATACATATTGTTTGAAGTACAATAGACCAACATAGGTACCATAGTAGGTCAAAGCTGTGTGCTGGAAAACCTTGGTAGAGCATGGTGGAGTCGGTATTGTGGTGCTCATGTGCATTTCCTTTCTTTTCCGGATTCAGACCAATGCCTACCTCTCACTTAAAAAGTAGTTTATTTGGTTTTTATTTGTTATATCCTTTGGTTTGTACTCATCGTTGGCTAATGTCTGCTTAATTGAGCTGCATAGCGAACATACAGTATGTGAACTACTACAAGATATCTCTATGACGCAAATGCATCTTAAACGCCTTATGTGAAAATATGAGGAAGCATACACATTTTTCAAAGTATGTTGGTAACCTGTCTAATCCTACTATTTATTAACTCAGAATCACTGTATCTGTAGACGTAACTGATTATATTGGTGGCCAATTAAATTGATGTGGAATTTGTAAGGATTCCTGTTATGTCACACAGCTACATCGCCTGGTTCAGTCAAAGCTACACACCCCTTGGCTGTCTGTCCTCCTCTCCCAAAAGCACACGTTATTGATCAATACATCAAAGGCTAAGGTCACACAGAACCTTATTTTTTATTTTTTTGCCAGGTAGCTGACAAGAGTCATGCAGTGGAGGCTCCTCAGATGAGGAAGGGTTGAACCATCCTAATTTCATAAAAATAGTATAGTGAAACATTTAAAAAGTTTTCCTTTTTATATAAAACTGTACTAAATATTTTCACGTCACCAAATAACTGTTTTCCAATTCAGGTCTCAACAGCAGCCTTTAGGGTAGCACCATGTTGTAGCCGGAGGACAGCTATTTTTCGTCCTCCTCTGTGTACATTAACTTCAATACAAAACCTAGGAGGCTCGTGGTTCTCACCCCCTTCCCTAGACTTACGCAGTCATTATGATGACTTTGAAGGATATCCTCCAAACTATCAGAGCTCTTGTAGTATGAACTGTCATGTTGTCCATCCAATCAAAGGATCCGAGAATGAATCTAGTAATGAAAGCAACATCTACAGCTAGCTAGCACTGCAGTGCAGTGCATAAAATGTGGTGAGTAGTTGACTCAAATAGAGAGAAACACAATATTTGAACAGTTTTTAACATTTCTTCAAAAATTAAGGAGAAGCAGCAGGACGAGAGAGAGAGAGCATTTCTATGAGAAGCGAAGAAACAACTCCCCTGATAAGGTTGCAAACTATGAACTAGTCTCACATGTTTTCATGACTTCCCATTCAAGTCACAATGGACCAATCTTGGCCCAGACAGATGATTGATGAGTGCATAAGTTCAGAAGGATGATGAAAACGTGGCATATTCCTTTCTTTCTTTTTGTATTTTTTTATTGGTCTTTTTCCAAGTTTGTTTTCTATACCTGTCCTGACTTTGGGAGACAAGGAGGAACACAAAGTGAGCTTGACCCACATACCACCAAACATGATTGTTTAAAACCAGAGGTAGTTCAAAGAGAAAACACCTAACACAAAAATACAAAGAGGGAGGGAGGGAGGGATGGGGAGAGAGAGAGAGACAAATTTGCTGCATACTACTGAGGAAGATAATCATATTTTTAGACACAAGTGTTTGACAACAGCTAATAATAAGGTGATAATCAGAGACGCCCTGTACCAAAATGGCGGGAAACAAGGCAATCGCACATTAGATGACACATTCTCAGTATGGATAAGCCTAGTATGTTGATATTTGCTTCATACTGCATAAAAGTAATGCTTCACTAGACAGTACGTTCTAAATATACTGAACAAAAATAGAAACACAACATGCAACAATTTCAAAGATTTTACTGAGTTACAGTTCATATAAGTAAATCAGTCAATTGAAATAAATTCATTAGGCCCTAATCTATGGATTTTATGACTGGGAATACAGAAATGTTTCTGTTGGTTACAGATACCTTTAGGAAAAGGTAGGGGCGTGGATCAGAAAACCAGTCAGTATCTGGTGTGACCACCTTTTGCCTCATGCAACACAACACATCTCCTTTGCATAGAGTTGATTAGGCTGTTGATTGTGGCCCGTGTAATGTCATCCCACTCCTCTTCAATGGCTGTGAGAAGTTGCTGGATATTGGCAGGAACTGGAACACCCTCTCGTACAAGCCAATCCAGAGCATCCTAAACTTGCTCAATGGGTGACATGTCTGGTGAGTATGCAGGCCATGGAAGAACTGGAACATTTTCAGCTTCCAGGAATTTCGATATGGGGCCATGCATTATCATGCTGATACATGAGGTGATGGTGGCAGATGAATGGCAAGACAATGATCTCATCATGGTATATTTGTGCATTCAAATTCCCACCGATAAAATGCAGGTGTGTTCGTTGTCCGTAGCTTATGCTTTCCCATACCATAACCCCACCGCCAACATGGGGTACTCTGTTCACAACTTTGATATCAGCAAACCACTCACCCAGATGTGAGGGGAGGCTGAGAGATGCCATGTGTTTGGCTGGTGTGACCACTAAGATTTTGTTGCGTCTGAAAGGTGTCAGTATTCGTTTTCTCCTTAACTGTTTCCAATCAATGTTAATTCGAATCATCCTCTGGTTACATCATCCATGCATAATTACCAGCTCTTCCTAAACTCTACAAACTCATATGACAGTGGATGGCAGAGCCATTCATTATCAGAGAGATTCTACCAGAAATGACAAGTGCTCAAAGTACCAATGTAAGAGATAGGTTAAAAGCTGCATTTAGAAAGAGGCAGAAATGTGACAGTAGATATAAGCAGACTTAACTTTAAGAATTAAACATTGAGTGACTGATGACTTGAGTATGACATGGACTGACAGCGCTATCTCAGTAGTGTCAGTGACAGGATGATTACAAAACTCATTTGAGGTCAAAACCTTCAAAAAGTGATCAATGCGTTGATATATGAGCATGGATGGAGAGAGCATGGTGGAAACACAATGATACAGTATGTGACTGGGTTGGTGGGTGTATTGATATTGCATTTAGGCAGTTCAACAACCAATGTTTCACCAAAACAAACATAGATGAGGACTATACATCAAACTAATAGATCAATGCTCAAACGTGAAACAGATTTAATTTCATTTCCAGGAAAATGGGACGTTGCTAATGCAAAAAAATAAATAAAGCTACATTACCGTTCAAAAGTTTGGGGTCACTTAGAATTGTCCTTGTTTTTGAAATAAAAGCACCTTTTTTTGTCCATTAAAATAACGTCAATTGATCAGAAATAAAGTGCAGACATTGTAATGTTGTAAATGGGCTTTTCTTTCAAAAACAAGAACATTTCTAACTTTTGAACGGTAGTGTAGGTCATTGGATAAATCATTAGCTGTTATTTTATCATGCTAACTGTTCCGATTGGATACAGCCATTAAATAAATAAATAAATAGCTTATTGATGATGAAAAACCTTACTCTCACATACTCTGCATCCCAGTCTTTCATGAAAACAATATTGTAATACCAATGTAGGATCTTAATTTGATCACTCTTTTGTTGATAACATTTTTCCTGAAAAGCAGATGAGCTTCATGATTTACATAAATTCACTGAAAACCCCCACTAACACACAGTTATATTAACAGCATTGCACTTTTCATGTCGCCTACTTTTGTCCAGTTCATCGCCTAACCACCGATCAAGCAACATCATGGACTAAACGTTGAAATCCTGTTGCTGCAAGATAATATTTCTACGACAATCCTGGTCAAATTAAGATCCTACACCTGTACAAGCATCCCACTGGGTACACACTGATTGAATCAATGTTGTTTCCACGTCATTTCAATGAAATTATGATGAAGCAATAAACGGGAATTAACGTTGAATGGACTTCTGTGCTCAGTGGGATGTTTGATTCAGTCTGGAGATAATCAAACCACATGATTACATGCCACACTGCACCGGCTAGGCAAAGAGTTCTTTTCATCCTGGAGCGGAGCCTGGATTGAGGCATTTTTTAAGGCCCAGTGTAGTCAAAAATGTGATTTTCCTGTGTTTATATATATTTTCACATTATAAGGTTAGAATAATAGTGTGAAATTGTGAACATTATGATAATGCCCTTTAATTGTAAGAGCTGTTTGAAAAGACCACCTGTATATTCAGCTTTGGCCTGCCTGGTGACATCACCAGGTGGTCAACTAGTTAATAGACCAATAAGAAAGAGAGTTCCAAACCCCTCTACCAATAACAACCAGTTTTCAGTTTTCCCCTCCCCACTCAGACCACTCCCAGACAGTCCTAGCTAAATTCTTGCTTGAGAAATTGCTCGTTTCCTTTGAGACCATTTCAATTGAAAGCAATCACAATGAGGTACTTAATTGTTACCCAGAAATTATTTGGTATTGAGATAAAAATGGTTGCATTCGACCTTTAAGTGTTTGTGTGTGCATGTATGGACAAGTGATGTTTATGTCTGTAGATACTGAAAGATATACTTGTGAAGGGTGTCTCTCTGATAGCGTGTGTGTGTGTGACTCTACAGATGTAGTATCTTAATTTGATCACCCGGTTGCAGGAGAACTTTCATGCAATGCAGGACATATTAAACGTGTACTGTTTTTGACAATTTTAATTGAAAACAATCACATTTTGAGGCACTTAATTGTTACCCAGAAATGATTTGATGTTGAGGTAAAAATAGCTGCATTGGACCTTTAAAGAGCCTTTTAATCTTGTACTTTGTGCAGGGTTCAGAAACCCTGGAGTGTGCTGACAGACTGACCTAGCGCACTTTCTTTGATTACCGGCTCCATGGCATTTCTCATAGCTGCTGTTCAGATTTTTATGAACATGTTAATTTGTCTGATCTCCTCGCCGCATGCTGTTTGGAGGGCAACATGGATTTGATTCTGTAATGGCTAGAGGAACCACTGGTAAACAGAGGGGGAAGGGTGAAGGGTGGGTGTGGCTGTGTGTGTGTGTGTGTGTGCAAGGGCGGGGAAGGGGTTGTCAGGGTGAATGTGTACTTTGATGAAAAAATCATGTGGACATGGACGGGGTCGATTTGTGTCTCTCTCTTTCTGCTTGTGCGCAAACGTGAGTTTGTGTGTGTGAGTGTGTGTGTGTGTGGTGTGTGAGTGTGTATATGTGAAGTGTGGAGGATGGGTTGTTATTTGAGTTTTGTCAACATCAATGACGTCTTTGTAGTGGTCACACTACAGCACGAGGCTCAGCGTGGATGGAGACACAGAGAGAGGGAGTAGCGCTGTGTTCTGTCTGCCCTGGGGAGGGACTGGAGGCGCAGTCTAAATTGAGTTGGATTCCACTCCACTGCTTGAGGCCTGGGTTTCTTCCCCAAATGCTGAGGCACATATTAATGAGAGACACCCCGTCAGATGTCAGGCATGGCAGGGAGGATGAACTTTAAATTGAGTCAAACTTTCCAGCTTTATTCATAACTATTGAGAATGGACTGGAACAGACAAAAACATACGTATACACACACGTGCATTTGGCCTACGCACACACAAAGAGAATGAACACACATACACAAACAAACACATACACACACATGCGCACACACGTGCACAAACACAGACATACACACAATTTATCCATGTTATAAAACCTTATACAAAGCCACCTACAGTACTTCCCCCTACTTATCCCTAGCTTGAATGAATGTAACGCACACACAGAGAATTGAAACACACACACATATACACACACACAAACGCACACACACAAAACACACACACACACACACTCAGTACATACAAGATACCTTACATATAGGACAAGGTTTTCTCTACCACAGATCCCTACGGACCATTACTCTTCTCCTAGGTGAGCCGAACTCCTTCTTAACATAATGTACTGTAAAATGTAGGTAATTTGCATTGTGTTGGCCACCAATATGCACCTTTTACATTTGTAGTCATTTCAATTCCAAATTTCCATTTTAGTATGCGTCACCATTCTCTTTCTCTCTCTCTCTGTGGTGATAAGCCTGGGGAATCTGAGAGCATTTGGTCATGATCCTTAATATCTGATTGAGTCATGGTCGTGTTTATTTGAGCAATTTGTCCTCAGTTGCCTTCAGTTGCTTATCTCGGTTTTCCTGTTTAGTTCTGATCAGATGGTTGTCTCAAATGCATGTGTTAGTGTCAAAATTATGCCTGCTGAATCAGGTGAACAAGAACACATGCTAGTACCAGCAGATGGTGTTACAGCAAACAGAGGGAGGGATTGAGAGAGAGGAATGGAGAAAGAGAGAGAGAGAACAAAAAGATAATGACTTGACACAGAACTAACAAAAAAACTATGCATACTAGAATGCTATTTGTCCCTAGAGTACACACTGGAAGAATGCCTGACCACTGTGACTTACCCAAAATGAATGAAAGCTTTAACTACAGTATGTACAGACTCAGAGAGGCCACCGTAGGCAGAACTGGCTCTCAAAAGAAGACAAAATGAGATGGAAACTGAGCTGCACTTCCTAACTTCCTGCCAAACATATGACCATATTAGAGACAAACAATTCCCTCAGATTTCTCAGACCTACAAAGAATTAGAAAACAAATCCAATTTTGGGAAACTTTAATTTTTTATTTTACCCTTATTTTACCAGGTAAGTTGACTTAGAACACATTTCCAGTTACAGCAACGACCTGGTGAATAGTTACAGGGGAGAGGAAGGGAATGAGTGAGCCAATTGGAAGTTGAGGATGATTAGGCAATGATGGTATGAGGGCCATAAGCGCCATGGGATCTTTAGTGACCACAGAGAATCAGGACACCTCTTTAACGTCCCATCCAAAATACCACAGTGTGCCATCACAGCAAAAAGATTTGTGACCGGTTGTCACAAGAAAATGGAAACCAGTGAAGAATAAACACCATTGTATATACAACCCATATTTCAGTTAATTTATTTTCCCTTTTGTACTTTAACTTTGTGCACATCGCCACAACACTGTATACAGCCTTAATATGACATTTGAAATGTCTCTATTCCTTTGGAATTTTTGTGAGTGTAGTGTTCACTGTTCATTTTTTAAAGTTTATTTAACATTTGTTTATTATCTATTTTACTTCTGTTGGCAATGTAAACATATCTTTCCCATGCCAATAAATCTCTTTGAATTGAATTGAATTGAATTGAGAGAGAGAGAGAGACTGGGGGATGAGACAGAGAGACAGAGGGAGGAGAGAGGGAGAGAGGGAGAGAGGGGGAAAGAAGGGTTAAAAAAGAGAATGAGAGATGGTGAGAGACGATAGAGAGAGAGAGAGGGAGAGAGAGAGAAAGTGGGAGTCGGGGAGAGAGGACAGAGGACAGAGAGAAAGAGAAAGAGAGAGAGATGTGAGATCCGGGCTGTGTTCTGTAGGCACTGAGCAGAACGTGTTGTTCTAAAACTGAAAAACAACAATCCTCTTTCCATTCCTTGCTCATCACTAATTGTTTATATTATGCTTTCTTCATATTTGTGGCCCTTGTTAAAACATACCTTATTCCTGTATAGCCTTGCTCTGTCTGTCATCGTCATCCCACTTCCTTCCTTCCTTCCTTCCTTCTCTCTCTCTCTCTCTCTCTCTCTCTCTCTCTCTCTCTCTCTCTCTCTCTCTCTCCCACCTTTTTGCTTATTCCACTTACACAGCACTGCACTGACTTGGGGCATATCTCTGTATTCACGCTGATCTACATAAACGAATACAACAATGGTGCCATTTTCAGTAGTACGTGTCTAATTCCATTCCTCATGCCTTCGTTATGCCGTTATCCTCTTCCTCACTTATAGCCAATGAAAAGGCAATAAGGAATTTGTACAATGTTTTCTTCCTTTGAATAACAGAGGGTGGGATATTGCAGTGGTTATGAAATGGAGTGAGTGTGTATGGGGGATGAGGAAAAGGTAAGAGGGGGGTTAACACGCCTGTGTCTTTGCTGGTGGAGACTGACGGATGTAGGAATGGCGCTTGCTTGCACAGATTAAACTTGACATTTTGCTTTCGCTGGCTCTTCAAAGCCTAACCCACCACACCAGTCCCCCCCCCCACACACAATCTCTTGAAAAGACCCTCAACATAAAAGCTTTCTCTTGCACTGTCATTATCTCTCTCTCTCTCTCTCTCTCTCTCTCTCTCTCTCTCTCTCTCTCTCTCTCTCACTTGATATCCCTCTCTTCTACCAAATACCTTCTGTGAGAAAGGGGAAGGGGTTATTTTGTCAAGCATACGCACGTACATGTGTCTGTGTGTGCGTTTTGTGTGTGTGTATATGTGGGCGCGCCTTCGTGCACGTGTGTCCAGTGACACCTTTAGCTAAACTACAGCAGTCACTGCTGACAGATTACATGGAGATATATTAAATAATAGAAGATACATCATGAAAGAGAGGAGAGAGTGTCTCTTCAAATAGGATGGTTTAAAGTGCATTGTGAAAACAGGGTTTTCATGTGCGAGAGAGAAACAGAGAATGTATTAATATATGTTTGTCATGAGTTTAGATTTTTTTACCTTTATATAACTAGGCAAGTCAGGTAAAAACAAATTCTTATTAACAATGACGGCCTACCACTGACGATGCTGTGCCAATTGTGCTCCACCCTATGGGATTCCCAATCACAGCCAGATGTGATACAGCCTGGAATCAAACAAGGGACTGTAGTGACGCCTCTTGCACTGAGAAGCAGTACCCTAGACCACTGCGCCACTCAGGAGTGTTTACATGTATTTCAGGAGGAGAACGAGTTAAACAGGAAGGACAGAGGGAGATAGAGAAAGAAAGAAAGAGTGATAGAGCATACATACTGTGCATAAGAGATAAATTGAGTAAGAGAAATATAGAAAGAGAGAGAGAGATACAGACACAGAGAGAGAGAGAGAGAGAGAGAGAGAGAGAGAGAGAGAGAGAGAGAGAGAGAGAGAGAGAGAGAGAGAGAGAGAGAGAGAGGAGGAGGATAGGCTTGTGCTGAGAGCGGAGCGTAGCGTAGAGAGAGGGAGCAGCTCAGCAGCGCTTCTGTCTGTCTCTGTCCCTGCTCAGATTTCCACAGCTGTGAGCTGCACCTCTGCTACCCTACTCCACGCGGATCTACTGGGGTGTGTGTCTGAGAGTGTATTCCTGTGTGTGTGTGTGTGTGTGTGTTAGAGTTGCTTGCAAGTCTACAGCATGCATTGTGTGTTTCTCCGCTGCTCCAGTGATGGTTCTCCCACCTAAGGGTGAAGGCTCTGCTACGGACTCTACCTAAAACACATGAGCCCTGGCATAGCCAGCCCTGGCGTAGCATCCCAGTAAGGTAGGCATTTTATAATTTTCTTGGCATTTTAACTGCTACCCTGCTTTGCTCTTTCTTGCATTTTACAATAATTTTTACGTCGGATTTGCATTTTCCTAGGTTTTACTCGGTTTGGCTACTAATGGCTATTACCTGACATTTTATTGGACTACTCTGTTTGCTCTGGTATTTCTACAGGTTTTGAAGGTAATCTGTGTTTAATAGGTACTCTAGTAGGACATTGGTTACCATTCCAGCACAGAGTACAGTATGGTTTCATTACATATTTCCTCTCTGTGTGTCCTTCAAGCAAGGGCATGTAAAACTATTCTGGGGTGGATCAGTGTGGTTTAGGGTGTTTTAACAGTGGACATGAGCCCGGCCGACTGTGCCAAGTTCCCTGATTATGGGTTTCAGCCAGGGGATTGGATGGGGGCAAAGCACGCTATTTCAAGTACAGTGCCTTCAAAAAGTATTCATACCCCTTGACTTATTCCACATTTTGTTGTGTTACAGCCTGCATTTTTTTCTCTTTCTCTTATTACAGCCATTAGAATCTGTAACTGTTTTAATTACTTAGGGAGAAACGGGACGTTCCCGACACTACCCGGTGAAATGTAAGGCGCCAAATTCAAAATCCAAAAGTTGAATTATTAAACATTCATCAATATACAAGTGTTGCATAGTCATCAAAAGCTCTGATTCTTGGCAATATCACAGCGTTGTCAGATTTCAAAAAGGCTTTACGGCGAAAGCACAACATTTGATTGTTTGAGGATAGCACCTCTAACATTTATGCATTAGCATAAATTCATAACTAGCACGGGTCACACAAAACCCATATAAGAGCTAAAATAAAATCAATTACCTTTCGAAGAACTTCTGCTGAGGGCATCCCAAGTGTCCAACGAAGACATCCAATGGTTCTTTTGTTAGAAAAAGTAATTTATTATATCCATAAATCTCAGTTTGGTTGGCGCGTTATGTTCATAAAATCCACCATCGAGTCTCCCATTGAACCGTGAAGAGAATGCGTTCAAATTATACCTATCAACTTTGTCCAAACAAATCAAACATCATTTATAATGTATCCTTAGGTATCCTTTTATGTATATTTACTATAATATTTAAACCGGATTATAGCCTGAACGATCGTCTCCGGCAACTGAGTTAGGAAGGACTCCTGTATCTTTGTAGTGACTGGGTGTATTGATACATCATCCAAAGTGTAATTATTAACTTCAACAAGCTCAAAGGGATATTCAATGGCTGCTTCTTTTTTTTACCCATCTACCAATACAATGCCTTCAGAAAGTATTCACACCCCTTGACCTTTTCCACATTTTGTTGTGTTACAGCCTGAATTTAAAATTGATTACATTTAGATTGTTTGTCACTGGCCTACACACAATACCCCATAATGTCAAAGCAGAATTATATTTTTCAAATTTTTAAAAAATTAATAAGAAATGGAAAGCTGAAAAGTATTGTGTCAAGTATTCAACCCCTTTGTTGTGGTAAGTTCAGGAGTAAAACTGTGCGTAACAAGTCACATAACAAATTGCATGGACTCACTCCCTGTGCAATAATAGTGTTTAACATGATTTTTGAATGACTACTTAATTTATGTACCCCACACATGCAATTATCTGTAAGGTCTCTCTGTCGAGCACTGAATTTCAAACACAGATTCAACCAAAAAGACCAGGGAGGCTTTCCAATATCTAGCAAAGAAGGGCACCTATTGATAGATGGGTAAAAAAAATCTGACATTGAAGATCCCTTTGAGCATGGTAAAGTTATTAGTTACACTTTGGATGGTGTATCAATACACCCAATAACTACAAAGATACAGGCGTCCTTCCTAACTCAGTTGCCAGAGAGGAAGGAAACCACTCAGGGATTTCACCATGAGGCCAATGGTGACTTTAAAACAGGTAGAGTTTAATGGCTGTGATAGGAAAAAACCAAGGATGGATCAACAACATTATAGTTAATCCTCAATACTAACCTAAATGACATAATGAAAATAAGGAAGCCTGTACAGAATACAAATATTCCAAAACATGCATCCTGTTTGCTGAAATAATACTGCAAAAAAGTGTTCAGTTTGAGGCAAATCCAATACAACACATTACTGAGTACAACTCTTCATATTTTCAAGCATAGTTAGTGGTGGCTGCATCATGTTATGGGAATGCTTGTATTCGTTAAGGACTGGGGAGATTTTCAGGATGAAAAAGAAACAGAATGGAGCTAAGCATATGCAAAATCCTAGAGGATTAACCTGGTTCCGTCTGCTTTCCACCAGACACTGGGAGATGAAGTCACCTTTCAGCAGCGTAACAACCTGAAACACAAGGCCAAATCTACACTGGATTTGCTTACCAAGATGACAGTGAATGTTCCTGAGTTGCCGAGTTACAGTTTTGACTTAAATCTACTTGAAAATCTATGGCATGACCTGAAAATGGTTGTCTATCAATGATCAACAACCAATTTGACAGAGGTTGAAGAATTTTGAAAATAATAATGGGCAAATGTTGTGCAATCCAGGTGTGGAAAGCTTTTAGAGACTTACCCAGAAAGAGCTGTAATCGCTGCCAAAGTAATGACTTAGGGTTGTTAATGAGATATTTCTGTATTTCATTTTCAATAAATGTGGAAAGATTTCTAGAAATATGTTTTCAATTCGTCATTATCGGGTATTGTGTTCATAGGGGTATGGAAGAAATCTATGTAATACATTTTGAATTCAGGCTGTAACACAACACAATGTGGAATAAGTCAAGGGGTATGAATACTTTCTGAAGGTGCCCTTCTTAGTGAGGCATTGGAAAATGTTACTGGTATTTGTGATTCTGTGTTTGAAATTCACTGCTTGACTGAGGGACCTTACAGATAATTGTACGTGTGGGGTACAGATATGAGTTAGTCATAGAAAAATTATGTTAAACATTATTGCATACAGAGTCTGTCCATTGATAAGCACATTTTTACTCCTGAACATATTTAGGCTTGCCATAACAAAGGGGTTGAATACTTATTGACTCAAGACATTTCAGATTTAGATTTTTTATTAATTTGTAAAAATGTTGAAATGTTTTTTTATTTATTTGAAAAGAAAATGAAAATGTTGAAAAACATAATTCCACTTTGACGTTATAGGCCAGTGACCAAACAAATCTCAATTTAATCCATTTTAAATGCAGGCTGTAACATTCCGGCTGTGCATTACGTTTCCTGTTTGATATACAGTACTCTGGACATATTGTATCAGTACTCTGATTGATGTAATTAGTATTACCGGTAGACTGCATTGCATTGTATTCCATTGTACTGTATTTGACTAATTGATTAGTATTGTATCACGGGTATTGTTTTGTACTGATTTATGTTGATCTGAATCCTAGTAGCCATTTGTATCATGTGTTATTGTATTGATAAGCAGTTGGCTCAGTACTTTACCAGCATATGCAGTTAACAACAATATCCATGCAGTGGCAGGATCAGTCATTAGATGAAATGGAAATTCCATGTATTGAGTACACACAATACCGAATAGGCTAAACTTCACCACAGTTCACTGCTCATGTTGTCCAGTCAGTTGAATAGCAGCTGATTATACTCTATGGCAGCTAATGAAATTCTCCATTTGATCTTTCCAGTACATTGACAGCCTTGCTAGAATAATTTTGCTTTGGCATATATTTCTTATATGAAACGTTCAGTATGTGAAGAATGCAGTCCATGAATGACGTTATTATTGTAGGCCTACGTGTCAAATGAAACTCATTGAATTCAATTGAAATTCACTGAATATATGCACCACTTACAGACTACTGCATGCTTTGAATAGTTGCTATAGGCTTACCATATCTGGAAGTACCATATATAATACCCCATATTATATTGGGCCATATATATTTTTGAAGTTATGAAATAGGTGTTTGTTTTTCTACTGGCTACAACTGGTTGCTATGTGGTGCATGTGGTTATGTGTGCACATCGTTCTGTGTGTGACTAGCTCGTGGCTGTGGAGTCCTTCCAGGGCTGGTGGTTGGTCAGGGTGATTACAAGAGGACTCTCTCCCTATGGTAACCTGATTCAGCTCTAAATAATCTAATGTGCCTCTGCTGCTGGACACAAATATAGCCACTTCATCAATGTTGTTTCCACGTCATTTCAATCAAATTACATTGAACCAATGTGGAATAGACTCATTCTGATTGGCTGGGCCTGGCTCCGCAGTGGGTGGGCCTGGTTCCAAAGTGGGTGGGCCTATGCCCTCTCAGGCACACTCATGGCTGCGCCCCTGCCCAGTCATGTGAATTCCATAGATTACGGCCAAATACATTTATTTTAATTGACCGATATCCTTCTATGTACTGTAACTCAGTACAACCTTTGAAATTGTTTAATGTTGCGTTTATATTTGTGTTCAGTATATATAGATTTCATTTTCCTTGAACTTTCGTCATTACAGTAATTTTCTCTTGCAAATCGTTTTTTTCAACATTTGTTAGTTTAGCGTAATTGGATCATTTAGGAATATGAGCCTTGTGTTTTCTATACTTCCAAGAACAAACTGTAATCGCTGCTAGCACAATGAATCATTGAGAGCTTTACTATTGAAACAGTGTCTGGCCAATTATCCCTCTCACCTGGCTGAAGCCCCAAGCAATGGGCAAGATTGAGCGGATTACTTTTGTCAAGTTGTTGACTACTGCCTTTCAAAGAGCGTTGCATTATGGGGTTAGAAATTGTACAACTTGCCCATGTCAACTACATGAACTTTACAAAAGGTCATGAAGTGTTGACTGCAGTCGACTACAAGTTTCTGCAGTTACTCTTCACCAACTTCATCCTGCAGCCATCACCTGCATTGTGGGAGGATCTATTGTCAACCAATCATTAGAGTGTTTTTGTTTGACCACGCAAATGTGACCAAAGACATTACTGAAAAAGGAACCAACTGTGCCGCGATTCATGTATACAGTGGATTTAATTGTGATATTTGACGCTCTCTCTCACTGATTGATTGTACAATATGCAATATATGCCTACACAAGGGACAGGACTCTGATGTGCCAACTTCTGTCTGTAGTGTCTGAACCATTTGGGCTACAAACTCATATGACCCCACTGTGAAAAGGGAAGACCAGTGTTCTCAGGTTTGCTTTACCACTCCCACAAATGTCACGGGACACTTCTGAAGGTAATCCATACAAACACATGGAAGTATAGAGGTAGTTTTGTGCCAACAAAAAAAAACATTTGCGGAACTTTCTTATTTCTCCTAGATATATGACACTCTTCAAAACCTTATTGCTTATGATAAAAATGTTGACCATCTTTTTTGCCTTTTATGAATGTGCTATTTAATGCATTTCTACATTTTCTAAATAAAGGGCTCCTAAAATTCTAAATAAAAATAGCTAAATGATTCATGTTATGACCATCTTTAAACAATTCCACATGTTAGCTTGTGTACTTGTGCTCTAGCTGACTGCCCTGCATATGAAAAAGAAAGCCCACAGCATTCCGCAGATCTTCTGGTGATCTTTCCTTCATCTGTTGCTAAGATCTAAACACTCAGGGGAAATCAGGGGAAACAGGTGCACGCATCTGAGGGAAGACTTCTGAAGGAGGGATATACGTTGTGTAATGCTTTGCATTAAGTTATTTAATCTCAGTTACTCTAATTGCTAACTTGAGTTTCTGTATTAGTAGCCCTCTAAGTGGATAGATAAACATCCTGCCAATACAGAAAGGATTGACGCTTACAATTACTTTCTGACACATCAGAGTCAGATAAACTGTGTTTTAATGGAATGGAAGAAAAACTTGTTTTGTTTATAACTTTCAGCTCTGAAGGTTCACTATAATAGGTATGATAATAAGAAGAAATGTTGTTCTTGTCTCAGTGTCGGTGTTCGGAATGTCAGGGTTCAACCTAATGTTGAGTTGTGGAATTGCTTTCACATTTATATCAGGAAACAGATTCATGCATATTTTTCTAGCTAACAACTTAATGCGTCATAGCATTCATCTAGTCTGGAGTCCTGGCATTCTTGTTTGGTTACGTTGGTGCTGTGACCTGAATTAGGGCTCTATTCAATCAGATCCACTTTAGCCAACGTCCTTATAGTGGTTGTTTTGTCCAGCCAGGTAACCTGTGATACAAGTCAGTATTCTATGTCCATCCATGTCTGAAGACATCGGGAGATAAAGTGGAAACGGGCCACTAGGGGCAACAGTGAGAGCTGTGCGTTGTGGATGGGGATGGCAGATGGGCGTAAGCATCTGCCTCTGATTCAAAGGGGCCAGACGTGCATAGTTGTAATGGAAATTTATGTGACCTTATTTGACCTTTTCTGCTGCTTTTAAGACACGGTTCTATCCCTCCTTAGGGCACTACTTGTTGAGTAATTAAAACACTAAACAATCAAAATACAGTCACTATTGGTCACTACTATGTATTATTACTCTAATATGTATTCACTATAGAATTGTGTCAGTTATTAATGATAAACCTTTTTTACTGCACTGTAGAGAGTTGTAGGCCTAGATATCTAGGCCTAATCTTTGCACATTTATTGTGAGAGAGAGAGGAGAGAGAGTGTGTGTGCATGTTGTGTTCTATTTTTTCCTTGTCAGCCATCCATCTCTGCTTTTTTGCTTCATAAAACAATGACGTCTGAAACTCCCTCCAGGTCACCTCTCTCTCCATTCCTTGGCCTTGCTTGCCTGATGACTTACCCTGAATGTTAATCGCTGCATACATTCACTGTGGAGAAGAAACGTCAGTTCGGCCGGAGCAATGTGGATTGGTAGCCAGGGAATGGCCTTGGTACATAAAAAATACTTTGCAGGACAATAAATATATTTGCCTGCCACTCCTGGGAACCCTGTACATATGTAAGGTCTGTTGAGGCCCTATTTCAGCTCCAGATGACAAAACCTCAGTGATGTAAATTACTTAAAAGTAAAAAATACTTGAAAGTACTACTTAAGTAGTTTTTGGGGGTATCTGTACTTTACTATTTATATTTTTGACAACTTTTACTTCACTACATTCCTAAAGACAATTGTGTACTTTTCCCCTTACACCCAAAAGTACTTTGAATGCTTAGCAGGACAGGAAAATTGTCAAATTCACACATCTATCAAGATAACATCCCTGGTCATCCCTACTGCCTCAGATCTGGCAGACTCACTAAATACATGCTTTGTTTGTAAATGATGTCTGAGTGTTGGAGTGTGTCCCTGGCTATCTGTAAACCAAAAAATACAAACAATTAAATGGTGCCATCTGGTTTGCTTAAAATAAGACATTTGAAATGATTCATACTTTTACTTTTGATGCTTAAGTATATTTTAGCTATTACATTTAGACTTTTACTGAAGAAGGATTTTACTGTGTGACTTTCACTTTTACTTGAGTCATTTTCTGTTAAGTTATCTTTACTTTTATTCAAGTATGACAATTGCATACTTTTTCCACCACTGCAAAACCTGCACACACTCACAGAGGGTTGCAGGTCTGCCGACTTCCTTTTGGTCATTCATTTTAATAATCAGAGAAATATCTAATAAACCAAAAAAATTGCGTTAACTGTCAATGTACTTTATTGCACACAATCCTCAAATAAAATGGAGCAAACATAAAATGAACAGTGTCTTTACATAGGGTCTAATGTGTATGTGTGTGTGTGTGAGTGAGTGAGTGAGTGAGTGAGAGAGAGAGAGAGAGAGAGAGAGAGAGAGAGAGAGAGAGAGAGAGAGCAAGTGTTTTTCAACTCAGAAAGAAGCTCACAGAATTTCCTCAAACTGTACACATTAAGCAATACTCTTTTACAATATTATCAATCACACTTTGATTTGATAGATATTTAGTGTAATTATGTAGATATTGATAATGGTTATGTAGGCGTAGATTTGTCCTATCCTAAAATAAAATGGATCATACATAAAATAAACAAGTATTACAATTGATTTACATTAGGGATAAAGTGTGTGACAGAGAGAGAGAGTGTGTGCATGTTGTGTTACATTTTTTCTCGTCAGCGACCCATCTCTGCTCTGTCAATCTTAAATGGCCCAGTGTATGCACTTCTGGGCAATGCTGTCGGGCATTGGTGGAGTGGATGACAGATCTGAAAGAGAGATGCACAAAGTGACAGTAAGTACGGTGCATTCGGAAATTATTCAGGCCCTTTGACTTATTTCATATTTTGTTACGTTACAGCCTCATTCTAACATTTTTTTTTCTCATCATATCACTGGTGTAGAGAGGAGTAGGCAGGAGGCAGTTTCAGGTTTAGAACTACTGAATTTATTTAAGCACCATATACCAAAGCGGGACTAAACCAAAATGCTGTTGTGCTCAAAATATATCTCAATAAACAAAAAGGCACAGGGTGAACCTTGTGCAAAATATTAAGTATTAGAGAGTAGAGAGATTCCTCTCAAGAAATCAAGTAACATTGACAATGACTGACAAAGACAAATGGCAGAGGGAATATATACAGTGATAGAGTGGGGATTGGAACCAGGAGTGGGTAATGATGACAAGACAAGTCCGGGGTTGATGAGTGAAGGGCGTTTGGCAGCAGTAGGTTCGGCAGCAGCGAGAAGACCGGTGACACCGAAAGCCTGACCTGGACAGGAGGGGGAACGAAAGAGAAGGCTGGTGTGACAGTAACCCCCCTGAGGTGCTGCTCCAGAAGCGGGGCACCGCTGACCTTGGGGACGACCCCGGAGACGCGGTGCAGGTCGGTCGGGACGACGCCTGTGGAAGTCCCGAATGAGAGAACGATCCAGGACATCCCGCACCGGAACCCATCACCGTTCTTCGGGACTGTACCCTTCCCAGCCCCCCCACAACACCGTGAGTTCAACAGGCTGCAGACGGAGTATGCCGGGGCCCACTCGACGTCCAAGGGAGGGGAGGTGAGTCGTGGGGTCCAGCACTAGCCAAGGGACCAGCTGCCACCGGCCTGAGGAGAGACACATGAAATGAGGGTGAGATACAGTAATTTACGGGGAGCTGTAATCTGTACGTCACCTCATTGACTCTCCTCAGGAATTTGAACAGCCCCACAAACTGTGGGCTCAGCTTCCTGCGGCGCAGGATCGGAAGGGCATGTCCTTCATAGAATGCAAGACCCTGTCACCGGGGTGAAAGACCTGGGCTACACTGCGGTAACGATCAGCCTGCGCCTTCTGCCGGAGGACGACGCGCTGTAGACGGGTGTGATCGGTGTTCCATACCTCCTCGGCACGCCGGAACCAATAGTCCACCGCAGGAGCCTCGATCTGACTCCGGTGCCATGGTGCCAGGGCCGGCTGATAGCCTAGAACACACTGAAAGGGTGTGAGGTTAGTGGAGGAGTGATGGAGGGAATTTTGTGCGTATTCTTCCCAAGGCAGAAATGCAGCCCACTCCCCCGGCCGGTCCTGACAGTAACTACGAAGGTACTTACCTAGTTCCTGATTTACCCTTTCCACCTGTCCATTTGATTGGGGATGGTACCCAGAGGTGAGGCTGGCCGTGAAACACAGTCACTCCATGAAGGCCTTCCAGACACGGGAGGTGAACTGAGGACCACGGTCAGACACAATGTCTTCCGGGATCCTGTAGTGCCAGAAGAAGTGAGAGAAGAGAGCCTCCATGGTCTGCAGGGATGTAGGGAGACCGGTCCACAACGACCAGGATGGTGGTGTGCCCCTCAAAGGGTGAAAGATCTGTAACAAAGTCCACGGAGAGATGGAACCGGGGTCGTTGTGGAACCGGCAGCGGGTGGAGTTTGCCATAGGGGAGGCGTCTAGGTGTCTTGCTCTATGCGCAGGTGGAGCAGGAAGAGACGTAAACCCGGACGTCCAGGGCCAAGGTGGGAGACAGTTTATAGTACGAGCTATAACCGGGTGCCCCGACACAGGTGCTGTGTGAGCCCAGGCGAGGAGACGGTCCTGCACATTAGAGGTCACGAGACAGTGGGCAGGTGAGGGCTCCTGTCGCAAAGCTTGACGGATGTCCACGTCCACATTCCATACAACAGGAGCCACAATGCAGGACAGGGGAATAATGGGTGTCACTTTCACCCTCCGCACCTCAGTGTCATGCACCCGGGACAACGCATCAGCCTTAACTTGTTAGGCAGTAGTGGGGCGCTAGCACTACCAGGTGAAATGCAAGGCAAAATCCAAAAGTTGAATTATTAAACATGCACCAATATACAAGTGTTTCATACTCATCAAAAGCTCTGCTTCTTGGCAATATCACAGCGTTGTCGGATTTCAAAAAGGCTTTACGGCGAAAGCACTACATTTGATTGTTTGAGGGTAGCACCTTCAATATTTTCCATAACCATGAAATCCTTAGCCAGCGCGGTCGATAGAAAATGCATTTCACAGGGAAAACCTGTGCCTTACCTTTTGTAGAACTTCTGCAGAGGGCTTCCTAAGAGTCCAACAAAGACAATCCATGGGTATTTGGTTAGAAAAAGTTATTTATTATATCCATAAATCTCCGTTTGGTTGGTGCCTTGTGTTCAGAAAATCCAACGTGAAGAGAATGCGTTCAACTAAACCTATAAACTTTTCCTCAACAAAACAAAAAACAATTAAAATGCATCCTTAGCTATACTTTTATGAATAAAAGTGATTATATTTCACTTGGATGGTCACCTAAACGTTATATAAGTCAAATAAAGTGGACCGCTCAGCCAAACGTGCACCCAAAAACGTGCAACTGAAAAAGAGCTCCTCTCACCAAAACCCCTACCTATTGAACACATTGGTTCCAATTGCCATGAAACTTTACGTATACACTGCTGACATCCAGTGGAAGCAATAGGTACTACATTCAGTGTCCTGGTATAAAGACTTTTCAATAGGCAGTCTCTCTAAGTGAGCCATAAGACACCAGAATGACATTTCCGGATGGAATTTTCTCTGGTTTTTGCATGCCAAATGAGTTCTGTTACACTCACAGACAAAATGTTAACACTTTTGGAAACCTCAGTGTTTCCTATCCAATAGTACTAATTATGTGCATATCCTATTTTCTGAGCCTGAGTGGCAAGCATATTACTTTGGGCACACACGACTCTCCAAAACCGACCCCTCAGCTGCCGCTCCCTAACAAGTTAACATTCTTTGATCCTGGCCGGTAGGAGAAGGTAAAGTCAAACCTGGTGAAGAACAGGGCCCACCTAGCCTGACGCGTTATCAGCCTCTTCGCTGTTCGAATGTACTCCAAGGTCCTGTGGTCTGTCCAGACAATGAATCGGTGTATAGCAAATCAAACGTTATTTGCCGCATGCGCTGAATAAAACAAATGTAGACTTTACCGTGAAATACTTACAAGCCCTTAACTTCTTAGGGAGCGGCAGGTGAGGTGACGGTTTTGGAGAGTCTGGCGTGCCCAAAGCAAAATGCCTGCCACTCAGGCTCAGAAAATAGGATATGCACATAATTAGTACTATTGGACAGGAAACACTCTGAGGTTTCTAAAAGTGTTAACATAATGTCTGTGAGTATAACATAACTCATTTAGCAGGCGAAAACCCGAGAAAAATCTATCCGTAAATCAGTTTCTGGTGACCTATTGCTCTGTTTGACACACTCCCCATCCATTTGTAACCAGGACTGAGACTGCAGTAAATGTCAACAGTCTATATACAAAGACTCTGAGAGATTGGAGTAAACAGAACGAATAGGTACAGGAAATGGTCAAGGTAGCTCAGATGTCAACAAGTTTTCTCGGGCGCGAGTCTGGCTGCGCGCCCCACTTTATTTTACTTATATAAGGTATAGGTGACCATCCGAGTGAAATATTATCGCTAATATTCATAAAAGGATAGCTAAGAATGCATTTTAACTGGTATTTGATTTGTTTAGGAAAGGTTTATAGGTATATTTGAATGCGTTCTCTTCATGTTTCAATGGGCGATTCGATGTTGGATTTTCTGAACATAACACGCCAACCAAACTGAGATTTATGGATATAATAAATGACTTTTTCTAACAAAAGAACCATTGGATGTCTTCGTTGGACACTTGGGATGCCCTCAGCAGAAGTTCTTCAAAAGGTAAGGGATTTGTTTTCGCTGTGAAATGTGTTTTGTGTGAACCGCGATGGTTTATGAATTTATGCTAATGCAGAAATATTGGAGGTGCTACCCTCAAACAATCAAATGTTGTGCTTTCGCCGTAAAGCCTTTTTGAAATCTGACAACGCTGTGATATTGCCAAGAAACGGAGCTTTTGATGACTATACTACACTTGTATATTGATGAATGTTTAATAATTCAACTTTTGGATTTTGAATTTGGCGCCTTGCATTTCACCGGGTAGTGTCGGGAGTGGGCGCCCCACCGCTCCCTAAGAAGTTAACATCGACGGGGCTGTCGTGGAGCGGGCCACTCCCGACACTACCCGGTGAAATATAAGGCGCCAAATTCAAAATCCAAAAGTTGAATTATTAAACATTCATCAATATACAAGTGTTGCATAGTCATCAAAAGCTCTGATTCTTGGCAATATCACAGCATTGTCAGATCTCAAAAAGGCTTTATGGCGAAAGCACAACATTTGATTGTTTGAGGATAGCTCCTCTCATATTTTATGCATTAGCATAAATCCATAACCAAAGCGGGTCTCATAAAATGCATAAAATCGCTAATATAAAATCCCTTACCTTTCGAAGAACTTCTGCTGAGGGCTTCCCAAGTGTCCAACGAAGACATCCAATGGTTCTTTTGTTAGAAAAAGTAATTTATTATATCCATAAATCTCAGTTTGGTTGGCGCGTTATGTTCATAAAATACAGCGTCCACTCGCCCATTGAACCGTGAAGAGAATACGTTCATCCTATACCTATACACTTGTCCAAGAACAATCAAACATCATTGATAATGTATCCTTAGGAACACTTTTATGTATATTTACTATAATATTTCGAACCGGATTATAAACTGGACGATAGGAAACGAAAAAACCACAGCGCGAGCCCGTGAACGCGCTTCCTCTTCTGTTTACATCAGATGACTAGTTCGAAATTCTTCTTCTATTACCAACCAGAGCAACCTAACATCACCAAACACTGTCTAGAGACTGTTGACATCCAGTGGAAGCAATAGGTACTGCAATCTTACTCCCATATATGGCTGTTTTCAATAGGGAGGGGTTCAAAATGAGGCAATGTGTCAAAAACACTTTTTCCAGGACAGAAATTCCTTGGGTTTTCGCCTGCTATATCAGTTCTGTTATACTCACAGACAATTTTTTAACACTCTTAGAAACTTCAGCCCTGAGGGGCCCCAGTGTTAAGGATCCACATGGCAGACGTATTGTTGCCTACTCTTACCACCTGGGGGCGTCCTGTCAGGAAGTCCAGGATCCAATTGCAGAGGGAGGTGTTTAGTCCCAGAGTCCTTAGCTTAGTGATAAGCTTCGTGGGCACTATGGTGTTGAATGCTGAGCTGTAGTTGATGAACAGCATTCTCACATAGGTGTTCCAGTTGTCCAGGTGAGAAAGGGTGGTGTGGGGTGCGTTTGAGATTGCGTCACCTGTGGATCTGTTGGGGCGGTATGCGAATTCAAGTAGGTCTAGGGTGTCTGGGAGGATGCTGTTGATGTGAGCCATGACCAGCGTTTCGAAGCACTTCATGGCTACCGACGTGAGTGCCACGGGGTGGTAATCATTTAGGCAGGTTACCTTCGCTCTCTTGGGCACAGGGACTGTGGTGCTCCGCTTGAAACATGTAGGTATTACAGACTCTGTCAGGGAGAGGTTGAAAATGTCAGTGAAGACACTTGACAGTTGGTCTGCGCATGCTTTGAGTACACGTCCTGGTAATCGATCTGGCCCAGCGGTTTTGTGAATGTTGACCTGTTTTAAGGTTTTGTTCACATCGGCTACCGAGAGCGTTATCACACAGTCATCCAGAACAGCTGGTGCTCTCGTGCATGCTTCAGTGTCGCTTGCCTCGAAGCGAGCATAAAAGGCATTTAGCTCGTCTGGTAGGCTCGCGTCACTGGGCAGCTCACGTCTGGGCTTCCCTTTGTAGTCCGTAATAGTTTTCAAGCCCTGCCACATCTGACGAGCATCAGAGCCGGTGTAGTAGGATTCAATCTTAATCCTGTATTGACGCTTTGCTTGTTTGATGGTTAGTCTGAGGGCATAGCAGTATTTCTTATAAGCGTCTGGATTAGTCTCCCGCTCCTTGAAAGTGGCAGCTCTAGCCTTTAGCTCGATGCGGATGTTGCCTGTAATCCATGGCTTCTGGTTGGGATATGTACATACAGTCACTTTCAGGACGACGTCGTCGATGCACTTAATGATGAAGCCAATGACTGAGGTGGTGTATTCCTCAATGCTGTTGGATGAGTCCCGGAACATATTCCAGTCTGTGCTAGCAAAACAGTCCTGTAGTGTAGCATCTGCGTCATCTGACCAGTTCTGTAATGAGCAAGTCACTGGTTCTTCCTGCTTTAGTTTTTGCTTGTAAGCAGGAATCAGGAAGACATAATTGTGGTCAGATTTGCCAAATGGAGGGCAGGGGAGAGCTTTGTATGCATCTCTGTGTGGAGTAAAGGTAATCTAGGATTTTTTCCCCCCCTGGTTGCACATGTGACTTGCTGGTAAAATGTGATAAAAATTATTTAAGTTTGCCTGCAATAAAGTCCCCGGCCACTAGGAGCACCGCTTCTGGGTGAGCATTTTCTTCTTTGCTTATGGTCTTATAGAGTTGGTTGAGAGCGGTCTTAGTGCCAGCTTCACTTTGTGGTTGTAAATAGATGGCTATGAATAATACCAGTGCCACCAGTTCCGCCATGCTTTCAGCGGCTTCCTGACGGCCAACAACTCACGATCCCCCACGTCATAAGTCCAATCAGTGGGAGACAGCGTCCGTGAATAGAAGGCGCATGGATGGAATTTAGGTGGCGATCCAGTGCATTGGGAGAGAACAGCCCCTACTCCAACCTCTGAGGCATCCACCTCTACGATGAAGGGCAGAGACTGGACGGGGTGAGCCATAACAGGTGCGTTAGTAAAACGTTCCTTGAGCCCATGGAAGGCTTCGTTGGCCTCCCCAATCCAGCGCAGCTGTTGAGGACCTCCCTTCAGGAGGGAGTTGAGAGGGGCAACCACCGTGCTGAAACCCCTAATGAAGCATCTGAAATAGTTGGCAAAACCAAGGAAGCGCTGCACCGCCTTGATGTTGGATGGAACAGGCCACGACCGTACTGCACTGACCCTCTGCTCTTCCATCTCCACTCCCGCGATGGATATCCGATAGCCCAGGAGGGAGACCGCCTGCTGAAAGAAAAGGCACTTCTCTACCTTGGCGCACAGGTGATGCCCTATCAGCCTCTCCAAAACAGACCTGACATGAGAGACATGTTGCTTGCGTGTAGTACACCACTACACAGCGACCCAACATGTGTCTAAACACCTCGTTAATGAATGGTTGAAACACTGAGGGTGTTTTTGTAAGGCCATAGGACATTACCCTGTATTCATAATGCCCGGTGCTGGTGCTGAAGGTGGTCTTCCATTCATCCTCCTCTCTGATGCACACCAGGTTGAAGGCACTGCGTAAATCCAATTTAGTAAAGTACTTAGCACCGTGCATCTGTTCGATCACAGTAGGTATGAGAGGCAGGGGAAAACGTAAAATACAGTGTCCGGTAATCGATACAGGGGCGGAGACCTCCCTTTGATAGTGCATTCCCATGAGCGATGAGGGGGCAGGCACGTGGCACAAGTCTTCGAAAATGCCACATGTAGGTCCCGTTACTCCTCCGGGATAGGGACTTGGGTGGCCTGGTCTGGACTTCCCACAAAGGTGGCACAGATTGACACAGAGACACACCTCCTCTCTGTCCACAATATACTGGGGTTATGCAACTGTAGCCAGGGGAAACCAAAAACTATGGGGTGTGTAGGAGGGTCTAATATGAGGAAAGTGATGCATTCATGGTGGTTGTGAGTAACTGTAGGGGAAATGGGAATCATGGTCTGGCGCACCAGTCCTGTTCCTAGGGGACAGTTGTTAGGGCAAGGACTGGGATAGGGGGTTGTAAAGTGACTAGAGGAATGCGTAATGATAAGGCAGGCCACTGACCGGGCTAGGAAATTGCCTGCAGCACTTGAGTCCACTAGGGTAGGACTCAGTGGGGGGCCAGGATAGTCAGGGAAGGTGACAAGGAGGAGGACAGGCTGGGTGGACAGAGAGGAGCAAGGCACGTCCATGCCTACCTGGGAAGGTGCAGGAGTGCTCCTCGACCTGTCGCTTCCTCGCCTGGTTTTCCTTCGGGACAGGTGTTCCAGGGGTGGTCCGACTCCCCGCAGTAGGAGCAGAGACCCTGTTGATGGCGACATTGATATTCCTCAGGGGGAAGGTGCGTCATGCCAACCACCATGGGCTAAGTCTCGCGGGAGGTTCCAGGGAGAGACCCGAACCCCCAGGATGGGCGACGACAGGCACACATGAGATTTTCCAGGCGGATGGCCATGGCGATGAGCTGGTCCAGCATGAGGTTCTCATCGTGACAGGCCAGCTTGGTCTGGACGTCCGCCTGTAGCCCACTGCTGAAACCGTCAACAGGGCCTGGTTGTTACAACCAGTGGATGCAGCCACTGTCCGGAAATCCAGAGTGTACTCCAACGCAGTCCTGGACCCCTGGCGTAGACGGAGGAGACGCTCACCTCCCTCTCGGCCCTCTGTAGGGTGGTAGAAGACGACACAGAAGAGCTGGGTGAAGCGCTCATAGGACTGCACTTCTGGTCCGTCCCTCTCCCAGACGGCGTGCGCCTGGCCTGTCAGCACCGAGATCACCAAGGCCACCTTGTCCCTCTCAGAGGCCGTCCGGGCATGACGGGCCAGGTAGAGGTCACACTACTGGAGAAACCCCCTACAATGAGCAGGGGTGGCGTCAAACTGCTCCGGGAGGGGCAGGTGGACGTTGCTGATCGGACCGGGTGATGTAGATGGTGGTGGGGTGGCTGGAACGACCGTGGGGAGCTGGGAAGATGGTGGTGTAGCCTGCAGTTGGCATACGGCCCGTAGCACCTTGTCCATGGCAGTCCTGAGGCGGTCCAGGCATGAGTTGTGGTGGAAGAGCTTCGCTCCTACAGCGGAGAGGTCGGATGTCCTGCTAATTCCTGTTTTCTTGGGTCGCGTGGGTCACATGTGTAGAGGTGAGTAGGCAGGAGGCAGTCACAGGTTTAGAACTACTGCATTTATTTAAACACCATAGATCAAAGCGGGATGGAACCCAATCGCTGTTGTGCTCAAAATATATCTTCATGAACAAAAAGGCACAAGTGCAAAATATAAAGTACTCAGGAAATAGTAGGAGATATTTCTCTCAGGAAAACATTTACAATGATGACAAAGACAAATGGCAGAAGGAGTATATATACAGTGAGGGGAAAAAGTATTTGATACCCTGCTTATCAGTCTATAATTGTAATGGTGGGTTATTTGAACAGTGAGAGACAGAATAACAAAAACAAATCCAGAAAAACGCATGTGAAAAAAAAGGTTATAAATTGATTTGCATTTTAATTAGGGAAATAAGTATTTGACCCCTCTGCAAAACATGACTTAGTACTTGGTGGCAAAACCCTTGTTGGCAATCACAGAGGTCAGACGTTTCTTCTAGTTGGCCACCAGGTTAGCACACATCTCAGGAGGGATTTTGTCCCACTCCTCCTTGCAGATCTTCTCCAAGTCATTAAGGTTTTGAGGCTGACGTTTGGCAACTCGAACCTTCAGCTCCCTCCACAGATTTTCTATGGGACTAAGGTCTGGAGACTGGCTAGGCCACTCCAGGACCTTAAAGTGCTTCTTCTTGAGCCACTCCTTTGTTGCCTTGGCCGTGTGTTTTGGGTCATTGTCATGCTGGAATACCCATCCATGACCCATTTTCAATGCCCTGGCTGAGGGAAGGAGGTTCTCACCCAAGATTTGACGGTACATGGCCCCGTCCATCGTCCCTTTGAAGTTGTCCTGTCCCCCAAAGCATAATGTTTCCACCTCCATGTTTGACGGTGGGGATGGTGTACTTGGGGTCATAGGCAGCATTCCTCCTCCTCCAAACACGGCGAGTTGAGTTGATGCCAAAGAGCTCCATTTTGGTCTCATCTGACCACAACACTTTCACCCAGTTGTCCTCTGAATCATTCAGATGTTCATTGGCAAACTTCAGACGGGCATGTATATGTGCTTTCTTGAGCAGGGGGACCTTGCGGGCGCTGCAGGATTTCAGTCCTTCACGGCGTAGTGTGTTACCAATTGTTTTCTTGGTGACTATGGTCCCAGCTGCCTTGAGATCATTGACAAGATCCTCCCGTGTAGTTCTGGGCTGATTCCTCACCGTTCTCATGATCATTGCAACTCCACGAGATGAGATCTTGCATGGAGCCCGCTAAAAAACATACCCAAATACTGGTGTGCCAAGCCTGTAGTTTCATACTCATGAAGACTCAAGGTTGTATTTGCTGCCAAAAGTGCTTCAACAAAGTACTGAGTAAAGGGTTTGAATAAATGTAATATTTCCGTAATTTATTTTTAATACATTTGCAAAAATGTATAAACCTGTTTTTACTTTGTCATTATGGGGTATTTTGTGTAGATTGATGAGGGGAAAAAACAATTTAATGAATTTTAGAACAAGGCTATAATGTAACAAAAAAAGTGGAAAAAGAAGGCCAGCATCCTGGAATCGCCTCTTCACTGTTGACGTTGAGACTGGTGTTTTGCGGGTACTATTTAATGAATCTGCCAGTTGATGACTTGTCTGTTTCTCAAACTAGACACTCTAATGTACTTGTCCTCTTGCTCAGTTGTGCAATGGGGCCTCCCAATCCTCTTTCTGTTCCGGTTAGAGCCAGTTTGCGCTGTTCTGTGAAGGGAGTAGTACACAGCGTTGTACGAGATCTTCAGTTTCTTGGCAATTTCTCGCATGGAATAGCTTTCATTTCTCAGAACAAAAATAGACTGATGAGTTTCAGAAGAAAGGTCTTTGTTTCTGGCCATTTTGAGCCTGTAGTCGAACCCACAAATGCTGATGCTCCAGATACTCAACTAGTCTAAAGAAGGCCAGTTGTGTTGCTTCTTTAATCATCACAACACTTTTCAGCTGTGCTAACATAATTGCAAAAGGGTTTTCTAATGATCAATTATCCTTTTAAAGTAATAAACTTGGATTAGCTAACACAACGTGTCATTGGAACTCAGGAGTGATAGTTGCTGATAATGGGCCTCTGTATGCCTTTGTTGATATTCCATAAAAATCTGCTGTTTTCAGCTACAACAGTCATTTACAACATTAACAATGTCTACACTGTATTTCTAATCAGTTTGATGTTATTGGAATGGACAAAAAAATTTGCTTTTCTTTCAAAAACAAGGACATTTCTAAGTGACCCCAAACTTTTGAACGGTAGTGTCTGTCATTGGTGAAATCATTAGCTGTTATTTTATCATGCTACCTGTTCTGATTGGATACAGCCAGTAAATAAATAAATAAATAGCTTATTGATGATGAAAAACCTTACTCTCACATACTCTGCATCCCAGTCTTTCATGAAAACAGTATTGTAATACCGATGTAGGATCTTAATTTGATCACTCTTTTGTTGATGAGAATTTTCCAGAAATGCAGATGAGCTTCATGATTTACATGAATTCACTGAAAACCCCCCACTAACACACAGTTATATTAACAGTATTGCACTTTTCATGTAGCCTACTTTTGTCCAGTTAATAGCCTAACCTCCGATCAAGCAACATCATCATGAAAATCTGCCACTGCACAACACAATTCTATCTAGTGAGAGTAAACACAACCGTTAGCTTATTTTACCAGGTCAAAAATAACACACTTTTTTCAACGGAGACCTGGCAAAGAGGGCAGTGTTCTCAAGTAAAAGGCATATCCATAGCAGCAGTTATGGCATGGATAAAGATAATGTGACACCACCACAGCTGTATGTGATCTCTCTATAATATTAGTTAATTTAACAATTTCCAGACCTAACGAATAACAGAACAGTAGGAAGGCTATTGTTGCTGTATTGTAGCCTACTCCACCCTACCCCATTAACCAACTACTACAAAAATATCTAAAGACACTGAAGCAACAAACTTTGTGAAAATGTGTATTTGTGTCATTCTCAAAACTTTTGGCCACAACTGTACACCTCGATTCTGGGATAGAAAGCCTCATTATTCTGTTGAATGACTTTCAATTTGAGCATCATTATTTCTATATATCCTTCATTTTCTTGTTCTGAACTTCTAATGCGAGTGGGACGGGTGTGGCTTCGTGACAATGATCAAGAGCAGCTGCTTACCGATTTGACGGCTCCAACACAGTTACACCTCCGACTACCGTCAAAATATCAGCTACGTGGGTGTCGGCTATCGGCGGCATTATGTGTTCTATATCAAACCTTGAGGGGCTGTGGTAGTGGAAAATATCAAACTGGTGGATATAGTATGTAGCTGTTACGAAATCTTATTCTATTTAGTGGGTTGATGACAATGCATTCCATAGTCTGCTCTGGTTATTACACACACACACACACACACACACACACACACACACACACACACACACACACACACACACACACAGATGGATAATTTCTACTACTACTGATCACAGTGGACGTGCGTCAGATGTGTAACTACAGCCTTACATTAGAGCTCTGTTTGAGAAAGAAATGCTTCTATTCAACAGAGACGTCTTGACTGTCTGGAGGTAGAAATTGGTTCAAATTGTAAAAACAGTGGCTGCAGTGTGCCTTGTGTACATGTACTGTACGTATGTGTTTGTGTGTGTGTTATGTGCGCACATGTGTGTTTGTCTGTGGGCAGATTAGAGAATTCATTGCTACTGTTTTGTGCCGAGTGCAGCGCCCCATGGGTGCAGCTGCGTTAAGTCTTCATCTGCTTTGTTCTCGCAGGGAGGAGAGGTACAGTGGGGGAAAAAAGTATTTGATCCCTGCTGATTTTGTACGTTTGCCCACTGACAAAGAAATGAACAGTCTATAATTCTAATGGTAGGTTTATTTGAACAGTGAGAGACAGAATAACAACAAAAAAATCCAGAAAAATGCATGTGAATAATGTTATAAATGGAATTGCATTTTAATGAGGGAAATAAGTATTTGACCCCTCTGCAAAACATGACTTAGTACTTGGTGGCAAAACCCTTGTTGGTAATCACAGAGGTCAGATGTTTCTTGCAGATGGCCACCAGGTTAGCACACATCTCAGGAGGGATTTTGTCCCACTCCTATTTGCAGAACTTCTCCAAGTCATTAAGGTTTCGAGGCTGACGTTTGGCAACTCGAACCTTCAGCTCCCTCCACAGATTTTCTATGGGATTAAGGTCTGGAGACTGGCTAGGCCACTCCAGGACCTTAATGTGCTTCTTCTTGAGCCACTCCTTTGTTACCTTGGCCGTGTGTTTTGGGTCATTGTCATGCTGGAATACCCATCCACGACCCATTTTCAATGCCCTAGCAGAGGTTCTCACCCAAGATTTGACGGTACATGGCCCCGTCCATCGTCCCTTTGATGCGGTGAAGTTGTCCTATCCCCTTAGCAGAAAAACACCCCCAAAGCATAATGTTTCCACCTCCATGTTTGACGGTGGGGATGGTGTTCTTGGGGTCATAGGCAGCATTCCTCCTCCTCCAAACACGGCGAGTTGAGTTGATGCCAAAGAGCTCCATTTTGGTCTCATCTGACCACAACACTTTCACCCAGTTGTCCTGTTCATTGGCAAACTTCAGACGGGCATGTATATGTGCTTTCTTGAGCAAGGGGACCTTGCGGGTGCTGCAGGATTTCAGTCCTTCACGGCATGGTGTGTTACCAATTGTTTTCTTGGTGACTATGGTCCCAGCTGCCATGAGATCATTGACAAGATCCTCCCGTGTAGTTCTGGGCTGATTCCTCACCGTTCTCATGATCATTGCAACTCCACGAGGTGAGATCTTGCATGGAGCCCCAGGCCGAGGGAGATTGACCGTTCTTTTGTGTTTCTTCCATTTGCGAATAATCACACCAACTGTTGTCACCTTCTCACCAAGCTGCTTGGCGATGGTCTTGTAGCCCATTCCAGCCTTGTGTAGGTCTACAATCTTGTCCCTGACATCCTTGGAGAGCTCTTTGGTCTTGGCCATGGTGGAGAGTTTGGAATCTGATTGATTGATTGCTTCTGTGGACAGGTGTCTTTTATACAGGTAACAAACTGAGATTAGGAGCACTCCCTTTAAGAGTGTGCTCCTAATCTCAGCTCGTTACCTGTATAAAAGACACCTGGGAGCCAGAAATCTTTCTGATTGAGAGGGGGTCAAATACTTATTTCCCTCATTAAAATGCAAATCAATTTATAACATTTTTCACATGCGTTTTTCCGGATTTTTTGGTTGTTATTCTGTCTCTCACTCTTCAAATAAACCTTCCATTAAAATTATAGACTGATCATTTCTTTGTCAGTGGGCAAACTTACAAAATCAGCAGGGGATCAAATACTTTTTTCCCCCACTGTAGTCTGAGGACACACACAGCAAAGCCACAGTAGACTGATCTTCCTTGCGCAATGAGGTGTGTGTGTATGTGTGTGCGTATGTGGGTATGTGTGTGTGTCACTTTGTGTTCTAAATCAAACCCTGAGGGGCTGTGGTAGGGGTGCAGGTCAAACTGGTGCATATATGTCTATAGCTGTTACTAAAGCTTATGCTTTTCAGTGGGTTGATCCCATTATTATTCATTGAGACTAATATCTTTTTTACAAGTGAGCCCTGCATCAACACAATTTAAAATACAATATAATACAAGTATACTCAAGAGAAACCGTCACATTCTTCAGCAAAGCAATCCCCAATCAACATGTTGAACTGCCTGAGAGGTACCAGGATATATATATATATATTTTTTTTACCTTTATTTAACTAGGCAAGTCAGTTAAGAACAAATTCTTATCTTCAATGACGGCCTAGGAACAGTGGGTTAACTGCCTTGTTCAGGGGCAGAAAGATCGATATTCATCTTGTCAGCTCTGGGATTCGATCTTGCAACGTTTCAGTTACTAGTCCAACTTTCTAACCACTAGGCTAAAAGCTCACCTGTTGTAAGAATCTCTAAAGATTGTTACATACATGGGGTGCATCGAAACCAATAGCAGATTTACCTAACTTTTTGGAGACTCTAGGATTATTTTCCTGCTCTAGCAAACTGGCTCAAATTAAGGTCCTACATCTGTACACAGCCTGGTTCAGGCGAATTGATGAAAGCCTCTGAATAAGCAATGAGTGATCAACAGTATCAAATTCCTTAGACAGCTCAATGAAGAGGGCAGCACAATGTTGCCTTTTATCCACACAATTAATCACATCCTCACAACGAATCCCTAGTCTTTTTTCAGGTTATTATACCACACGTATGCATGCGCATGTGCACACACACAAATACACACACACAAATACACACACACACAATCACCTCCACCACGTGTGTCCCATGGCTTTACTCTGGGGAGATTTCCAAAAGATAACTATGACTTCTGATGTGGGGGTTTTCCAGTTGTGTAACCACAGCCTAACGTTGGAGCTCTGTTAAAGAAAGACCTGTCTCTATTCTACAGAGACATCTTGAATGCCAGAAGGTATAAATTGGTTCAAATTGTCAAAACAGATAGGAACTTGAGCACAAATATACAAACAGTGGCTGCAGTGTGCCTTTTGTATCAGTACTTGTGTGTGTGTGTATGCTTATGCGTATGTGTGTGTTTGATCACTCTCTTATCTTTATCTCTTTGAGCCAATACTTTTAAGATCTGGCTTCTCTTCGGTGCTTTTTACTATGGCTATCTAGGCAGCCAGATCGCTCAAGATCCAATGTGAAATTGGACGACCGTCCAGGTAAGCAGGACATCAATAGATGACTTACAAACCGGCCACCAGGAGCAACGTTGAGCGTTATTACCAGCAAGTATGCTTGCAGGTTGCTAGGGCATTGTGGACGGGGATGTTGGATGGGCGTAAGCCGCGAGCTCTGGCTCTGAGTGTCGTGTCTTCATTCCCAGTCTTGGGTAATTTTGTCGTTGTTGTTGTTTTAATCCTATTCAAAACCTTAACCCTTACCTTAACCATTTGCAATTCATGTCTAAACTTACCCGTGGAGCTGTTTTTGTTTTGACCCTATCCCAAAACTTAAACCTTACCTCAACCATTTGGAATGAATGCCTAACCTCAACCTAATTTGACCTAATTTTGTAAGCTTGCCTTGCTGATATTTGCCATGCAATGCAAATAGATGAAGTAACGTAGCTAGCTAACTATTTTCTTGCTTATAGTGCAGTGGAGGATAAAAATACCTGTAGCTAGCTATGTAGCCGATCTGTGTATGAACCCTAAAACGTTTTGTATAAATATTAGTTCAGAACCTAGCTATGAACCTCATCATAGCCAGTTGAATCAACTTCAAAACAGTCTGAATGACATTAATGAAGCCTATGGATTGATTAGAATATAATATAACCTTGTGCCAATGATGCAAGTTATATATACATGTAGTTATTACCATGCATGAGATCCCCACATTGTAGCCTGTACATGTAATATATTCACTGATCATGTACTCTACCTTGGCAAATAAAGTTGCAGTTCAGGTATGAATGTCTGAGATAATTTTTGTCATATCCAATACCAGGAGTATCACATTCCAATCTTTGAATGATGCTGTGTCTGCATGTATGTATTACAACTATACACTTCAACAGTGTTTACCAATCTTAGTCCTGGGACATCAATGGATACACATTGTAACTATGCAATAGACTAGAAACATGATTTAACTAGATAAAGGCTGATTTGTAATTCATATATACAGAAATAGAAAACAGTGCACTACAATTCCTATGCATCATGTAAATACTCTAAAACCAGTTCATCGCAATATTTAATTTCCTTAATCTGCATTGACCTGATAAACAAAGGAGAGGTGTAGTATTTAATCAAAGGAGAGACTTAATTTCAACCAGTAGAGAATGTGAAACGCTTTATTGAAAGAAGTTCATTATCCAAGTGTTATAAATACATAATACATGCATTATAAACATTAAAATTGTAATATTATATTATCAATACAAGTTCAATCTGTACTTCAGTGTACATCTGGTGTGCATTATAAAAACAGAGGAAGAAAGAGGAGGTGGGGAGAGAGGTGTAAAAGACAGAAAGAGAAAGAGGTAAGAACAGAGGAGCAGGGAAGGCAGCATATGATTAATGAATCACAGTGCTACCCTAATATTCTCTCAGTTCATCACAATTACATAATAGTGTCTCTAGTGGTGTCTCCTAACCAGCCTTGGGCTCCCAGTCGGCCCGAAGGTTATCGTAGGAGCGGGTGAGGTGGCGATGACGGGACTGGGGGTTGGCATTCTCTCTCACAAAACATACCTGCAGACGAGAGACAGATGGAGAGAGAGAGATAGCATGTTTAAGCCTTGTGTTTTTTTTATTCTAACACTGTCAGTCATCAATCATCAGGTAAAATGCAAAACTGACCTTGGATCATTAACTTTGGGACAACTACATCTCTATCTGTATTTCAATGTAAAGCATCTCTTTAATGATACTTCCTATTGACCCAACCAATTGACCTCTCACCTCTGACCATGCTATGCCCTCTATGTAGCCAGTTCAGATGCGGGAGGGGTTCACCGACACAGCTGATATAACCTAGCGGATTTAGGGAGAAGGGGAGAAAGAGATGAAGTGAAGGAGAAAGACTGTTATTGAGAAAATACGGTAGATAAAGAGAGTGTTTAACATGAATCTGTCTGTGTGGCCTCACCTGGTGTTCACACTAAGTGACTGCAGAGTACTTTATGCTGAAAAACATGCACAGACACACGAGGACAAACAAAATAGCATAGTTATAGAAATAATGAAGTGTCTTACTATTCTCCATGGCTGGCCCTCTTCCCTATTCTTTAAAAGGTGGAAGGAGCCACAGTAAAACTCAAAGGGAAAGAAACTGGGAATTGAATAACTGCAGTGGGCATAGCTAAGCAAATGGAAGAATATTCTTATTGCAATGTGGATGACTCTTAAAAGAGCCTTTGGTTGTGCATAGTGTAGTCTATGGTGAATTCAGGGGACAGCACCCACTTCGATGAAGTAGGAGGTGAAGGTCTCCCACACACTGATTGCCTCTCTTGCTGCATTGTTGGACCCATCCTTGAAACATCCTGCAGAGCAGCAGACTTCTCCTCTGGCACACGGCAGTGAGCTGCAGATCCCCTCCTGGTCCTCGTGTCCATCCTCATGAAGTTAAGCAGGACACAAATCAGCCTTCACACGCCTGATTTCCTCCAGGAGGCAGTCCCAGATGGCCCTGGTCACCCAACCTTGCAGTGGCCTACACAGTAACCATAGGTAATCGTTTTGAAGGAATCTCCAGTTACAAAGTATCTGTAGGAATATGGAAGATAATGTCATTATTAGACTTTTTTACATCACATGGTCATTGTGGATTACTAAAGTATAATATCCCTTATAACACATCATGGTAACATTGGATTGATAGATGCATGTGCACACATATGTGTATGTGTAGCATGTGACAATAACAGGATCATATCAAGGATAGCATCACAAATGAATACATTAATACCACTTGAAGCTTGATGATGAGTTGATCATTTGAATCAGCTGTGCAGTGCTAAGGCAAAAATAAAAATGTGCAACCCTTTGAGTCCCCAGGACCAGGACTGAGAACCACTGTTCTTCATTGGGTCCTCTTCATCTGCAGTCAGGCTTTCACAGCTCTATGACTGGAACTACACAAAAGTACCTGCCCTATCCAGAATAGCCTACCCTCTTACTTCGACAGTTAGGGCTGCTATCCTTTCACCCTCTTCCATGGCCTGTTAGCTACCTACAGTGATAAATAGATCAAGATAGCTAGCTAATATGAAGTTAGGTAGCTGGTGATATTTAATTCACTTAGCCAGCTATCTATACAGTGTGTACAGTTGGCTAGATAGCTAGCTAGCTACGTTAGCAGCTCATTTGAGTTAGCCTGCACTGTAGCTAGTTAGCTAATAATACATATTTAATTTTTTAGAAATGTAGAAATGTATTTCTGGAAACAACGTTTCCATGATGGGCTATTAGCAGGACAATAGACTCTTCAACTTTTACAAAAGAGTTTAGGGACTTATTAATGGATCCATAAAATATATATATATATATATATATATATATATATATATATATATATATATATATATAAACTGTCTTACAGAGCCTTTCCATAAGTCCACTCAAGTTTCTTCAACTGTCTTCTGACTGTGATTAGAGCGATGTTGATGTTGTGCGGTGATACCAGCAGATTCCAGATTGCCTTTGCCGATTTCTCATCATGTTCAACCAGTGAGTCGATGGCTTGAATAGTCTCGCTGGAAATGGAACATCCCTGTAGATGCTGTGTTTTTGGTTGATGGCCAATATTCAAATGCATTTGTGAATTAAATCCCTTTTTTGTTGAGTTATTTAAGGCTCCTTTCTCTTAAAGTAGGCTAATGAAGGCAACATATTGTTGCTTTCTGGAACACCCAAAGTCATCCAATTGTTATAATAGGATTTGAAGCAATAGCCTTAGCCTAGTGGTCAACTATTTCAGCACCGTTTCGCACTGCTCTGAGACAAGCATGGGGACTGGTCTTTATAAATCAATGTTAGGATTATTTTGCTCTTCACTCGCAGTCACTTAGTAGCCTACTCCCAACCGGTCACGTTGTACAGCGCCAACTTTTGAAAGCCAGTCACCGCTCCCCCCCCCAAACCTGTTAGGGAGAGGCATCAGTGTTCAGAGTTTTGGAGAGTCTGGCGTGCCCAAAGTAAAATGTCTGGTACTCAGGCCCAGAAACTAGGATATGCACATAATTAGAAGCATTGGATAGAAAACACTCTGAAGTTTCTAAAACTGTTACAATAATGTCTGTGAGTATAACAGAACTGATATGGCAGGTGAAAACCAGAGGGAAATCCATCCAAGAAAATGTGATTTTATGAGCTGCCTCCTTTTCCAATGGGTTGCTATAGGAAATGCTTAAATCCAGCTCCCAGGTTGCACTACCTATGGCTTCCACTAGATGTCAACCATCTTTAGACAAGGTTTCAAGCGTTTACCTTGAAAACTAGAGGAGTAGAGGAAGTTTATCCAAGTGGAGTGAGGAAGTAAATTCGGTCTGTTGTGCGCAGGACTGGGAGCGTGCCTCAGTTTTTTACTTTTCTATCGCCCAGGTTATTATCCATCTGAAATATAATAGTTAATATACATAATAGTGAACCTAAAGATCAATTAGAAACATTATTTGATTTGTTTGGACAAAGTTTATAGGTATATTTTTTGTCTTGTATAATGGGACGTGTGGAAGGTGGATTTTCTGAACAGAACGCGCCAACCAAACGGAGCTTTATGGATATAAAGAGGGACTTTTTCGAACAAAAGGAACATTGATTGTCGTGGACACTTCGGATTACCATGAGCAGAAGATCTTCAAAGGTAAGCAATTTATTTTTGCTCTTTTTATGTGTTTTGTGACACCCTCGCTGGTTTTATTATTATGCTAATGGTGGAAGTACACGAGACGCTGTCCTCAGACAATCAAATGCTATGCTTTCGCCGTAAAGCCTTTTTGAAATCTGACAACGCTGAGATTGCCACGATTCTAAGCTAGGGTCCCATTTTCAGAATTTTCGCCTGTCTGACGTGCCCAAAGTAAAATGCCTGCCACTCAGGTCGAGAAACTAGGATATGCACATAATTAGTACTATTGGATAGGAAACACTCTGAAGTTTCTAAAACCGTTAAGATAATGTCTGTGGTATAACAGAACTGATATAGCAGGCAAAAACCAGAGAAATTTCTGTCCGGAAATCAATTTTCTTTTGACCTTTGCTCACTTTGAATGGCTGTTAAAATAAATCCTATTGAGATAGGACACAGGTTGCAGTACCTGTGGCTTCCACTGCATGTCAGCAGTCTCTGGACAGTGTCTGGAGGCTATAGCTCTGAGCAGAACTATACAGTAGAAGAAACACTGCAGAAAGGAGAAAATGTAAACAAGAGTGCCCGGTCACGAGAACAAGAGCGCGCCCCACATTCTTTTCCTTTTATAACGTTTCGGTTACCATCCGTGTAAAATATGATCGCTATTATTCATAAAAGGATACCTAAGGATGCATTATTAATGATATTTGATTTGTTTGGGAAAAGTTGAGAGGTATAATTTGAACGCGTTCTCTTCGCTGTACAACGGGCGAGTAGACTGGCAATGCTTGGTGGAGTAGCTGAACATAACGTGCCAACCAAACTGAGATTTATGGATATAATAAATTACTTTTTCTAACAAAAGAACCATGGATTCTCTTGTTTGGACACTTGGGAAGCCCTCAGCAGACGTTCTTCGAAAGATAAGTGATTTATTTTAGCTGTGATATGGGTTTTGTGAGACCCGCGCTGGATATGAATTCATGCTAATGTGGAAAATATGTGGGGTGCTATCCTCAAACAATCAATTGTTGTGCTTTCGCCATAAAGCCTTTTTGAAATCTGACAACGGTGTGATATTTCCAAGAAGCAGAGCTTTTGATGGCTATGCAACACTTGTATATTGATGAATGTTAAATATTACAAATTTTTATTTTGAATTTGACGCACTTTGTTTGCTCCGAAAATGAGCCCGCTCACGGGATCGGATCCCTAAGAGGATATCTGCCTTGTTTAGTGTTTAGTGTTATAGAAACACCATAATATTAATCAAATTAATTTAGCTAAATATCTTAAAATCAATCCCATATACTATGTTCTTACAAAAAATGCTTTAAATTCTCTAGTACAACCAATATTTAAAAAAGTCAAATGCTTCTCAAAGATGCCCTCTAGTTGTCAAACTAGCACGAATTAGCAATAACGGCAACAATGGCTGACACTTAAATAACGTGACGTAGAATTCTGCAGCTGCCTGCAAGCTGTTTTGCAGTACGACACAACTTTTAACTACTTAGGGAGCAGTGGGGCGCTCCCGACACTACCCAGTGAAATGTAAGGCGCCAAATTCAAAATCCAAAAGTTGAATTATTAAACATTCATCAATATACAAGTGTTGCATAGTCATCAAAAGCTCTGAATCTTGGCAATATCGCAGCGATGTCAGATTTCAAAAAGGCTTTACGGCGAAAGCACAACATTTGATTGTTTGAGGATAGCTCCTCTCATATTTTATGCATTAGCATAAATCCATAACCAAAGCGGGTCTCATAAAACGCATAAAATCACTAATATAAAATCCCTTACCTTTCGAAGAACTTCTGCTGAGGGCTTCCCAAGTGTCCAACGAATACATCCAATGGTTCTTTTGTTAGAAAAAGTAATTTATTATATCCATAAATCTCCGTTTGGTTGGCGCATTATGTTCATAAAATACAGTGTCCACTCGCCCATTGAACCGTGAAGAGAACTCGTTCAACCTATACCTATACACTTGACCAAGAACAATCAAACATCATTGATAATGTATCCTTAGGAACACTTTTATGTATATTTACTATAATATTTCAACCGGATTATAAACTGGACGATAGGAAAGGAAAAAACCACAGCGCGCGCAAGCCCGTGAACGCGCCTCCTCTTCTGTTTACATCCTGTGACTAGTTTGAAATTCTTCTTCTATTACCATCCAGAGCAATCTAACATCACCAAACACTGTCTAGAGACCGTTGACATCCAGTGGAAGCAATAGGTACTGCAATCTTACTCCCATATATGGCTGTTTTCAATAGGGAGGGGTTAAAAATGAGGCAATTTGTCAAAAACACTTTTTCCAGGACAGAAATTCCTCGGGTTTTCGCCTGCTATATAAGCTCTGTTATACTCACAGACAATATTTTAACACTCTTAGAAACTTCAGAGTGTTTCCTATCCAATAGTACTAATTATGTGCATAGTTTCTGGGCCTGAGTGGCAGGCCTTTTACTTTGGGCACGCCAGACTCTCCAAAACCGACACCTCAGCTGCCGCTCCCTAAGAAGTTAAAGGAAGAACCAATGTTTATCGTCAAATGTTGGATTCTGAAGTGAGACAGTGAGATCTTATTGCTGTATGTGTCTGTGCTTGTCTACTATTTTTGTTCTCTCTCTCCCTCCCCCTGCTTTCTCTGTCTCTGTCTGTCTCTGTCTCTGTCTCTGTCTCTGTCTCTGTCTCTGTCTCTGTCTCTGTCTCTGTCTCTGTCTCTGTCTCTGTCTCTGTCTCTGTCTCTGTCTCTCTCTCAATTTACATTTACATTTAAATTTAAAGGGTTTTATTGGCATGGGAAACATATGTTAACTACTTACGGAGTGGTGGGGCGCCACTCCCGACACTACCCGGTGAAATGCAAGGCGCCAAATTGAAAATCCAAAAGTTGAATTATTAAACATTCATCACCCCTCTCTCTCTCTCAATTCAATTCAATTTAAGGGCTTTATCGGCATGGGAAAAACATGTTAACATTGCCAAAGTAAGTGAACTAGATAATAAATAAAAGTGAAATAAACAATAAACATTAACAGTAAACATCACACTCACAAGTTCCAAAAGAATAAAGACATTACAAATGTCAAATTATGTGAAAATAGTTAAAGTATAAAAGGGAAAATAAATAAACATAAATATGGGTTGTATTTACAATGGTGTTTGGTCTTCACTGGTTGTCATTTTCTTGTGGCAAAAGGTCACAAATGTTGCTGCTGTGATGGCACACTGTGGTATTTCACCCAATAGATATGGGAGTTTATTTACATTATTTAAATTCTTTGTGGATCTGTGTGATCTGAGGGAAATATGTGTCTCTAATATGGTCATAAATTTGGCAAGAGGTTAGGAAGTGCAGCTCATTCTCCACATCATTAATTAAATTTAAGGTCTTTATTGGCATGGGAAACATATGTTAACATTGCCAAAGCCAGTGAACTAGATAATAAACAAAAGTGAAATAATCAATAAAAATTAACAGTAAACATTACACTCACAAAAGTTCCATCTCTCTCTTTATTTCTCTCTCTGCTCTTCTCAAGTTTCATCTCTCTGTAGGTGATGGCTTTGTTATGGAAGATTTAGGAATCGCTTCCTTTTAGGTGGTTGTAGAATTTAACGTCTCGTTTCTGGATTTTGATCATTAGCGGGTATCGGCCAAATTCTGCTCTGCATGCATTATTTGGTGTTTTACGTTGTACACAGAGGATATGTTTGCAGAATTCTGTATGCAGTGTCAATTTGATGTTTGTCCCATTTTGTGAATTATTGGTCGGTGAGCGGACCCCAGACCTGACAACCATGAAGGGCAATGGGTTCTATAACTGATTCAAGTATTTTTTGCCAGATCCTAATTGTTATGTTGACTTTTGATGTTCCCTTTGATGGCATAGAAGTCCTTTCTAGACTTGTCTCAGCTCGTTCACAGCTTTGTGGAAGTTACTGGTGGTGGTGATGTTTAGGCCGAGATACGTGTAGTTTTTTGTGTGCTCTAGGGAAACGGTGTCTAGATGGAATTTGTATTTGTGGACCTGGCAACAGGACATTTTTTGGGACACCATTTTGGAGAGTCTGGCGTGCCCAAAGTAAAATGCCAGCCACTCAGGCCCAGAAAATAGGATATGCACATAATTAGTACTATTGGATAGGAAACACTCTGAAGTTTCTAAAAGTGTTAAAATAATGTATATGAGTATAACAGAACTGATATAGCAGGCAAAAACCTGAGGAAAATCCATGTAGATTTGCAGTTTTTTTTAACATGACCTTTTTCTCCAGGCTGCCTATTGATTTCTATGTTATCTACGACTGAGACTGCAGTACCTATGGCTTCCACTGGATGTCAACAGTCTTTAGACAGGGTTTGGAGGCTTTAGCACTGAACAGAACCGTACAGAAGAAGAATTACTGAAGGAAGTAGAAATGACAACAACTTTTTCCAGGCACGAGAACATGAGCGCGCCCCACTTTATTTTCCTTTCTTATCGTTCAGGCTATAATCCGGTTGAAATATTATAGTAAATATACATAAAAGAATACCTAAGGATACATAAAAAATTATGTTTGATTTGTTTGGAGAAATATGATAGGTATAATTTCAACGCTTTCTCTTCACTGTACAACGGGTGACTCGATGGTGGATTTTATGAAACAGAGATTTATGAATATAATAAATTACTTTTTCTAACAAAAGAACCATTGGATGTCTTCGTTGGACACTTGGGAAGCCCTCAGCAGAAGTTCTTAGAAAGATAAGTGATTTATTTTAGCTCTTATATGGGTTTTATGTAACCCGCGCTGGTTATGAATTTATGCTAATGCATAAATATGAGAGGTGCTATCCTCAAACAATCAAATGTTGTGCTTTTGCCGTAAAGCCTTTTTGAAATCTGACAACGCTGTGATATTGCCAAGAATCAGAGCTTTTGATGACTATGCAACACTTGTATATTGATGAATGTTTAATAATTCAACTTTTGGATTTTGAATTTGGCGCATTACATTTCACCGGGTAGTGTCGGGAGCGGCCCGCTAGCATGCCACTTCTCCCTAAGTGGTTAACTAGGCTTTCGAAGACTTTAGAGAGGCAGGGCAGGATGGATATAGGTCTATAGCAATTTGGGTCTAGAGTGTCACCCCCTTTGAAGAGGGGCATGACCGCGGCAGTTTTCCAATCTTTAGGGATCTCGGACGACACGAAAGAGAGGTTGAGCAGACTGGTAATAGGAGTTGCAACAATGGCGGCGGATAGTTTTCGAAAGAGAGGGTCCAGATTGTCTAGCCCAGCTGATTTGTACGGGTCCAGGTTTTGCAGTTCTTTCAGAACATCTGCTATCTGGATTTGGGTGAAGGAAAAGCTTGGGAGGCTCGGACAAGTAGCTGCGGAGCTGTTGGCCAGGGTTGGGTTAGCCAGGAGTAAAGCATGGCCAGCCGTTGAGAAATGCATGTTGAAATTTTTGATTATCCTGGATTTATCGGTGGTGACCATGTTACCTAGCCTCAGAGCAGTGGGCAGCTGGGAGGAGGTGCTATTGTTCTCCATGGACTTGACAGTATCCCAAAACTTTTTGGAGTTAGAGCTACAGAATGCAAATTTCTGTTTGTAAAAGCAAGCCTTTGCTTTCCTGACTGACTGAGTGTATTGGTTCCTGACTTCCCTGAACAGTTGCATATCGCGGGGAATATTCAATGCTATACTGGTGCTAGCTTCGGGGCAGGGGCGTTAGCCACTATAGCCACTTGGTAGCAGCGATGAGTCCGGTGCCAGGGTCGAGAGCCCATGGCAAGGAACCGGTGGAGTAGTGGGTTCTAGCCGTGTTTGGGAGGAGGCCGGGAGGTGGGCCTGGTTCAGGGCTGGGTCACTCGGTGGCAGCTAGCTAGCTGTGGAGATCAGGTGTAGTGGTCCAGGGTTTAAGGCAGGGATCCGACGTTGTAGTGGAGAAACAGTCCAATGGTGGCAGGCTAAAAAGGGCTGGTGTCTGTGCAGAAGGTAAAGGCCGCTAGCAGTGGCTAACAGTGACTGAATAGCTAGCTTCCGATGGAGTTCTGTCTAAAAAGGTCTAAAAAAATAGTGGTTCTGTAACACCTTGGGTGAGGCAGGTTACCGGAAGGTATATTTAATATAAAAAATGGAAAAGAGATTGAAAATAAATTTTAAATATATACAAAAAAGACGAAAAATACAAAAATACATGAGGGGACGAACAAAAACACGTCTGCACTGCTACGCCATCTTGGATAGTCATGCCAGTTGATGGTCTGTGTGGAATATTATGTTGCTTATGTTCTCATTTTTATAATAGTCAGCAAAACGTGTCTCTTGAATTTCCATAAGGAACTTATTGTAATGACCACTGAACAGCGGAAGGGGGATTCAGAAGCCTCTGCATTTGGGTGGGGTAGGCTGTGAAACTCTCCTGCCATTGTTGTGCTCAAGGGCTTTGACACTTCTGACTTCACACCTTATTGCTAATTGAAGTTGCAGTCAGATATGTTCTGTCCTAGCAAGCAGTCCGTATAAAGAAAATTATATGATTGTACTGTATTTTTCTTCTTGGCTTTAAAAGTAGCTTCAGACTAACATTACTCACTCAGTTCCAGGTTGGATGGTGTTTTCAGGTTTCTGTTGTTTGTTTGCCAGAGCATTTACTGTATAGCTTGGAATTAGGAATATTTTGTAGTATGAATCATTCCAAGTAATTTTGTTTGAGTTTGGACTTGGAGTGAAGGTTATGTTGTGGAGGGAAATATCCTGTATATGTCCTTGCCGAAAAATCGAAGTTTATCTAACTCTAAATCTATATTTTTGTAAAAACATGCGGGAAGCTCATCTGCTCGTCTGCTTGTCTCTCTCTCTCTGTGTCTCTGCTATCTCTATCTCTATTTTCTCTCTCTGCTCTCTCTCTCTCTCTCTCTGCTCTCTCTCTGCTCTCTCTCTGCTCTCTCTCTCTCTCTCTCTCTCTCTCTCTCTCTCTCTCTCTCTCTCTCTCTCTCTCTCTCTCTCTCTCACCCTCTGTCCCCTCTCTCCCTCTCTCCGCTCTCTCCTTCTCTCACTGTCTCTCCCCTCTCTCTCTCTCTGCTTGTTTGTGTGTGTTGTTGCCAGGGTTTGTTCTGCTCTTAGTCAAGCTGTGTTAACAGGTTTTAACTAAATAACCAATGGCCTCCTGCTTCACTCCTCAAATCAATCACACACAAACGCAATTCAACAACACTCTCCACCCCCTGTGTGTATGTGTATGTGTGTGTGTGTGTGTGTTTGGTTTGTATGCATGTGTTTGTTCCCCTGTACATATATGTTTGCGTTATTGGTATAAGCCCTTCCAGGGTTCTACACTAACTTTTTCCACTGCTTTTTTAGTTGGTGGCATCAATTATTTGATCAATTGTTTGATCATTTAAAGGCTAATGACCTGTCCTGTGTCCCATAATGTGCCTGCATTCCATACAGAACCAGGCTAGACATGACTAGGAATATTTAGAATTACCCAAACTGATTTGGGTAGATTTACAGCAAAGATTAAGAGACTGATAATGAAATAAAATAAATGCCTTTTTGGCATATTTCAAAGCGCCATGTGTTATTTTCTGTGAAATCATCTTGAGGGCAAATTTTTTTATAAAAAACTATACTTGATACCAAAAACAATACCACGGCTAAATAAAAAAAGAAAGCGGGAAAAGGACTGTAATTTTCCCCAGTTTTTCAGGTTTTCGCTCGCAAACCTTTTTAATAAAATATGTATCTGAGAAAAAATTGCTAAATATTTTTTTTTTACTGTAGTTACCCTTTAATAATTCAACTAGCGCCAACAAACCTTAACCCTTACCTTAACCATTTGGAGGTAGCCTCTTGGGGATTGCTGGGGCGCTAGCGCCCCACTCCCGACACTACCCGGTGAAATGTGAGGCGCCAAATTCAAAATCCAAAAGTTGAATTATTAAACATCCACCAATATACAAGTGTTCCATACTCATCAAAAGCTCTGTTTCTTGGCAATATCACAGCGTTGTCAGATTTCAAAAAGGCTTTACGGCGAAAGCACCACATTTGATTGTTTGAGGGTAGCACCTCACATACTTTTCCCATAGCCATGAATTCATTAGCCAGCTTGGCACACACATAACACATTTCACAGCGAAAACAAATCAATTACCTGTTGAAGAACTTCTGCTGAGGTCTTCCTAAGTGTCCAACGAAGACAATCCATGGTTCTTTGTTAGAAAAAGTCATGTATTTTATCNACGTATATTTACTATAATAAATCAACCGGAATATAAACTGAGCTCTAAAGACGGAAAAAAACACAGTGCGCGCTTCCCGAGAGCGCGCATCCACTCCTATAGAGTTCCAAAGAGGCACTTCCTTATTCCCTCTTCTTCTCTGCTCTAAAGCATCTGAACAGAATCAAATCACTGTCTCGAGTCTGTTGACATCCAGAGGAAGCGATCGGTACTGCATTCATATGCCCTTATATGGGCATTTTCATGAGGGAGGGGTTCCAAATGAGGCACTCTGTGAAAACCACTTTTTCCAGGACAGAAATTCCTCGGGTTTTGCCTGCCATATCCGTTCTGTTTTACTCACAGACAAATGGTTAACAGTTTTGGAAAATGCAGAGTGTTTCCTATCCAATGGTACCAAATATGTGCATATCCTATTTTCTGGGCCTGAATGGGAGGCATTTTACTTTGGGCACACCAGGCTCTCCAAAACGGTCACCTCGTGTGCTCATCCCTAAGAAGTTAATGAGTAAAAAAAAAAAAAAGATGGCGACGATAGAGATGGCAGCTTCGCTTCAAGTCCTTAGGAAACTGTGCAGTATTTTGTTTTTTTTATGTATTATTTCTCACATTGTTAGCCCAGTTAACCTTTAGTGTTATTACATACAGCCTGGAAGAACTATTGGATATCAGAGAGACGTCAACTTACCAGCACAACCAGCACCAAGACCAGGAATACTACTTTCCCAAAGCAGATCCTTTGTCTGCACCTCCCAGGTCATTTGAACTGATTCCAGAGGCCGACCCAAAACAACACCATCGGAGGAGAGGGTGCCGGAGCGGTCTTCTAGTGAGGCTTCGGATGCACGCACACCACCCATCACAGTATATTACTCGCTAATGTCCGGTCCCTAGTTAACAAAGTCAACGAAATTAAGGCAAGAGTTGCTTTCCAAAGAGATATCTGGGATTGTAACATACTCTGAATCAAGGAGACATGGCTAGCTGGGGACATGCTGTCGGAGTCCATACAGCCAACAGGATGTTCAGTGCATTGGGCAGACAGGAACAAACATCTCTCTGGTAAGAAGAAGGGCGGGGGTGTATGTTTCATGATTAATGACTCATGGTGTAGTTGTAACAACATACAAGAACTCAAGTCCTTTGGTTCACCTGGCCTAGAATTCCTCACAATCAAATGCCGACCATATTATCTCCCAAGAGAACTCTCCTCGGTTATCATCACAGCCATGTATATCCCCCCGCAATCTGATACCAAGACGGCCATTAAGGAACTTCAATGGACTTTATGCAAACTGAGGCTGCATTTATTGTATTTGGGGATTTTAACAAAGCTAATCTTAGGACAAGGCTACCTAAATTCTATCAGCATATAGATTGCAGTACACGAGTGAGTAACACACTCGACCACTGCTCCTCTAACTTCCGCGATGCATACAAGGCCCTCACCCACCCTCCTTTTGGCAAATCTGACCATGACTCCAACTTGTTGCTCCCCTCCTATAGGCAGAAATTAAAACAGGAAGCGCCCGTGCTTAGGTCTATCAACGCTGGTCTGACCAATCGGATTTCACACTTCAAGATTGCTTCGATCACATGGACTTGGATATGTTCCGGGTAGCCTCAGACAATAACATTGACGTATACGCTGACTCTGTGAACGAGTTTATAAGGAAGTGTATAGGAGATGGTGTACCCACTGTGACTATTAAAACCTTCCCTAACCAGAAACCGTGGATTGATGGCAGCATTCACGCAAAACTGAAAGCAAGTACCACCGCATTTTATCATGGCAAGGCGACTGGAAACATGACATTTAAACGCGTTAACCCTCGCAAGGCTGCCGGCCCAGACGGCATCCCTAGCCGTGTCCTCAGAGCATGCGCAGACCAGCTGGCCTATCCCACTGCTGTTCCCACATGCTTCAAGATGGCCACCATTGTTCCTGTTCCCAAGAAAGCTAAGGTAACTGAACTAAATGACTATCGCCCCGTAGCACTCACTTCTGTCATCATGAAGTGCTTTGAGAGACTAGTCAAGGATCAAATCACCTCCACCCTACCTGTTACCCTAGATCCACTCCATTTTGCTTACTGTCCCAATAGGTCCACAGACAATGCAATCACCATCACACTGCCCTATCCCATCTGAACAAGAGGAATACCAATGTAAGAATACTGTTCATTGACTGCAGCTCAGAATTCAACACCATAGTACCCTCCATACTCATCATTAAGTTTGAGAGGCTGCGTCTCGACCCTGCCCTGTGTAACTGGGTCCTGGACTTCCTGACGGGCCGCCCCCAGGTGGTGAAGGTAGGAAACAATGTCTCTACTCCGCTGATCCTCAACACTGGGTCCCTACAAGGGTGCTTTCTCAGCCCTCTCCTGCACTCCCTATTCACCCACGACTGCGTGGCCATGCACGCCTCCAACTCAATTATCAAGTTTGCAGACGACACCACATTGGTAGGCTTGATTACCAACAACGGCGAGACAGCCTATGGGTAGGAGGAGGTGAGGGCCCTTGGAGTGTGGTGTCTGGAAAATAACCTCTCACTCAATGTCAGCAGAACAAATGAGATGCCCGTGGACTTCAGGAAACAGCAAAGAGAGCACCCCCCTATCCACATCAACGGGACAGCAGTGGAGAGCTGGGACAGAGAGATTGAAAAACAGCTTATATCTCAAGGCCATCAGAGTGTTAAACAGTCACCACTAGCACAGAGAGGTGGCTGCCTACCTACAGACTTGATATCATTGGCCACTTTAATAAATGGAACACTAGTCACTTTAATAATGTCACTTCAAGAATGTTTACATATCTCGCATTACTCATCTCATTTGTATATACTGTATACTGTATCCTTCACTATCTATTCTTTACTATCTATTGCATCTTAGCCGCTCTGTCACTGCTCATCCATATATTTTATACTTATATATTCTCATCCCATTCCTTTAGTAGAATGTGTGTATTAGGTTTTGTTGTGGAATTTGTTAGATATTACCTGTTAGATACTGCTGCACGGTCAGATCTAGAAGCATAAGCATTTCGTTACACTCGCAATAACATATGCTAGCTATGTGTATGTGACCAATAAAATTTGACTTTATTTGACCTTAAGATTTTAGAGTTAATGTCTAAACTTAACCACACGTCCAAAGTTGACATTTGGAACTTCAAAATGTTACGTTTGAGAAACATGTTTGAACATCTAATTCTGACGTGAGACTGAGGGCCTGTTGGAATTTGACTTGCCAATGTCTGTATGAATCCTATAATGGCTACTTGCTCAGCCCGCAAATGAAATATAAAATTACGTGCTATTGAAATTATACACATCATTCGCTTTCCTATCAGATCTGGACCTGGGCCAGTTATTTTTTCATTTGGACCAGTAGCTTTCAGTTGGCACTAGCCCGGTGTGCCACTGGCAAACTTACATGAATGTTGAACCCTGCTGTGTGCGGTGTCCGTAGGGCCATATGTCTACCACTTTGTTTAGCCATTAGCGACGCTAATGATAGCCTAACCGTTTTCGGGTAGATGGAAAGGCAATTCAAAGGTAACAACAAAGTAGACTATGGCAGAATCATGATTATTTGCTTCAAACCAGTGGCCATTTGTTTTTGAAAACTTCAGCTACAGAAATAACGCTAGCCAATCACAGATATCTGGCCAGTGCACACCTGAATTAACTTCTTAGGGAGCAGCGCATGAGGTGACCGTTTTGGAGAGCCTGGCGTGCCCAAAGTAAAATGCCTCCCATTCAGGCCCAGAAAATAGGATATGCACATATTTGGTACCATTGGATAGGAAACACTCTGAATTTTCGAAAAGTGTTAACCATTTGTCTGTGAGTAAAACAGAACGGATATGGCAGGCGAAACCCCGAGGAATTTCTGTCCTGGAAAAAGTGGTTTTGACAGAGTGCCTCATTTGGAACCCCTCCCTCATGAAAATGCCCATAAAAGGGCATATGAATGCAGTACCGATCGCTTCCTCTGGATGTCAACAGTCTCGAGAAAGTGTTCTGATTCTTATTAGATGCTTTAGAGCAGAGAAGAAGAGGAAATCAGGAAGTGTCCCCTTGGAAGTCAATAGGAGAGGACGCGCGCTCTCGCCAAGCGCGCTCTGTGTTTTTCTCCGTCCTTATAGCCCAGTTTATATTCCGGTTGATTTATTATAGTAAATATACGTAAAAGTGTTCCTAAGGATACATTTAACATGATGTTTGATTGTTCTTGGACAAGTTTATAGGTATAAGATGAACGAGTTCTAGTCACGTTTCAATGGAGGAGTGGAGGCTGTATTTTCTCATTATAACGCGCGAACCAAATGGAGATTTAAGGATATAATACATAACTTTTTCTAACAAAAGAACCATGCATTGTCTTCGTTGGACACTTAGGAAGACCTCAGCAGAAGTTCTTCAACAGGTAATTGATTTGTTTTTGCTGTGAAATGTGTTTTGTGTGAACCGTGATGGCTTATGAATTCATGGTAATGGCAAAAATAGTGAAGGTGCTACCCTCAAACAATCAAATGTGGTGCTTTCGCTGTGAAGCCTTTTTGAAATCTGACAACGCTGTGATATTGCCAAGAAACAGAGCTTTTGATGAGTATGAAACACTTGTATATGGGTGCATGTTTAATAATTCAACTTTTGGATTTTGAATTTGGCGCCTTGCATTTCACTAGCTCCCCACTGCTCCCTAATAGGTTACATGCATCAATGCATCAATATACAAGTGTTTCATAGTCATCAAAAGTTCTGCTTCTTGGCAATATCACAGCGTTGTCAGATTTCAAAAAGGCTTTACGGTGAAAGCACCACATTTGATTGTTTGAGGATAGCACCCCACATATTTTTGCCATTACCATAAATTCATAAGCCTTCACGGTTCACAGAAAACACATTTCACAGCGAAAACAATTCAATTACCTTTTGAAGAACTTCTGCTGAGGGCTTCCCAAGTGTCCAACGAAGACAATCCATGGTTATTTTGTTAGAAAAAGTAATGTATTATATCCAGAAATCTCCGTTTGGTTGGCGCGTTATAATGAGAAAATATAGCGTCGACTCCTCCATTGAAACGTGAAGAGAACTCGTTCAACTTATACCTATAAACTTGTCCAAGAACAATCAAACATAATTTTTTATGTATCCTTAGGAACACTTTTATGTATAAATAGTATAATATTTCAACCGGAATATAAACTGGGCGATAAGAAAGGAAAAAAAACAAAGACTGCGCTAGCCGTGAACGCGCATTTACTTCTATTGACATCTGTGTGGCCACTTCCTTATTCGTCTTCTTCTATGCTCTAAAAGCATCTAAAAAGAATCAGAACACTTTCTCGAGACTGTTGAGATCCAGAGGAAGCAATAGGTACTGCATTCATATGCTCTTATATGGGCATTTTCATAAGGGAGGGGTTCTAAATGAGGCAAAGTGTCAAAACCACTTTTTCCAGGACAGAAATTCCTCTGGTTTTTGCCTGCCATATCCGTTCTGTTATACTCACAGACAAAATGTTAACACTGTTAGAAAATTCTGTGTTTCCTATCCAATGGTACTAAATATGTGCATATCCTATTTTCTGGGCCTGAATGGGAGGCATTTTACTTTGGGCACGTCAGGCTCTCCAAAATGGTCACCTCGTGCGCTGCTCCCAAAGGAGTTAAAGGATATTTTCAAGCACTTACTTGTCACTTTCAAAGACCTACATTTTATATTTAGTTGTTGTAATAGCATATAGAAAACAACTCCCCCCAAAATGTATGCAAAATAGTATGCATTGCCACTTCAAGAATAATTTATTGTTTAATTCTGATCAATATTGATACTATTGATCACTCACTGCTAATTCAGAGTCGTTGCTCAATTAGCCTAGACCAGGCCGCATGTAATTGTTAAAAAAAAAAAATGTATCTACCGATGGTGTAAAATCAGATTTTCTGGACATAATGAAAGGTGTCCCGCAGGGGTCAAATCTTGGTCCTGTACTTTTTTACTGTTTACATTAACAATAGTAACCTGACGATATTTTTCTGTATGCTTTTGCCCCAACTGTTGACCAGGCTCTATCTGACCTACAGTCTGTTTTCATTGTATTACAGAAAACCTTTATTTACCTGAAATTAGTATTGAATGCAGGTAAAATTAAGTATATGTTGTTCTCTAGAGCCCATACAAGTAATTCTGAATTAATGCATATTTACTTTGAATGGTGTCCATATTGATCGTGTCCCTGTTTACAAATATCTGGGCATCTGGATAGATGAAAAGCTGTCTTTTAAAAAGCATATTGATGAGTTAGTTAAGAAGCTGAGAATAAAAATGGGCTTCTTCTATAGAAATATGTCACACCTTTGGCTAAATAGTAGAAAGCAGATTATTCAGTTTACGTTCCTATCGATCCTAGACTATGGCGACATCATCTATATGAACGCAGATGCTACTTCATTAAAGCTATTAGATGCAGTTTATCATAGCCCACTGTGCTTTATTATGGGTAACACTTTTAATAGAAAAGTTTGTGGTCATACGCACCTCCTTAAACACATGGGTGCTGGGCTAATAAAGAATACTAGTATAAAACTAGATACTGATAATCTATTATTGAGAAGATAATTATATTGGATTCACCATTTGTGTACCATGTCTCCTAGAGGTCTGAACCAAGAGTTTGATATCAGACCATTTCTTACCTGAATATGTTACTTTTGCTTTGATTTGTCTTGCCTTCTAGGTTACCCACTTGGTCATTTTGTATATATATATAATTTTCTGGAACCATTACATGTACTCATCTCATTGTTATTTAATGACTAGAGATACACAAATGTTTTTTGCACCCACCATGCGTCATGTCCACAATGGTCATGTGAGGTGAAATGTGTATACTTTGGGATGTGAACACTGTGTTTGACATAACGAAGTTCCGTTTCGGATCGAAACATTGTCAATAAAGCAGTGAAATAGGAACAGTTTTAATACTCATCAATGCATTCTCTACTAGAAAGTTGGTTGGCCCTCTTTGATGTAATGTAGATTAATACATTGCTATGTTTTCATTTACACTGTGTTCACAACATTATGGCATAAACTGACAAGGTGAATCCAGGTGAAATCTATGATCCCTTATTGACGTCACCTGTTAAATCCACTTCAATCAGTGTAGACGAAGGGGAGGAGACAGGTTAAAGAAGGATTTTTAAGCCTTGATACAATTGAGACATGGATTGTACATGTGCGAAATTCAGAGCGTGAATGGGCAAGACAAAATATTTAAGGGCCTTTGAATGGGGTATGATAGTAGGTGCCGGGCACACCAGTTTGAGTGTGTCAAGAACTGTTCTGAGTGCAAAAGATGTTGCAACTCAATATTAGGAAGGTGCTCCTAATGCTTTGTACACTCAGTGTACTGTATAAACTCCTATTACAAAAACTCCTACTGTACCTAACATCATTTTAGCCTCATGAGTTACGACACCTGGTCTCAAGGATGGCAAACTCTGGAAATTCCTTTGGTGTCTACTAAGTTATGTAAATCAGCTTTTAGTTTTCTTGCACCTTGTGGAACAATCTTCAAAATTGTCTTAATTTGGATATTTTGGTGACTCAGGAAGCTGATTGAGGACCTTATTACTGATGAATGTGTTTATTTCTATGATTGTTTTTCTTTCTGCTTGCATTTTGTATTTATATTCTGATGTGTGCATTTTCTGTTATTTCTCTAATTTAGGGGCTCATCTGTAAAAGAAACCTTGGTCTCAGTATGATTCCTGAAACGTCTGTTTCCAGCTCACACTCTCAAACACATAGATCCCCTAAACGCAGGTCATTCTCCAGATCCCAATCACTTGTTCACACACATGTATGTCATTATCACACACTACGGGTATTGTTTGTTTTGTGACACACTTCTGTCAGAGCTCTGTTTTTTCCCTGTAATTTAATCCTCCCGTGTATGATAGTTTTTGCCTCCCTCACTAACGACACCTTTTGCCAATTCCCTGCCTGGATTTCCTGTTATCAACCTATTGCCTGTTATCTTCTTAGGGAGCGGCAGCTGAGGTGTCGGTTTTGGAGAGTCTGGCGTGCCCAAAGTATCAGAAGCATCTAAAGCTTTAATTTTCTGTAATTTTCCAAGCTGTTTAAAGGCACAGTCAACTTAGTGTATGTAAGATTCTGTCCCACGGGAATTGTGATACAGAAAATTATAAGTGAAATAATCTGTCTGTAAACAATTGTTGGAAAAATTACTTGTGTCATGCACAAAGTAGATGTCCTAACCGACTTGCCAAAACTAGAGTTTGTTAACTTCTTGGGAGCGGCAGCAGAGGTGACGGTTTTGGAGAGTCTGGCGTGCCCAAAGTAAAATGCCTGCCACTCAGGCCCAGAAACTAGGATATGCACATAATTAGTAATATTGGATAGGAAACACTCTGAAGTTTCTAAGAGTGTTAAAATATTGTCTGTGAGTATAACAGAACTGATATAGCAGGCGAAAACCCGAGGAATTTCTGTCCTGGAAAAAGTGTTTTTGACACATTGCCTCATTTTGAACCCCTCCCTATTGAAAACAGCCATATATGGGAGTAAGATTGCAGTACCTATTGCTTCCACTGGATGTCAACAGTCTCTAGACAGTGTTTGGTGATGTTAGGTTGCTCTGGATGGTAATAGAAGAAGAATTTCGAACTGGTCATCGGATGTAAACAGAAGAGGATGCGCGTTCACGGCTCGCACGCGCTGTGGTTTTTTCCTTTCCCATCGTTCAGTTTATAATCCGGTTGAAATATTATAGTAAATATACATAAAAGTGTTCCTAAGGATACATTATCAATGATGTTTGATTGTTCTTGGACAAGTGTATAGGTATAGGTTGAACG